>OX377620.1:122865595-123069401 GCA_947397865.1 Polietes domitor
ATTAAATAGCGTTCGTCCTTGTCCCGAAAAACTTCGTTGTGCAAAGTTTCGTTTGGTTCTGGCTACAATTGCGACCTGTATCGTGAGTACAACAATAGATGGACAGACAGACGGACATTGCTAAATCGACTCAGAAATTGATTCTAAGCCGATCGGTATAAGTAACAATGGGTCTATCTCCCTTCCTTTTGGCTGTTACAAACGAATGCACAAAGACATAATACTCTATTGGAGTGTATAAAAAGGCAAAAACATAATAACCCGTCTCTTCTTTTATTTCAGTTTTTTACGAAACTCAAATATTTATACAAAAGTTATTAATGCAATTTGATTCTGAACCACTGTGCAACGTTGCAATTTCGTTCTTGGTACCACCGTTTGCCTTTCAGTGTACAGATTTGTGGACCATGATAGTCATTATTCGGAATAGTACTTCAACAAATTGAGAATTACAACATACCTTTCGAATAGATTCGAAAAACAAACATACACCAGAAACAAATACAACTTGTGTTTCTCCGGCTGTTGCCCCAACGAATAAATTATCGAAATAACTGCTCCTTTTTCGCTCAAAATCGCTTTAGCTAAAATACATTTTCAATAGGCAATGTAGCCAGTTCTTACTGAAGATTCCAAAGAATCGATTCTTTTAGTCTCTCTCCTTTGTTTATTGTTTGTAATAAAAAACAAGTAAGGAAAGGCTAAAGTCGGGCGGGGCCGACTCTATGATACACTCCACTTGCAATCCGAATACAATTTAATTCGGTGAAAAAGTGAAAACGGGAAGGATTTTTGTATCCTTTAAATGTATGTGTTTGACAAAAAATGTTAAATCGGAAAGGACATTTGTATGGGGGTATATTGAATTCTGGAACGAAATAGGTGAAATATAATATGTATAGTTTGGCCAAAATCGGTTAAACATTTGGGAGCTACATTTGCATTTGCGCTATATCTAAATCTGAACCGATATTAGCCACTTTCACCATAGGTTTTTTACTTGTCCAAGCTGTTGTACCAAATTTAAAGAAAATCGGGTACAATATGTGGTTTCTAGAGCGGAAAATGTCAAATCGGGAGCGACATTTGTATGGGGGTTATATCTAAATCTGAACCGTTCTTACCCACTTTCTGCATAGGTGTTTCTAGTTGGATTATAAGGTGTTGTGCCGAATTTGAAGAAAATCGGGTACAATATGTGGCTTCTAGAGCGGAAAATGTCAAATCGGGAGCGAAATGAAAATGAAAAAGTGAATATTATTTTACCTTTCAAAGTCAAAGTAATCGGTAGTTCAAATTTAAAATGTTAAAAGACCCACTCTGTACATTCTATGGGATTTAACATAGGACTGTATGGACCAGATGTAAAATGATATGTTTTCAATTTGGATGTGGCAGAGAACGCTGTCGCAAACTACACCCATATCCTCTAATTCATTTCCGAGTCACTTCCAATTATTTCGAAATTCATTTATCCTATTTCTGGCTTCCTTTGCGTCTCTTAATCATTAGTGTAGCTACTGAGGATGAAATACCGGCAATGAAATAGATGTTTGGGCGTCGATAATTTGGCATCTGTTGTCGTCTTTCACAATTCTTTATATTATTTATCAATATCAATTAGTCATTTCACATTCTCAATATGTATTTTCTCTTTTTAAAGTGCTAAGTTCAGAACATTAAATTGTATATTCTCAACTTCAATTTACATTTCTCAATTTCAAAGTATCTTTCTGAATTTCATGTTTTATTTTCTCAAGTTAAAGTTGGATTTTCTCAATTTCAATTTACATTTCTCTCTCTCTCTCTGTCTCATACATTATTATTCTCAATTTCAATATATATTTTCACATTTTAAATTGTTTACTTCTCAATATTAAATTGCATTTCTAATTTTCAAAGTACATTTCTGAATTTCAGGTTTTGTTTTCTCAAATTAAACATGTATTTTCTCAATTTTAATT
Source organism: Polietes domitor (assembly GCA_947397865.1). Lineage (NCBI taxonomy): Eukaryota > Metazoa > Arthropoda > Insecta > Diptera > Muscidae > Polietes > Polietes domitor. The sequence goes on from OX377620.1 coordinate 122,867,560, forward strand.
TTTATTTTCTCGATTTACATTTCTCTCTCTCTATTTCTATTCTCAATTTCAATTTGTATTTTCTCATTTTCAGTTATTTACTTTTTAACATCAAATTGTATATTTTCAATTTGTATTTATCAATTTCAATGTAAATTTCTGAATTTCAAGTTTTATTTTCTCAACTTCAATTTGCATTTTTTTATACTTTATTCGTTTGATATTGAATCTGCTCCTTAAGAGCATATGTATACGAATCTTATAAAATAATATAATAATAAATCCTGTTTAGGATTTGGAATTTTCTACGGTCCTCTGCACTGTAACGACAGGGTGGATACTATTTTGTTCTGTTGGATTTGAGAAGACAAGTGGCCATGCGATTGATAGGTCCATTACGACATCGCGACATAGATTGGTCTACATATTTAACGATTCGTAGTTTACCAAGGGTTTCATATAATTTATGTCGCGAGGGCGTTTTCAGCCTCGTTGTCGCGATCGATTTGGAGAGTTCTAAATGATTATATGTTGTGAGGGCGTATTTCAGCCTCGTTAGGTTGAGTAGTAACTCTGATAATCAATTATTTTCCTCTCGTATTTTCGAAAATTTCAGGATGATTATTTCTCGCGAGGGCGTATTTCAGTCTCGTAAAATTGAGTGTCTACTCTAGTTTTCCTCGGATTTTACTGTGTCTGCTTCTGTGACCACCCAATCCTGTGAAGTACAATATGAAATGAATGTATTTCGTAAGCGAGAAGCCCATGGAACATTCAGAACGTTTCTTGCCAAGATGTTCACATGGCGTTGAAGCTTCTCTTGATGACTCAGTTTGATGTTTTGAATTTCGTGTTTGACGAGAGGTATTTTCAGGTCTCTGCGAATATTTTCGTTTCTCATGTACCAAGGTGCGCCAGTAATCATCCTTAAAGTCATTGACTGAACCCTTTGGATTTTTTTGATATTGCTCGAGCATGCATTGCCCCATAATTGAGCGCCGTAGTGTCAAATTGGTTTTATCACGCTGTTGTAGAGCAGTACCTTGTATTCTAGATTTAGCTTCGAGTTTGGGTTAAGCAGCCAATGAAGTTGTCGGATTTTTAGGTTAATTTGAGTTCTTTTGGCTTCAATGTGTCTTAGCCAAGTTACTTCGGGCAGATAATTTTGAAGTTTGGGACTTCGTGCCAAACTTTGTCAAAAGGCTGGGCAACTGGGTCGAGGAATACAGCACAACAGTATTCTTTTCTTTCAAAAGCATTTCGTATTTCATTGGTCAATCTGTTTACCTGCTCTATAGTGTTATGACCTTGCGCGAAATCCAAATTGGTGGTCTGGAATCACGTTTTTAGATGCGAGAAATGGTTTAAGTTTAACGAGGAGAATATTCTCAAAAAGTTTAGACAAGCACGGAAGTAAGCTTATAGGCCTATAGGATGAGGGGGACTGTTTTGTCCTTTCCAGGTTTCAGAATCAACTTTATTAATAAGATTTTCAAATGTTTTGGAAAATATCATATTCTAAAAATGCAATTGAACAAATTTGAAAGGAACCATATTGCCATAAATGGTAGTTCCAAAATCATTTTCGGCGTTATAAGATCGTAGCCGGGAGCTTTTCCCAGTTTAATGGCAGCCTTTATAGTACGTGTGAGTTCGTACGGATTTGTTGTTAAGGATATTTGAGAGCACTCCTTGTCGTCCACTGCATCAGATAACGTAATGTTATTACTAGCCTCGTTTGGACGAAAAACTTGATCCAAGTGATCGGCCTAAACTTGTGTTTTATCTTCTTCTGAAGTTATCTATTCTCCATTTGTATTACGAATGGGGAAGTTAGTCTCTACTGGCATGCTTGTATTACGAAGTGATAGCGAAAAATTCGTTGAATGTGTTGGAGTAAGGCCTTCGTTAAAACTAGTTTGCAGGCATCTATTCTTATTTTTAAGTGCTGCCTGTAGTTTTTTAGTTGCCTCATTAAGCCTAACCCTAGCGATCGGTGTTCGCGTAACTTGTCACTCACGACGACGTCGTCTTTTTTCATTGACAAGGAACTCTATTTCCCTATTTGTGTGTGATCCACCATTTCCCGTAGGTACATTTTGGCGAGGCGTAGCATGTAAAGCTGTCTGGTTTAAGATGGAATTGAACTTATTTACGCTGTCGTCAATATCATTTTCAAAATGGTCATCGAACCTACTACTTATGTATTTTTATACCCTCCAACTCCAGGATCGGGGTATATTCACTTTGTCATCCCGTTCGTAACACCTTGAAATATTCCACGGAGACCCCATAAAGTATATATATTCTGTATCCTGGTAAAATTCTAAGGCGATTTAGCCATGTCCGTCTGTCTGTTGAAAGCACGATAGAGGCCGAACGAAATGAGCTAGGAGGTTCAAATTTTCCCTAAACATGTCTTATGGTTGCAGATCGGATGAGATTGAAACCGGGTAAAATCAGACCAGAGGGAAAATTTTTTCCCTAACAAGGACTGAAAATACCCCAAATATTTGGACTATTTAAGCAATTTTTTTGAAAATTTCCAATTTTATACACTTAAAATTTGTTTCGTACCTTCCTCCAGTAACGTGTAATCACAAAAAAGTACAAAAAAGATTTTGTAGATTAAATGTGACAAAAGGGATAAAAATAGTACCTTTGATACGACAACAGCTAGAAACATGAAATTCGGTGTGTACGTTCCTATAATTACGTAGACAAGTGAAATATAAAGGTTTTTTGAAATTTGTACTTTTAAGGGATACAATTGGTAAAGGGGGATAAAAATGGTACCAACCAAACCGCTGAAGATAAAATCATGAAATTCGGTGTATGCATTTATCAGACTGTGTAGACATGAAACTTAAAGGATTTGTTCGAAAATTGTACTTTTAGGCGGAAAATGGGGCGAAAGGGATAAAAATGGTTCCAATTAAACGGTTGCAGTTAGAATAGTGAAATTCGGTTTGTATATTGCTGTGACTGTGTAGACACGAAAAATAAAGATATCTTTCGATATTCGTACTATTAGGATAAAAACGGGATAAAATTGGTAGCTAGAATAATGAAATTCAGTGGTTATACTCGTCTGTCTTCGTAGACACGCACAATATGAGTATTTCTCCCAAATCGTACTTTGTAAAGTCGACAGGCGGTAATCCACCGGTAATTCTATGGAATCCACTCCGTGGTGGAGGGTATTTAAGATTCGGCCCGGCCGAACTTAACGCCTTTTTACTTGTTTATATCTTAACCAGTTGGTCCAAGAATTTACAATACTTTGGTGCGTGTCTACAATCGAATTCCCAATCTTAATTAGGATAATTACGGGTGAGTGATCCGATGACAATTCTGGGCAAGTTTCAGCGGACAATTTGTTTTCTTCAATTCCTCTAAAAATGCCAAAATCCATTAGATCAGACAGATTAGATTATTGTCAGTCGGCCAGTATGTAGGCTGACGTGGAGAGATAAAGTTAAGGTCATTTCGACAATCCATGGGACAATTATATAATTGTCTGCCCTTGGAAGTTGCCAGCAGCAAGGAAGTTGTGCCCAAGGCTATTAAAAAATTTTGTAAATACTTCAGCAGATACGGGGTATCGTGGGGGGCAGTAAATGACCGATATTGTCAGGGGACCACAACGGGATGGTATTCGCGTCTAGTTTTTAAATGTTTATTACATTAAATAACTTATTTATTAAATTAGGAGTAGTAAGAGTGAGATTAATTAATGATTCAATACAGAACGGCTTGAGTTCGTCAACACGTCTATCTTTGTTAAATAAAGGGTGATTTTTTAGCTATTATCTTTATGACAACACTGGTTTAAACAGCTGACACACGTTTCGTGTTTTGTTTCACTGTCAAACATCTTCAGTTTGGTCTATAATTTAACCATGAGTCGTCTTACAAATGAACAAAGCTTGCAAATTATTGAATTTTATTAACAAAATGCGTGCTCTGTTAAGAAAGTTCATCGCGCGCTTCCATTTTATGGTCAGTTTAATCGACCCACTGAAGCGGCTATTCGGGCTATTGTGACTAAATTTCGCACCAAAATTACATTGTTGGACATTAAACTACCAACACGCTTACGTAGAGTGCGAACTGAAGAAAATATCGCAGCAATTGGGCCTCTGTTACTCAAAAACGTGGAAATGCCAAAATTGTACTAAGCGGATGGACCATTTGAGGCGCAGTCAAGATCAACAATTGCATGAGATAATCTTCAAACATTAAATTATATGAGCCGTGCTATCGATTTAAATAAAGATTTCATGCATTTTTCTGAATTTTATGTGTTTTTTTTTTTTTTTGAAAAACTTTCCTATAGCTTTTAAAAAATCACCCTTTACTATACGACAACTAAACTATTGACATCGTCCGTCCGTCCGTCCGAGTGTGTAAGTCAGTGTATTTGTATGCAAGTATGTGCGTCGGTGAGTCTGCATAACGCCGTCGCGCATGTCATGCAAGACACAACGTAGGCGTCCGTCGATAGCGGCCTAGCCTATACGCCCAGCTCCCACATCTATGTTCTCAGAATTGAGAAAGTTTGAAATTTCCTGTCTGTGTTGATTTACACCGTTCGTGTTCCAGCTGCATATTTTAAGGGAGGAACTGATTTCTTGCTAAGAAGAGCTTGAATCAACTGATTTTGGTTACGCATGAATCCTTGCATCATTGATTGCATAGTGGACATAAACATGTTCAGACTTTGGGTCATAGACTCCAACCCACCTATTGGACGGAGACATTTTGTGTGGTCTCTTTTAGGACCTTTGAATACGAGTTTTCTCCACTGCTTTAAGTGTCTTGCTTCTTTTAAGTGTCTTGTCGACCTCACAGCCTCTATAATTTGCAGTGTGGTTACCGCCACAATTACTGCATTTCTTTTGCGCTTGGTTTTGGGCAGTTCATTTTGCAGACTGGTGTAGATCACCGCAAACAACACATACCGTAGGTAATGTGCAGTAGGCCTTAGTATGCCCGAATTCCTGACAGTTTTAACATTATACGGGGCCGTTTCTCTTGTACGGCTCTTCCACAGATATGCGTCTACGAAGTAAAATACTTTCTTTTTAAATAGGATGTATTTCATTGCTTTTCAATTTTCGGGCGTCTGGTTTAAGTTCGACCTTAAATTTAGGAATTTTTATCGTTTATTATACAGATCGGCTTAGAATCACTTTCTGAGTCGATTTAGCAAAGTCCGTCTGTCTGTCCATCTATTATTGTAATCAAAGTTCAGGTCGAAGTTGTAGCCAGAACCAAACGAAACTTTGTACAACGAAGTTATTCGGGGTAAAGACGAACGCTATTTAATTTGAAGAAAATCGGTTCAGATTTAGATATATCCGCCATACGAATTTCACTCCCGATTTGACTCTTTTCACTCTAGATACCACATATTTCAACAGCTTTTCTTCAAAATTGGCAAAACATCTTATATTTGAACTAGAAACACCCATGGTGAAAATAGGTCAGATCGGTTCAGATTTAGATATAGCCCCCATACTCTGGAAACCACATATTTCACTCGATTTGCTTCAAATTTGGCACAGTACCCTATAATTGAAGTTGAAATGGATATGGTGGAAATCGGTCAGATCGGTTCAGATTTAGATATAGCCCCCATACAAATGTTGCTCCCGATTTGACATTTTCAACTCTAGAAACCATATATTGTACCCGATTTTCTTTAAATTTGGTACAACATGTTATAATCCGACTAGAAACAACTATGCAGAAAGTGGGTAAGATCGGTTCGGATTTAGATATATCCGTCATACAAATGTCGCTCCCGATTTGACATTTTCAGCTCATATTGTACCCGATTTTCTTTAAATTTGGCACAGTACCCTATAATTGAAGCTGAAACGGATATGGTAGAAATCGGCCAGGTCGGTTCAGATTTAGATATAGCCCCCATACAAATATTGCTCCCGATTTGACTTTTTCCGCTCTAGAAACCATATATTGTACCCGATTTTCTTTAAATTTGGTACAACATCTTATAATCCGACTAGAAACAACTATGCAGAAAGTGGGTAAGATCGGTTCAGATTTAGATATAGCCCCCATACAAATTTTGCTCCCGATTTGCCTTTTGACGCTCTAGAAACCATATATTGTAGTACCCGATTTTCTTTAAATTTGGCATAACATCTTATAATCTAACTAGAAACATGTGGCTAAAGTGGGCTAGATCGGTTCAGATTTAGATATAGCCCCCATTCAAATGTCGCTCCCGATTTGACTTTTTCTGCTCTAGAAACCACATATTGTACCCGATTTTCTTTAAATTTTGCACAACATTTTATAATCGTACCAGAAACAGGTGTGCAGAAAGCGGTTAAGATCGGTTCAGATTTATATATAGCCCCCATACAAATTTCGCTCCCGATTTGACTCTAGAAACCACATATTTTAACAGATCTTCTTCAAATCTTGCTAAACATCTTATATTTAAACTAGGAACACCTATGGTGAAAATGGATCAGACCGGTTCAAATTTACATATAGCTCCTATAAAAATTTCGCTCCCGTATTGATTTTTTCCGCCCCAGAAACAACATATTTTCATCGAATTTCTTCAAATTGATTGTGAAAGTTAGTCACTTCATTCCATGTTTGGATATAGCCCCGATACAAATATTCTAATCGATTTGACAAATTGGAACAGGTCATATTAGTCTGTGGTTAGGAAACATAAAAAATTCTTCCCGTTTTAATTTTTTTACCGAATTGAATTGTATTCGAATAGAAAGTGGAGTGTATCATATAGTCGGCCCCGCCTTTCCTTACTTGTTTTCTCTGTGTCAAAACACTTGGTGATAGCACGAAACCCGTTTTCAGTATACGACTGTATTTTAGTCTCGTGAATATTACCTCTCCTGATGGGAGAAATTTGCATTTCCAAATTTCAATTTTTGTTTTCTCAATTTAAATTGTGTTTTCTCAAAAAAATGCCTGAATTGTGGTTAACACTATATTGAATTCGACAACATCACCACTAAATGCTTACCAAGGTAAATTGTCTATTCATTTATAGGGGTTCATCAGAGGGGGGTCATATAAGCCAACTGCAACTGGTAACTTTACACAATATGAGGGTTTCCATATGGTAGCTTTTGCGTGCGAGTGTGTGGCTTCTATTGGCTGCCCTCAAGGTCAATTTATTTGCGATTCAAAAGGTTAAAGCATTGCTACATTCGGCTTTAACAGGTATGAGTACGGATGTGTGCGTGTGTGTGTTTAGGCCAATTGTACCGCCGTTGGGCTATAACTAACACGCTGAAAAGGGAAATGTGCTGATGGCGTTGCTAAATTGATTTGAAATTTCATTTCATGTTTCAATATTTAAATAGGAAAATGTGTAAATTTCCCAAAAACTGAATATGTATGTTTGGGAAAAAGGCGCAGGCAACTCTTTATTTCATAGAACTATGCCGACACTAAATGCGTTTTAACCTAATTAAGTGTGATGCCTCTAACAATTTAGCAAAAATATACGACTGTCATAATTTAGTCTGTGGCTTTGCAAATGACCCAACCACATCTCTTAGCCCTTGCCAAGGATGCGCGAGTGTGTGTGGTTCAACACAACCATACAAATGCTAATGCTTAACTTTATCACCATTTACATTTTATATTTTCTATTTTACATTTTTATAGTTTGTGGACAACTTTTATGGCGTTTTTTTTTTTCAACCACAAAAATTTCTAAAATACTTGGAGACTTGGTCCCCAAATATGCCATAAATAAAACATACTGGTACTCAGTTTCCTCCCTTGTTGACTGCAAGTGGAGTCTTTTCGCCCTTAACCGTTGTCACAAAACCAACAATGTAAATAGATCAACAAGTAATGATGGTCTAAGCGAATAGTTTCTCCGTTGTCTTATCACTTGAAAAACAACAAACAATGGAAACAGCAGCAGCAAAAAACAAAGCGAACAAACAAACAGTTTATGGCCAATTATGTCCTGCAGACCATAGTAAAATGATATTTTTGGAAGAGATGTTTTTAACGACGTCATAACTCGAGAATGAGGCGGATGGGTTTGGCCATTGTACGTTTTATGCAGCCACGTTTTGTTTTCCCTTTTCTGGAGAATTGCATTACAAGGCTTTAAAAAACACGCACACACACGAAAACTTTTGGCAATAAAACCTGCAGAGAAGCTGGTTGGAATGCCAGTTATTGTTTGTGCGATTTTATTCGAATTTTTTTCAGCGAAAAAGGTTAGATAAAAATTCATTTTTTATATATTTTCATGACCTTTGGATGGCTTCCAGAATTCCAAGTTAAAATGCAAACCATCAGTTTTCCTAGGAAAGAGCTTTGTTCGTCTATTGCTATACCGTCAATGTCTTTCTTTAAGTTATCTATTCGCAACGCGGGAAAACGAGGTCACATATAAGCAAAATATTTCAGATCAATAAGCCTTTCGTCGTTCTTGCTGTAGACACTTGAAAGGATCATCGAGGTGCACATTCGCATGAAACTTGAAAGTTCTTCATATCTGTCGAGCAGTCAGCATAACTATAGAGTGGGCCATTTCAAATTTTAATTTGATTATTTTTTCAAATTTCTGGTTTTATTGGAAAGGTTGAACTTTGTCATTTAATAAAGGAACACAACATCATTCATCCGATCAACCCAACAAAACAGTGCCTCGCTGTGGATGCATTGGATTCTCAATAGTCACGTGTTGGTTCTCCGAACCCCATATGTGGTCATTTTGCTTATTGATATAGCCACCGAGTTGAAAATGAGCTTCATCTGAAAACACTAAAATTTTAAACGTAAATTTCTTACAGTTTGCGTTAAAATCTCACTACTTTGGAACTAAGTTTGTAATATTTCCTAATTTTGTTCGAGCGTAGCTGAAAATAAAAACAAGCAAGAAGGCGTTAAGTTCGGCCGGGCCGAATTTTATATACTCTCCACCACGGAGTACATTCCACAGTATTACCAGCAGATTAAAGGATGCCGACTTTACATAGATGCACAGTACCATATTACGAAAATTGTGATATTTTTATGCACATTACTATATTTGTTTACTATTTCAAACTATAATGTATACTTAAGCGCACTGTTTAAAATCGACTACTATATATAAATAAAATGCTGAAATTGTGAAAGTGAACATGCCGAAAATATTAGGCGATTGTCAGTCGCCATTAGAAAGAAGCATCTTCAGATACAGACAAAGTGATAAGAAAAGTATAAATTTTAAAGATATCATTCATTCGCACCATTCTCCGCCCAAATATACAAATTTCGAAAAAACCCTTTTTCGACTCTTCATAGCCAGAATGTATACACCGTCCCATTTTTATCCCTCTTTTTAATTATATCCCTTAAAAGTACGAATTTAGAAAAATCCCTCTATTTTACGTGTCTATGCAATTAAAGGGATGATTCTAGCTGTTGTCGTATCATTGGTGCCATATTTTATCCCTTTTTGTCCCATTTCGCCCGCTAAAACTTTTATTTTTTTTGTGGTGCTTCCAAGCTACAAGAGGAATGTCCGCAACAAATTTTAACTGTATGAAAATAAGAAATTTAATTAATAAACCAAGGCTACCAATATACTATATATAATGGATATAATACTTCAATTCATAAAGTAAATATAAGGGAGCAATCATAAATACCCTAAATATTGGGGGATAGAGAGTGTATTTTCAGCTACAGTCGTTTGGTTGTATTTCCATCCTATTTTAATTTCAAAAGTATAAATTTTGAAAATACCTTATCTCTCACGTACGCAGTACAAGATAACTTCATGATTCTACCATTTTTTGACGTAAAAGCAACAAAGTGAAGTACGAATGATTCTATCAGCGGCCATTTTGTTGGTACCATTTTTATCCCCTTTTTCCAATTTTGCCCCCTCAAGAGTACGACTATCTAAAATCTCTTTTTTTTTACGTATCTACACAATTAGAGGGATGTACACACTGAATTTGATCATTCTAGCTGTATTCGTTTAGTTGGTACTATTTTTATCCCCTGTAGCCATTGTATCCCTTGAAAGTACGAATTTGGAAAAAACGTTTTATTTTTCGTGTCTACGCAGTCAGAGGAATGTCTACTCCGAATTTCATGGTTCTAGCTGCTGTCATTTGGTAGGTACTATTTTTATCCCCTTTTTCCATTTGAACCCCAAAAAGTACGAATTTTGGAAAGTTCTTTTATTTTACGTGTCTACGCAATCAGAGGAATGTATATATCAAATTTCATTATTCTAGGTGCAGCCGTTAGGTTGGTACTATTTTTATCCCTCTATCCCCATTTAACCCCTTTAGAGTACGAATTTAGACAAATTACTTTTATATTATGTATCTACTCTATTAGAGGAATGTACACGCCAAATTTCGTGTTTCTATCTGTTGTCGTTTGATAGGTACCATTTTTATCCCTTTTTGTCCCATTTCGTTTGATAGGTACCATTTTTATCCCTTTTTGTCCCATTTCGCCCCCTACAAATAAAAATCACTCTATGGTGCCCTTTTATGCTATAAAGGGAATGCGCATTGGAAATATCAAGTCAATACAAGCTAATCTGTTCAAAAAACATCCTTGTGAGGGAAAATTTTATCCCTCTGGGCCGATTTCGTCCACTTTCAATCCCAACCGATCTACAACCATAAGACACATTTAGGAAAAATTTGAACCTCCTAGCTCATTTCGTTCGGCCGCTATCGTGCTTTCAACAGACAGACGGACAGACAGACAGACGGACATGGCTGTATCGTCTTAGAATTTTACCACGACCCAGAATATATATACTTTATGGGGTCTCCGATGAATATTTCAAGGTGTTACAAACGGAATGAAAAAGTGAAAGTGGAGGGTATAAAAACTAATTAATTGATATTCTACCTTTCAAGGCCAAAGTAATCGATAGTTCAAATTTAAAATGTTACATGGCCCACCATATACAGGATTTAGTAGGAATCATTGAGAGATTCATTGAATTAAGGCAGTAGAATGACACAGAAAACTCGGGAGTAGAAACCAACGTAAGGCACTGGATAATTATCATGTTGAAAAGCAGAATTATTACCGAAACGATGAACGAATAGCACTCTCTCTTCATCTATTCGTCTTCAACTGTTACTTGTGAGGAAGAATTAAGAAATGCGCCGGGAAAAAATACTTAATGCAGAAATGAAATGTTATACAAAAGATATATATTTTATTTATTGTTGTGTTATTGATTAAATATGTTTAATGGTTTTTCAAAATAATACAATTTAAATGTCCTCCGTGATCGGTGGAAATTAACACTGACATTGTTTATAAAGGGTGATTTTTTAGCTATTATCTTTTTGGCAACACTGGTTTAAACAGCTGACGCACGTTTCGTGTTTTGTTTCACTGTCAAACATCTTCAGTTTGGTCTATAATTTAACCATGAATCGTCTTACAAACAACAATGCGTGCTCTGTTAAGAAAGTTCATCGCGCGCTTCCATTTTATGGTCAGTTTAATCGACCCACTGAAGCGGCTATTCGGGCTATTGTGACTAAATTCCGCACCAAATTTACATTGTTGGACATTAAACAACCAACATGCTTACGTAGAGTGCGAACTGAAGAAAATATCGCAGCTGCATCGGCCAGTGTTAACGATGACCATCAATTATCGATTCGTCGGCGTTCGCAGCAATTGGGCCTCTGTTACTCAAAAACGTGGAAATGCCAAAATTGGATAGACCATTCGAGGCGCAGTCATGGTCAACATTTGCATGAAATAATCTTCAAGCATTAAATTATATGGACCGTACTATCGATTCAAATAAAGATTTCATGAATTTTTCTGAATTTTATGTGTTTTTCTTTCTATAGCTTTTAAAAAATCACCCTTTAATTATGATTTTGTAATTGTTCATAACGCTGTGAGACAGTCCAAATAATATGGGGAGTGATGTTATTTTTCTGAAAGGTACTGTCGAGTAGAACAAGAATTTATATTTGAATGAGTATTTGCCAAACACCTCCAAAATCTTGAGCTACGGACAGAAAAAATCTGTTTTTCGTATTTTTGCACGGTTTTAAGCCTCAGTTTGTTAATAGCCAATTTTCACTTTTTCAGTTGATTTGAAAAGAAGACACCTTAATCTTTCGATCCATATATATCTTATTTAAGAAATCGTAGATTTCTTAAGATTTGCGTGCCTTTGTCCGACAAACGCATTTTTCTAAACAATTCTAGCCATTTGTAATTTTTTATATAGCACATTTAGTAAGTAGTTTTTAAAAATCTGTTAGCAATTGACTGAGTTATTAAAGTTTTTATTAATACAAAATTTTCGCAAAAATACAAGTTTTGGTCAACATTATTTTACGAATTGAAGTAAAATTCAGCCAAAAAACATGGCGAACATTTTAATTTAAAATCCCCAATTTTGGAACACTCCATTTGGGAATTCGTTTTTTTTTTTTGAAAAAAAAAAAGGGAAAATCTAGTATTTTTCATAGTTTTTGACATTTTGACGAATTTAAAGAATTTTTATTAGACTTAAATTCGTAAAATTATGAGAGAAATCGTTTGATAACCAACTAAGTTTCAGGCTTATAAATGCGTAAAGGTATTGAAACCCGTTTTGTTATACCCTCCACCTCCAGGATGGGGGTATACTAACTTTGTCATTCCGTTTGTAACACCTTGAAATATCGACCTGAGACCCTATAAAGTATATGTATATATTCTTCATCGTCATAAAATTCTATGACGATTTAGCCAAGTCCATAAATGCATCTTATAGTCGTAGATCGGTTGGGATTGAAACGGGCGAAATCGGCCCAAAGGGAAAAAATTTTCCCTCACAAGGGCTAAAAAAATGGGAATAGAGGGATAAAAATGGTACCAACCAAACGGCTGTACCTAGAACAATGAAACAATTTGAAAATACACGGATTTATCAAAATTCCTTCTTTTTGGGGTTAAAATGAAAAAAGGGGATAACAATAGTACCAATCAAATGACCGCAGTTAGAGTCATGAAATTTGGAGTATACATTCCTCTGACTGCGTAGACACGGAAAATAGACGAATTTTTCGAAATTAGTAAAGAGTGATTTTTTGAGGTTAGGATTTTCATGCATTAGTATTTGACAGATCACGTGGGATTTCAGACATGGTGTCAAAGAGAAAGATGCTCAGTATGCTTTGACATTTCATCATGAATAGACTTACTAACGAGCAACGCTTGCAAATCATTGAATTTTATTATCAAAATGCGTGCTCTGTTAAGAAAGTTCAGAAAGAAAGAAATTGTGTTCAGCGACGAAGCTCATTTTTGGCTCAATGGGTACGTAAATAGGCAGAATTGTCGATTTTGGAGTGAATATCAGCCAGAAGCATTGCAAGAGCTACCAATGCATCCAGAAAAAGTCACAGTTTGGTGCGGTTTATGGGCTGGTGGCATCATTGGACCGTACTTCTTCAAAGATGATGCGAATCGTAACGTAACTGTGAATGGTGAGCGCTACCGTGAGATGATATCCAACTTTTTTTTGCCCAAAATGGAAGAACTGAACTTGGTTGACATGTGGTTTCAACAAGATGGCGCTACATGCCACACAGCTCGCGATTCTATGGCCATTTTGAGGGAAAACTTCGGAGAACAATTCATCTCAAGAAATGGACCGGTAAGTTGGCCACCAAGATCATGCGATTTGACGCCTTTAGACTATTTTTTGTGGGGCTACGTCAAGTCTAAAGTCTACAGAAATAAGCCAGCAACTATTCCAGCTTTGGAAGACAACATTTCCGAAGAAATTCGGGCTATTCCGGCCGAAATGCTCGAAAAAGTTGCCCAAAATTGGACTTTCCGAATGGACCACCTAAGACGCAGCCGCGGTCAACATTTAAATGAAATTATCTTCAAAAAGTAAATGTCATGGACCAATCTAACGTTTCAAATAAAGAACCGATGAGATTTTGCAAATTTTATGCGTTTTTTTTAAAAAAAAAGTTATCAAGCTCTTAAAAAATCACCCTTTACTTTCAAGGGATACAATGGTACAGAGGGATAGAAGTAGTACCAAATAACGACTGCTGCTAGAATGATGAAATTATAATTGCGTAGAAACATCAAGGGGGTACAAAAGGTACCAACCAAATGGGCGCAGCTGGAATCATGGAATTCGGTGTATACATTCCTCTGACTGCATAGACACGCAAAATAAAAAGTTTTTTTCCACATAACCTACAAGAAAAATAATATCACTTTCCGCAGTTTTCTCTTTCATTCGTTTATTCTACCACGTGATGGGATCAGGTTAAAATTCCCGAGCGCTTGTTGAAAATTTCTTGGTATTTGGATTTAGCACTGAGCATAAATATCAAATATTGATTACAAAATACGAAATTTATGACGTTTTTATACCCTTCGTGGTCTAGGGTATTATAAGTTAGTTTCGCGCCAAATGTTTGTAACACCAAGAAATAATCGAGCTAGATTTTATTTAAGTATACGGATCGGCTTAGAATCGCCAGCTGAGTCGATTTAACGATGTCTGTCTGTCCGTCCTTCTGTCCGTCTGCTGTCCATCTAAGCTTGTTCGCACTCTACAGGTCGCAATTGTTGTCCGATTGTCATTAAACATGGCAGAAGTTATTTTATCTGGCCAAGGACAATCGGTATTTAATTTGGAGGAAATCGGTTCAGATTTAGATATATCCCCCATACAAATGTCGCTCCCCTTTTCACTTTTTCCGCTTTAGAAACCACATATTGTACCCGATTTTCTTTAAATTTGGCAGAACATCTTACAATCTAACTAGAAACACGTGTTCAAAAATTGGGTAAGATCGGTTCAGATTTAGATATAGCCCCCATACAAATGTCGCTCCCTATTTCACTTTTTCCGCTTTAGAAACCACATATTGTACTCGATTTTCTTTAAAATTGGCGCAACATCTTATAATCCAACTAGAAACACCTATGCAAAAATTGGGTAAGATCGGTTCAGATTTAGATATAGCCCCCATACAAATGTCGCTCCCGATTTGATATTTTCCGCTCTAGAAACGACATATTTTCTTAACGATTTTCTTTAAATTTTGGCAGAACATCTTATAATCGAACTAGAAACACCTATGCAGAAATTGGGTAAGATTGGTTCAGATTTATATATAGCCCCCATACAAATGTCGCTCCCTATTTCACTATTTCCGCTTTAGAAACCACATACTGCACCCGATTTTTTTTTAAATTGGCACAATATTTTATAATCGAATTAGAAACACCTATGCTGAAAGTGGGTATGATCGGTTCAGATTTAGATATAGTCCAACAGTCCAAAATGTCAAAATGTCCTTTCCGATTTAACATTTTTTGTCAAACACATACATTTACAGGATGCAAAAATCCTTCCCGATTTCACTTTTTTACCGAATTGAATTGCAATGAGAATTGTTTGGGTGATGCCCATATGTCCATACTTTGGTATAACCCAAATGAGGTCCATTCTGATCTATTACAGCTCTAGAAACTACATCTTATATCGGATCTTCATCAAATTTTGCAGATCATGATATTTTTCAACTAGGAATACGTACCGTGAATGAGAAATATATAGGCCCATGTTTTAGACCAGGTCCAGCATGTTGTTATATGGCCCCTTTTGAAATGTCGGTCCTATTACTACTGTATAATTTGTATTTGTCTGTCGGATAATTGGATCAATTACCATAGTCGTTAAATATGATTTATAGTAGCTGTATAATTTATATGAACTACATAAAATTGCTCCCATGAAATACCTGGGTTTAGTAACCAAAGCGAGGTACATACGCAGGGAGTGGTGTAGGGTATTATATAGTCGGCCCCGACTTTAGCCTTTCCTTACTTGTTTTTGATCTAATTTGACAATACAAGGGATGTGTGCAAAATTTCAATGTCCTAGCGCTATTCCTTATAATTTTTGCCCCCAGCTTTTATGAAAATATTCCACTGTGCGCCGGGGCGATATTCATTATTTAGGCATCATTTGAATTACATTCATTTTATAAAATATTCCCACAACATACGGATAAGTTCTTGGTTGTCTCTTTGATAAGCCACAAAAAGATGAATATAAACGTCCAATAATACGAAATAAAAGTTATTTTACACCAGGAATAAAAATTTGCATTTAAAGTACCCTCAAGGGAGGGTATATATTTTTTGCAGTAGCAAAAAAAATACGACAAAAGTTTTCTCTTTTCAACTGAAAACTGCTATAAATGTCACATTTATACATTTATTCCATCTCCTGCAGACATTATTCCCATGTCCTAGCTGCAATCAATAACATCAATTGCATTGCATTCCTTCTAGGACAGGACGGACGGACAGATGGAAGTCAGTACTCGCGTTAAAGTTCATTAAAATGCAAACAAACATTTTATTACTTTTGCAAACCCCAAATTTTACTTCGGCCATAAAAGAATCAATGATGGGATGGTTTTTTTTTTCATTTCAACCATAATGCGGTTATTAGCATTGGGAATTGAAAATAATTTGCATTTATGGCAAATTTGTATGGCAACACAAATGAATATTTCCCACATTTCCAGCCAAAGAACTGAGGAAAATATGCACAACAATCGGAAACAATAAAATCTTTGGCAAGTTATTGAACTTCTTTTCTTCAACTTTAGTGACATTTTCATTCCTGCGAGAGTAGAACAAGAAATAAAGATAAAGGAGACGCCGCCAGCAGCCAAAAGGACAATGGCCTTTTCAACATATCTACGTCTGTATACGTATGTTTTGTGGTAATATAATATGGATGCACGAATAATCTAATGGCATTTGATATATGATCTGGATGGCAAAGATAAAGGAACTTTTTTATATCGACAACAAACATGACATGGCAATGGCCAAGGACTACAAATGCCAATGATGCATTCCATTTGCAGTACTTGACGTCACGACTGCTACCCCCAGCATTGGCTCTGAGTTGCCTTGGACTAAGTGGGGCATTTGCACAAAAGTCTGTCTCCGATATTTAGGGTGTGGGTGGTAATTACAATTATAATTGCAATTAACAGCTCAATTTGCCTTTGATGTTTAATTCGCTGTGTTTGTGGAATTGTTCGGGGAATTCGTAATCAGTAATAGTCGTGAAAATGAATAAATTATAAGATGCCAGGTTGTCCAAGAAAAATTAAGCTGGAATATTTTGAGGTTTGCTGTGATTTTGTCAAA
Organism: Polietes domitor; assembly: GCA_947397865.1. Lineage (NCBI taxonomy): Eukaryota > Metazoa > Arthropoda > Insecta > Diptera > Muscidae > Polietes > Polietes domitor. The sequence goes on from OX377620.1 coordinate 122,884,768, forward strand.
TTCTGGCAATTACTTATTTCGCGGTATAGGGTGATTGAACCCTATCCCGTTCTATGATCTCTGGAAAAAATATATTTTCACGGACAATATTGTTGCGTGCAACTGGCTATTATAATTTAGTTACTTTTCAAACACAAATACAGGGTTTTCCAACAAGAGGTGTTATTTTGGTATTCAAAGAAAAATGCCATTTTTTGAGATAAATGATCGGATGTTTATTTCATAATAAAGAGAAAGGTATGCCGTTAATAATGAAAGACAACATCAGCCAAATGGCCACCACAACCACGCTTACAGGACCACATCTTTTTCATGAAATTTAACCAATTCGCAAAGTGTCTGCCCTATGTCCTCGATAGCCTCACGAATTCTATCTTGAATCGATGCTGAGCTGTTGGCCTTAGACCTTATCTTTCACGTGGCCCCAAAGGAAGAAGTCGCAAGGTGTTAAATCACAAGATCTCGGTGGCCAATTGTGATAATCTCTTCGAGAGACAACACGGTCCGGGAACTTTTCCCGTAAAAGAGCAATGGTTTCGTTGCTTGTGTCGCACGTAGCGCTGTCTGGTTGAATGTAAACGTTGTCCAGATCAATACCATCCAACTCCGACCATAAAAAATCATTAATCATCTCTCGATAGCGCAATCCATTCACCGTAACTGTTGATCCAAAGTCATTTTTGAAAAAGTAAGGCCCAATGACCCCGCCGGACCATAAACCGCACCAAACAGTCACACGATGAGTATGGTGAGGCTTCTCAACAATAACTCTTGGATTTTCAGAGCCCCACATGCGACAATTTAGCTTGTTGACGTAACCACCGAGGTGGAAATGGGACTCATCAGTCAAGATGATTTTTCGATGGAATTCCGGATCATTTTCATTCATGAATTTTAATAATTTCAATGCGTTGTTGAAACGTGTATCGTTCCATTTTTAGTAATGGCGTAGTTTCTACTTTTCAAATGTCAAACAATAAAAGCTTCAAAAGTGACAACTTCCGAAATACCGGGTGATTTAAAATAACACCTCTTGTTGGAAAACCCTGTGGTATCAAATATGTGCAAAGATTTTTAAATAGCAAAAAAACTGGATAGCTCTCGAATGGACAGTGATTAAGCCGAAATATTTGCGACCACAAATCAAAGAACCAATTTTGAGTCGAGAACATCCACAGCTAGCGTGTTGTTTTAATGATTTCTATTATATATCTTGTTTATATATTTGTATGCAACATAAACTTGCAAATATCTCTAAAAATATGACCTATTAAAACTCCATCATACAATTTTTCAAAGAAAATAGAACACATATTTATTTATGAAACAGAGCCAAAAATTTAAAACAATTAAATTAACACAAAACAGAAAATGACACATTAATTAATATAATTAAAATATTTTGTATTATTTTCCGGTTTAAGGTCTCAAGTAAATAAAAACAAGATGTTGTTTGTTTATTATTTTTTTTTTTTCAATTTTGTTCCCGATATTTCGAACGACTTCGTCGATCATCCTCAGGGGCGTTACACTAAACAAATATACATAAGAATAACAATCAATATACAAACAATTTTTAAACAATTAATATAGTTACATTTTAAAAAACAAAACGATCCTTCCACTTTCACAAGTTTTTGTCAACTACTGTCTGTCTTTCCTATTCTTGTGTATGCTATTTCTGTATATGTGTGCGCATTTGTCTGTGTCTGTCTTGTAGTTTAGTGTCTTTTCAGTAGGAACGTCCGTAATGTAGAGCATTTCTAATGTATATCTCCTATGGTAGTTACTCTCTTCTGCTAATATGTCTACGTCGTCAAAGTTGGGTGTGTGTCCAGTCAGTGCATAGTGGGCTGCAAGAGCAGTTTTTTGCTCTAATGGTTTGTCAAGTGCTTTTGGGTCAGATTTATGAGAAGAAAGTCTAGTTTTTAATTTTGTCTCTGTAGTACCAACATATACTTTATTGCATAAGTTGGACTTGTCACCATTACACTTAATTTTATATACTACGTCCTTTCTGTCTTCTGTCTTCTTTTTATACACTCCACGAGAGCATTATGTCTTTGTACATTTGTTTGTAACACCCAAAAGGAAGAGAGATAGACCCATTGTTAATTATACCGGTCGAATTAGAATCACTTTTAGAATCGATTTAGCAATGTCCGTCTGTCCGTCTGTCTGTCTGTCTGTTTGTCTGTCTGTCTGTCTGTCTGTCTGTCCATCTATTCTTGTAATCACGATACAGGTCGCAATTGTAGACAGAACCAAATGAAACTATGCACAACGAAGTTTTTCGGGATAAGAACGAACGCTATTTAATTTGAAGAAAATCGGTTCAGATTTAGATATAGCCCCCATACGAATTTCACTCCCGATTTGACACTTTTCACTCTGGAGACCACATATTACAACAGATTTTCTTCAAAATTGGCAAAACATCTTATATTCCAACTAGAAACACCTGTGGTAAAAATGGGTCAGATCGGTTCAGATTTATATATAGCTCCCATCAGGGCCGTGCGCAGGGGGGGTTTTGGGGGTTCAAACCCCCCCCCCCAGAGAGGTTTCGAACATATACTTTTTAAAACCTTCTAGACTTTCTGAAGCAATAAAATTTAGAACTTTTAAGGTATTTTTAAAATAACTCGTCTGAAATGGAAATTTTGCAGTAAAATCAAGAAAACATGATTACATGAAAATAAAAAATCGTGGACACTTTCTTGAATTTCGGACAAAGGTTATGAAAACTACAAACAAACTAAACGAATTGTGCCAATTTCAAGATTGTGTAGTGCTAATTTCGCTAACGGACACCAAATTGTTCGGAAAATTTTCATTTTTATTAACCGATACCACTTCTTGACATTCGACTAGAGCTATATCTTATGAACTTTTAATTGTGTACTGCAATAAACGTTTGGAAATTTAATAACAAAATATTTTAGTAATTTTAAAAAAGTGTAGATAAGAATCACTATGATATCATAATGAAATCTAAAAGCATTCTTAATAAAAGCAAATAATTAGCTTGATGGTAACCCGTAGCTTAACTATGAGTGCCAAACTTTGGACAAATTTGTAGTATATCTAATTATTATTTATAATATATATACTTATTAATCTAAATTAATATTTATGTAAAAATCTATTGGCGAGACGAAATTCTTCCTTTCTGCGAAAAAGTATTGGAGTAACCTAAGATTTTTTTATGTAGACATTTTTTACTTATACAAAAGAAAGTATACTTTAATTTTTAAATAAAATACAATTTGCATTTTTAAATTTCTGCGTATAGAAATCGTATGGGACATTTGTATAAGGTCTATATTAAAACATTGACCCACATATTCCACTTCCACAACAGATGTTCTTAGGTCAAATATAATATGGTGTGGCTATTCGTATATTCCGTTTGCAATGAGTGGTTTCTAACAATTGCGATGCGACATTTTTACGGAGTTGTATCTAAATCTGAACCGATGTGACCTATTTTCATCATAGATGCAACAACAACAGTTTCTGTTACTTCCAATGTTTTGGGAGTTTGCAATTATAATACAAATCCATTTCCCCAAACGAAGAAAACTGTTATATACATACTTATTTCTCTTTGTTCATCTACAACAACTGATGACATGTTTACCGCAAACATACTAATTTTTCCCACAAAAGAAACTCAAAAACGATCTTCACTTGTTTAAAATTTCGTTTCTACGAAATGCATTTTTTCTCTGCGTGTTGATCTCTATTTTAAAATCTACTTTAAAGTTGCGAAACAATAAGAAATGAGTTTTAACTTACTAACATTTTTGTTATATTTATCACTTATGTCAAATATTTTTCAGAGTTAGTATTTTTTGTACATATGTAACAAGTATTATTCAAAAGAGAAACAACAAATTCAGTAACTTGGATCTACGTAGGAAAACGAAACTCTAAAATACCAATTATTTGGTTTTTTTGAATTAAAATTTCTAGTCGTTTCTTCTTGCATTTCATCGAATACCAAAAAACTGTGTTTGTTATTCGAATATATACATATTTAAGATTATAAAAATGAAGAAACATTTACAAATATTTTTTATTTAATCGGAATATGAGTATAAAGATTTTGAGTAAGCATCCTTTTACTCATGTCCTATATAAATTAAAAACCCCAAAACTCTTTAGACATCCTATTTAAACCCATACTTTGTCAAAAAGCATATCCAATTTTCTGCATTTATCAAAGAAAAAATGCGGGACTGAAGGGTTTATCGCCGAGTAATTTGATCGTTTCTTGTGTAATATTTCTTCAAAATATATATCGAGGGCTTATATTCAAAAGTGGCTATGAACCATTTTCTCGAAAATAAGTTTTTGATGCCAAACTATTCTCAGATTTGGATGTCATCTGTCGTATAAATTTGGAAAAGATTTTTTTCTAAAGCCATTTTTATAATTTTCTGATTTGGCTATCCTCTCGCACGTTAGTTTGTGACTGCATAAGTGGCAATGAACTAAAAAATAATAGAAATAAAATAGTTCAACAATGGAGCAGCATTAAACCGAAGGTTATAATTCGCTACAACGACTTTGTTTAAAACATTTTTCTAGATTTAGGGCATATCGTACTATCAAATTCCATCATTTCGCGTTAATAGCATTTTGTTTCCCCAGTTATCAGGCTAAAATAGGAAAAATGGCTGTAAAGTCAAAAATTGTGAAAAGTATATTTAGAAAAACCGGCGTAACTTTTTATTATATTGAGAATACTAAAACATTTTTTTGGCATGTGATTGCCGACTTCATGGGGAATATTTGTGTGTGAAAAGAATTATGAATGAAGAAAGTTAAAATTTAAGGAATTGCAACGGCGAATTTTGGATTTTTCATCAATTGCAGCGATTTTCGCGACTGGCTACATATATGTTACAAGAGACCAATCTGACGGATGAATAAACAATAATCTTATTCTTATTTCAACATTCATAGTGCTCAATTTTAAACATACAAAAGAGGTTATGAACCATGAAACCGCGAATAATAGGAAATTTCGAAAACTTTATAATCGTAGCAATTACTAATCCTTTTTAGATTAAACAGTAGAAGAACGATTAATAATTTCTCTTCAAATTAAGAAGAAAATCAGCTCTCCTGAAAAGTTATGTTTTTGTTCATAGCCACTTATGAATATAAGCCTTCGATATGTATGTAATTTCAAGCAACTATTTAAGGAAACTTTAAGTTCTACACTTAATAAAAGCAGCGATTGTCTGCTGCCTGTCAGCAGACACGTTTCTGCTATTACATCATTAACACTGCTAAAGTGTTTGTAGTCTGCTAAAATTGGCTGTTGTTAATTAAAATATAAAAATAGATAAGCGTTCATAAACGAGTTTAGCTCGAATTTTCTTTCATATTAGCTTGGGACAATATGCATATCACATATATTGCTAAAAACATCAAACAGCTGTTTACCATCTCAGCAGATACAAATCTGCTGTCTCTTTTTTAACAGCAGAAAATCTGCTCTTTCAGTAGACCTTTCTTTTACTGACATATTCCTTTGAGTGTACTGATAGATGGATTACTGAAATGCAATTTTGCAGACAATGTTTGTCGGACGAATGTATCAAAATATTTCTCGAAGATCCTGGCAATAAAATATGAGTGATTTCCAAACGCTCCAATAAAAATTTCCTAAAAAGTTGTAAAATTAACTAAGTATGAGTAAAGTTTCCTTCTTTCAAAGCCATAGTAGTTCGTAATAGTTCATTTACTAGAAAAAGGGTAGTAGATTTACTTAAAAACATTTCTTTGGATCTAATAAAAAATTCTTACAATTGAGTTAATTCAAACTTATTTGGAAGAATATTTTCAAGGTTTTTAGTGAGAAAAACAGATGAATTTTTTTGTATGGAAAAAATTCCATTTAGGAAATTTTAACTTAAAAATGTGTTTTTTTCCTAAAACGAAGTTAAAATGTTTACTGAAATTTATGCCGAGTTCTTCATACATTTAAGTATTAATTCTTGAATATTAATCTAAAGAACAATTCTCGCTCGTTTGCAGAGACTTATTTCTTAAATACTTTATGAATTATTCTAAACAACCACTGCGAAGGCACCAATCTTGCCTTCGCAACAATAGCAATAGCTCAACTCCTTATGGCGGAGGTATCATGAAACTTTTGAGAAATATTTCATGTTGTCATTTTTTGTATCAGTTTTGCATACTCTGAAGCAAAACTATTTGTTTGATTTTTTTAGTTAAATTGAACTTATTTTAATTTCACCTTTTTTCCTCGTATAAAATAAAATTTTCCTCAGTTTAAGTAAAAGTTTACTCGTTTTGAGGAAAAAATCAACAAAATTGTCCTCAGTTTGAGTAAATATTTACTTGATGTGAGTAAACATTTACTTAGTTTTAGGAAATTTTCAGCAAAATTTTACTAAGATTTAGTAAAAATGTACTTAGTTTTAGAAAAATTTTGCTTAAATTTAGTAAAAAATTACTTGGCTTTAGGAAAAATTTACTTAGATTTTGGAAAATTTCAGCAAAATTCTACTTATGTTTAGTAAAAATGTTCTTGGTTTCCTAAATTTTAGTTAATTTTAACTCATTATAGGGTTAACTTTTTTATGAGTGTTGATGAAAACCTCCCCCCCCAGGGGAAAATCCTGCGCACGGGCATGGCTCCCATACAAATTTCGCTCCCGATTTGACGTTTTCCGCTCTAGAAACCACAAATTGTATCATATTGTCTTCAGATTTGGCAAACATCTTATCTAAAAACACCTGTGGTAAAAATGGGGCAGATCGGTTCAGATTTATATATATCTCCCATACAAATTTCGCTCCCGATTTGACGTTTTCCGCTCTAGAAACCACATATTGTCTTCAGATTTGGCAAAACATCTTATATTTCAACTAGAAACACCTGTGGTAAAAATGGGGCAGATCGGTTCAGATTTATATATAGCTCCCATACAAATTTCGCTCCCGATTAGACTTTTTCCGCTCTAGAAACCACATATTTTAACAGATCCTCTTCAAATTAGGCGAAATATATTATATTTGTCCTAGAAACACCCATAGTGAAAATGGGTCAGATCGGTTCAGATTTATATATAGCTCCCATACAAATTTCGCTCCCGGATAGACTTTTTCCGCCCCAGACACCACGATTTTTCACCGAATTTCTTCAAAGTGAGCATAACAAGCTATATATGAATTGGATGAACTTATTGTGAAAGTTAGTCACTTTATTCCATGTTTGGATATAGCCATTATCGATTTGGCAAATCGAACCAGGTCGTATTAGCCTATGATTAGGAAACATACAAAAATTTCTCCCGTTTTCACTTTTTTACCGAGTTGGTCTGTATTCGGTTGGAAAGTGGAGTGTATCATAAAGTCGGCCCCGCCCGACTTTAGCCTTTCCTTACTTGTTGATTTTGTCTTGCTGAATAAATTGTTGACCATGTTGTGAGATTTTTGGGCTAATTCATATTTTTCTTTGTCGTATAAGTCTGAGTTTTTGAATCTTTCCGAGAATCCGGGTATATATGTTATAGTCTTGTACAGCTTCGTTGTTTTTTCTATGTGGCTTTTGGGATTTCGTACATTTCTAATTAATTGTCTTATTGTTTTATGGGAAAGCCATTTCTTCTTAAAATATTTTTAATTTTCTCTATATTATTTTTATCACTTGTGTCTAGTACTCTTCTGATAAAATTGGTCGCGGTGTTGAAAATTGGCCTTCTTGGGTGTTTCGAATAAAAGTTAATTAATCGGCCTGAAGATGTGGGTTTTTGATAACAGTCTAGTTTTGTGCTATTGCCTTGTCTGTGTACTATAGAATCCAGATATGGTAATTTGTTGTCCTTTTCTTCTTCCATCGTGAATTGAATCTGTCTGTTGTATCCATTTAGTATTTTGATCGTCTCATCGACATCATTTTTCTTCAAAATTGCGAAGAGATCGTCAACGTATTTTGTCAAGATCCTGGGTTTTCTGGTCATTTTCTCAATTGCTGTGTCAAGAAGTTGTTCCATAATTATGTCCGCAATTATTGGTGATTCAAAATTCACAATTAACTCACCTTCTTATGGACTATGCAGATATACTCAAGAACTTAACGAAGGACTCTATATACAATATCAAAGACGCGAATGAATTTAAAAAGAAAATTAATAACACACATATTGATGACGACGAAATAATAATATCATTTGACGTTGTGTCCCTTTTCCCAAGTATACCAGTCAACCTCGCCATAAGGACAATTGAAGACAAATGGGACATAATAGAAGAATTCACCACGATACCAAAGGATTTATTTATAGAGATATTGACTTTCTGCATCAAAGACACAAGATATTTTAAGTACGACGCCAAATTCTATGAGCAAAGAAAAATAATTATTCCATGAAGTATTGTCTTTTACATTATATATTTTTATACATAAACAAAAAAGTTACAGAGGTTCAGAGGTACAGAAAAATCAAAAATAAAATATATTTTTTTTAAATCTTTAAATTATTTTTATTTTTTTTTTTTATTTTCTTGCATGGGATGCGACCCGGTCTAGTGTTCATCTGAGTGTGTAGATTGCGGGGGAATTAATACATCGTCAGCACTTTTCAGAAAACTTCCACAATTGTTATTTTAGCACTATTTTCGATTATTGATCATATCAGTTTAATGTACGAGACTCGTTAAGATCTTGAAAGGTATTGAAAGTTTCTTTAAGATTCTGTTTTTCTACACACATGTAGAAATTTTATATTATTTCCTGAGATATTAAAAATTATTTTTTTTTTTTAATTGCGGAGTCAAGTAGAATATTTTATCCTATATTATGCTGTTGTAATTATGTTCACAAAAACAAATTTCGTCAATTTGGAAGTAGAAGGATAAGTAGAGATTCTATATATACAATATTAAATCAGAATCGGCTGAAAATAAAAATGAATGTTATCATACTTTTCAAAGTCCAAATAATTGATAGTTCAAATTAAAAATTTTAAATGACACACCATGTATTTACATTAAGGCTGTTTTTCTTTAAGACTGGATAACTAAGCTGCGATAACAAAAATAGAAATAAAATGGTCCTTATTTCTTTTTTTTTCGAATTCGTATGACGGCAAGCGCTAAAACTTCTCTATTTGAACCTAAAAATACACAAAAAAAATTTGAGCCTGATTGGACAATTTTTAGGCGTGCCCCCGCCAACAATTGTTTGTCATTAAAGTTAGTTACTATCATATAGGGGAAATTATCACCTTTGGTGCTCTTTTTTTGACATAACTCGAGAACCACTAGTCCGATTTTGTTTAAATAAATTGAAAAATAATTAAGAATTAGAATTCCTTTAAAATGTGTATATATAGCGTTTTTCTATATAATCAACAGTTTAGCCGGTAAAAATAAATGTATGAAGAAAATAAATATTTTTTGCCTAAAATATTAATATTTTTTATTTTTTAAATTCATAGAAAATCCAAAACGAACAAATACATTTTAAAATTAAAAATCTAAAGCGATGACAACCAAAAGACTTCGATCGGATGATGACATTATGTTAATTGGCGTAATGGACCACCAAATTACTGGAGCTAAATTACCAGGAAGAAAACAAGTGCTACAAGTTTTATTTTATAATTTAAGAATAGTTGGCTTAAATTTAAGAGAAAGTTCTAGATTAGTTGTTGCTGAGGTCAGCACGTTTTGGCAAAAAGCACGAATTCCAACACACCATGAAAAACACTGCATTGAGAAGCTGGAAAAATTATACAACAAGTGGAGAGATATTACAAAGCATCATGGTCGAAAAACAGAATGTCAAAACAGGAAAGAAACTGAATTTCAAGATAAATTAGATGATTTATTCGATATCGCACATGCAAACGCGCTTGAATTAATTAAAATACAAGAAGACAAAGAGTTCTTAAAAAAGCAACGAGAAAAAGGAAGACCAGGTTGTATGCTAGGAAGAAAGAACAAGAAAACCAGCGTCGAATAAAAGAAGATGAACGAAAAGAGTTATATGAACAACAGATTCAAAGAGGTATACAATTAAATATTCTATATTTTAAGCAAATCAGAATTATTGTTGTAAAACAGGTATGATTGACATTGACGACGAAAACGATATTGAAGTTGTAGCATCAACATCAACATCTGTATCAAATCCAAATCCAGGTACATCAGGTATCTCCAGAGGTAAAACAATTTTTTTTTACACCAAGACTGCTTTCAACTTTGGATAAGTGGAAAATCACTGATGGTGCTGCAGTTCATATCCTAAGCGCAACTGCTGACGCGTTGGGCTATGATATCGAAGATCTTATACTAAATAGATCATCAATTCGTCGAATGCGTCAGAAGCATCGTGCAACAACAGCACAAAACATTGCAGCAAACTTTGATGTAAGTACTGTAATGTGGGTTTTCCCTATGCTTCTTTTTTATGTTTTGAGTATAAATTAAGAAACTTGAGTTTTTATTTCCAGATTCCACGTAGTTTTGTTTTGCACTGGGATGGTACAATGTTACCAGAAATTAGTGGCAGGGAAAAAGTTGACCGCTTGCCAATCATAGTCTCATCTCAAGGTATCGATAAACTACTTGGCATTCCAAAGTTAAAATCTTCGAGTGGAAAAGAAATATCAGATGCCGTGTTTAATTCAATAAATGAATATGAAATGCTTGATCTAGTTCAAATAATCTGCTTCGACACAACTGCTCATAATACAGGAGTCCAAAGCGGTGCTGCTGCTCTGCTTGAAGGAAAACTAGGTCGCGATTTATTATATTTTCCCTGCAGACACCATATTTACGAGTTGTTGATCCGTAAAGTGTTTGAAATTAGAGTGGCTACTACAGCCGGTCCAGAAGTGCTAATTTTTAATCGCTTTAGCAAATACTGGATTAATATTGACAAATTAAATTACAAGAGTTGTTTAGAAGATGAACACATTATTACAGTATTGACTGCTGAAGAACGTGGAACAATTTTAAATTACTGTCTAGATAACTTAAAACAAGCTCATAGCAGACGCGACTACAAAGAATTATTGCAATTAGTGCAATTAGTGCCGAATTTTAACACCTTTCGTATACCTGGTGCAACTTCTCATGCTCGATGGATGTCAAAATGTATTTATGCACTTAAAATGTATTTGTTTCGTAATGAATTCAATATGACCAACCAAGAGTTAAACGGTATACGTAGTGTCTGTCTGTTCGTAGTTCGTATTTATGCAAAAGCCTGGTTTGGATGTACTAAAGCAATTGAAGCACCAAATCAAGACTTAAATTTAATTAAAAATATTATGGCTTATCCTGAAAGGGATATAGCTCTTGCTTTGCTACAAAAAATCAGCAATCATTTGTGGTATTTGTCGGAAGAAGCAGTCGGTCTTTCATTCTTCGATCCTAATTAAAAAAAATGGTTCAGGCAATTAATGTTGAAGCAAATACAGAAAAATGCAAGCGAATAATAACTAATCCAACAAATATCGGCACATTTGAGCAAAAAGATTTAAGCGATTTTGTAAATTCCAATACACACGCATTCTTTGATCGTTTAGAAATTTCAAAAGAATTTTTGCAAGTCGATCCATCGGATTGGAATGAAAGATTTGACTACGCTCACGGATCACAAATTTGTAAAAACCTATCTGTAGTGAATGATGCAGCTGAAAGAGGCGCCAAATTCATTACAGATTATAATAATAAATTAACCCACAACGAAGAGGAGAAACAATTCCTTTTTCAGGTGGTTAAAGAATATAACATGAATTATCCCACTTTTAAAAAGACTTCACTATTAAATTAAAATAATATTAATGTTACTATGAGTATGTAATTAATAAAAATATTTAAGTTTATTCTTAATTTTCAAATAAATGTAAATAAAATAAAAAATATATATATTTTTGCCTTATTTCTCATAATAAAAACAAAAAGGTGCTTGGGGCACGGCTAAAAATTATCCAATCGTTGTCAATTTTTTTTTATGCTTTTTGGGACTAAAACGAATATTTTTAGCGCTTGCCGTAACATATATTCGAGAAAATAAATTTGTCCATATAAATAAGGACCGGTCTAATATATATTGTAGTTGACGACAATGTGAAAAAATATTTTTTTATTTTGAGCAAAAAAATAAATTTTTATTAACGTTTTTGTTATCGCAGCTTGTTATCCCGACTTATTGTTAATTAACTATTATTTCGATATATAGAGCTACGTAAATATAGGTGGTCTGGTGTGTTTTAAAATAATTAAAACTATACATTTATTTATAATATTATTATATTTATTTATTTAATTAAGTCACATTATTGTGAATGTACTGTGAATAAGATCATAACTGAATATTTGTAAGTATTAGCAACGTGACATCTCAACACTTATGCCACAAGTCGTCGGTGGCAGGTATACGCAGTGTTCCCAACGACACCTTTTGAATTTTTATCCACTTTGGCGCCTCGCTGAGAACAGTCATGCGCATCGCACGAGGGGTTGGGTGCAGATAAATTCATGGCTGGGAAGAGGGGCAGTGTTGTGATTGTTGCATGAAAACTTGGGGAATGGTCACAGTTTTCCACACCATGAAAATACAAACATCTGTTTTGTGTTTTTTGTTTTGGTGCGAACGTTTTGTTGGTGTTGTTATTGTTGTGCTCTATGGGTTGTGTGGTGTGGGTCGTGTGTGTGTGGGGGAATGCGTGGCATTCTTGTATTTTCCGCAAACGGTGTTTGAGACCGACAAAAACAGACTCACACTCGGTGAGCAGCAGCAGCAGCAGCAGCACAAGCAACAGCAAAAAATAGAAAAACATTTCATTTCACTTTGGCCTGTTTGATTTTGCTGCGAAACGACTACGACAGCGACGACGACGATATAATCAACGAAAGGCGATTGTTTTGATTCAGTTGTTGCGAGTTCTCCACCAAAGTACGGTTGTGTTTGCGGAGAGAACACATTTTCCCCGAAAACGAACACAAAAATGACAAAACAGGAAAAATTGTGAAAATGTTGACAACTTCGAAAGCAGAAAACTACACAGATTGTTGAAGATTAAAACAAGAAAAAAATCGAAAAACAAAAATTAAAAAAAAAAAACTAAAATAAAAATAATAAAAAACCAAAAATTATAAAAGTAATTAAGAATTATAAAAAAGAAATTAAAAAATAATTCTAAAAAATATTTATGTGAAAAAAAAACTTCAAAAAATCGTTGTAAAATAATTCCCACTGTTGTGTATATAAATTGTTTAATTGCTAAATATCCTCATCGTATAATTATTTATGTTCCCTTCGCCACTTCCAATGGACATTTCAACACTTGCCATGCTATGTTTGCTTTGGCCCCATGATTAATGTGAAGTTGTTGCGCGTTTTGGTTCGTTTCGATTTTTGTTTCTTATTAAATTGAGATTTTCCGATTTATTTTCTTTTCCCACCACAAAAAGTGTTAATAAATGCGATACGATTCTGGTCCAAAAAAATACAAAAGAATTTCATTATCACAAGTGTTATAAAGTTGTTGCCTTACTGCAAGAGCAGGCAAAGTGTGTGTGTGTGTTTTAAATGAAAATAATTCATGGTGATTGAAAAAGTTCATAACGACTCTTTTGCCGAGGGTGGGGGGTCGAAACGTCTAAAGTTTGTGTGCGTATGTGCGTTTTTGTATAATCACTAATTGATAAAAACAAATGATGTGTTAACTAATATCAACAAATTGTTGGACATTGCCGAACCCGAACTTATATTTTCTATTTGGAATACAAAACAGGTGGGTGGTGGGAAAAAACGTTTCCAATTGATTTTCTAGTAACTCAGTGACATTTTCTCTCACATTCAGTGCAATAAGTTGTGAGAAAAGGATTGGGCAAAAAAAAAACATATTGTAAAAAATCGTCGCAGTTGGTTGAACCAGATTTAACAGCATTTCAAGCCATAGATATTAATGAGATTTTTAATATTAATTAAATTTGCATGCCATTTTTTGGCAAAGTTGACAAAAGTGAACCCATATTTTTTATCTAAATAGAAATGCGCTGGTTAACACAATATTTTCTGGTCTCAAGATAGTAAAAATGTAAAGGGCGTTGTAAGGGTCCCCAAAATAACTTTTTTTTTGAAAATGCTATAAAAAACTACTGAATATTTTCTCAAATTTCTTTTTTATTTGAAAGTACAATCCTTCCGGTTAATAATGGAAAATAATTTAATTCAAATGGCTGCCTTGGGCACCCCACAAATAATACTCCAACGGTTGAATGGTTGAAAAAAGAACGTTAGATGGCGAACCCTATACTATATTAGATTTTATATCGTAATAAAATAAACAAGTAAGGAAAGGCTAAAGTAGGGCGGGGCCGACTCTATGATACACTCCACTTTCAATCCGAATACAATTTAATTCGGTAAAAAAGTGAAAACGGGAAGGATTTTTGTATCCTGTAAATGTATGTGTTTGACAAAAAAATGTTAAATCGGAAAGGACATTTGTATGGGGGTATATTGAAATCTGGAACAAAATAGGTGTAATATGTATAGTTTGGCCAAATTCGGTTAAACATTTGGGAGCAACATTTGTATTTGCGCTATATCTAAATCTGAACCGATTTTATCCAATTTTTTTAAAGAAAATCGGGAACAATATGTGGTTTCTAGAGCGGAAAATGTCAAATCGGGAGCGACATTTGTATGGGGGCTATATCTAAATCTGAACCGATTTTATCCAATTTTTGCATATGTATTTCTAGTTGGATTATAAGATTTTGTGCCAAATTTAAAGAAAATCGGGTAGAATATGTGGTTTCTAGAGCTGAAATGTCAAATCGGGAGAGACATTTGTATGAGGGCTATATCTAAATCTGAACCGATCTTACCCACTTTTTGCATAGTTGTTTCTAGTCGGATTATAAGATGTTGTGCCAAATTTAAAGAAAATCGGGTACAATATATAGGCAAAAAGCAAATCGGGAGCAACATTTGTATGGGGGCTATATCTAAATCTGAACCGATCTTAACCAATTTCTGCACATGTGTTTCTAGTTAATTTATAAGATGTAGTGGCAAATTTAAAGAAAATTGGGTACAATATGTCGTTTCTAGAGCGGAAAATGTCAAATCGGGAGCGACATTTGTATGGGGGCTATATCTAAATCTGAACCGATTTTATCCAAAATTTGCATAGGTATTTCTAGTTGGATTATAAGATGTTGTGCCAAAGTTATAGAAAATTGGGTATAATATGTCGTTTCTAGAGCGGAAAATGACAAATCGGGAGTGACATTTGTATGGGGGCTATATCTAAATCTGAACCGATTTTGTCCAATTTTTGCATAGGTATTTCTAGTTGGATTATAAGATGTTGTGTCCAATTTAAAGAAAATCGGGTACAATATGTGGTTTCTAAAGCGGAAAAGGTGAAATCGGGAGCGACATTTGTATGAGGGCTATATCTAAATCTGAACCGATCTTACCCACTTTCACCATAGATGTTTCTAGTTCGATTATAAAATGTTGTGCCAAATTTAAAGATAATTGGGTACAATATATGTGGTTTCTAGAGCGGAAAATGACAAATCGGGAGTGACATTTGTATGGGGGCTATATCTAAATCTGAACCGATTTTGTCCAATTTTTGCATAGGTATTTCTAGTTGGATTATAAGATGTTGTGTCAAATTTAAAGAAAATCGGGTACAATATGTGGTTTCTAAAGCGGAATATGTCAAATCGGGAGCGACATTTGTATGGGGGCTATATCTAAATCTGAACCGATTTTATCCAAATTTTGCATAGATATTTCTAGTTGGATTATAAGATGTTGTGCCAAATTTTAAGAAAATTGGATACAATATATGTGGTTTCTTGAGCGGAAAATGTCAAATCGGGAGCGACATTTGTATGGGGGCTATATCTAAATCTGAACCGATTTGCCTCAAATTAAATAGCGTTCGTCCTTGATCCACAAAACTTACTTGTGCCAATTTTTGTTAAGATCGGACTATAATTGCGACCTGTAATTTGATTACAGCAATAGATAGACAGACGACAGACAGACGGACATTGCTAAATCGACTCAGTAAGTGATTCTAAGTCGAACGGTTGAATTAACAATGGGTCTATCTCGCTTCCTTTTGGGTGTTACAAACAAATGCACAAAGCCATAATACTCTCGTGGAATGTATAAAAACGATAAAATTTCAACTTCATATTTTAATGAAATTAAGTGAACATCATTGGTATTGCAAGATATTAGGGCTGTTTAGGTATGAAAATAAAAAAAATCACATTCTCGCCAACTACAATATAAATATTTCTATCAAAAAAGATAAATAAATATATTTTATGTTGAATTTTTTGGACTAACCATAAATTTGACTTACGCTGGATAATTATCCCCGATTTCTTTTGAAAAACATTGGCATTAAATTTGAAATGTATCCATCGTTTTCTTCAAATAATACATTATTTTCTTTATGAATTCTCTGGCATCACGTAAGAGATCAGAAATAATAGGCTTAACGTATTATTGGTATTGGTAATAAGCAACGAAGTGGAAAAATGGCTCGTATTTTTTTTGTTCATTGAAGCATTGATTCATAAAATCAATATTTTTACTTTTTAATTTTTATTTTTATTTTTAATTTCCAAAAAGGGCCATAAATTCTACATTTATCCATAGATTTTTTTCAAATAGGCCTAGTTGTCTTTGTTAAGATTCCAAATATTATAAATTAAAATAATATATTCTCTTGTCAAATTGTTAAAGCAGTGTTCGTGCTCTTTAATAAAAATTAAAAAAACATGATTTAAAAATATTTTGAGCCTACAAAAAGGACCATCCATATCCATAAAAAATAAAGGCTTATACAAATATAAAGAGGTAAAATCCTTGAGCTCTTTACGTTATATGTTAAAGGGTGATTTTTTAAGAGCTTGATAACTTTTTTTTAAAAAAAAACGCATAAAATTTGCAGAATCTCATCGGTTCTTTATTTGAAACGTTAGATTGGTCCATGACATTTACTTGTTGAAGATAATTTCATTTAAATGTTGACCGCGGCCACTATCATGATTTCGACCGTGTCTAAAGGTTTCATTCAGGTGGCTTCGCAACGACTTTTCAACATCAAACCCGGCCTCTATAAGGAGATGATTCTCACAAACGAACGAGAATCACAACTCACTTGCCGAATTTGCGTTTAAAAAATCGCACCAAGTAATAAAGCACACATGCCATCTTACAAGCATCTCATTGAGTTTCATATGTAAGTGTGTGTATATGCAGGTATAGTTACCCAGCAATACTTCTGCCGTGCCAACGCTCATTTGTTTTAGTTTTTTCGTTTGTAATTTTTTGTCTGTAATCAATATTTGATTTGAACTGGGATATTGTCCTGGCTCAAGACCATTTTGCATCTGTATTTAATAGAATGCAAATTTATTTACAAATTAAAAAAATGTTTAAGCCCCTATAACAAGCTGCGATAACGACAACGTTTATAATTATTTAGTTTTTGCTCAAAATAAAAATTATTTTTTTCACATTTCACTACAATATAAATATTTGCATCAAC
The DNA here is from genome assembly GCA_947397865.1 of Polietes domitor. Lineage (NCBI taxonomy): Eukaryota > Metazoa > Arthropoda > Insecta > Diptera > Muscidae > Polietes > Polietes domitor. Next base: position 122,902,365 of record OX377620.1, read on the forward strand.
ACAAATTTTCAAAAAAAAAATATTTTGTGTGAACTTTTTTGGACTTAGCCTCGATAATCATAATTTAGACTTAAGCTGGATAATTATCCAGGCTAAGTCCAAATTTTTTAACATAAAATTATTTTTTCAGAATTTTTTGTTTTTGCACACACTTTGAAATTTGTATGTCAAATCGAGAAGAATAATTGTATCGGGGCTATATCCAAACATGGAATGAAGTGACCCACTTACACAAGAGGTTGTTGCAGTTCAATTTGAATTTATGCTCAATTTGAACAAATTCAGTGAAAATACGTGGTTTCTGGGGCGTAAAAATCAAGCCGGGAGCTATATATAAATCTGAACCGATCTGACTCATTTTCACCCTGGGTGTTTCTAGTGGAAATATAAAAATTTGAAGAGAATCTGTTAAAAAATGTGGTTTATAGAGTGGAAAAAGTCAAATCGGGAGTGAAATTTGTATGGGGACTATATCTAAATCTGAACCGACCTAACTCATTTTCACCATGAGTGTTTCTAGTTAATATATAAGATGTTTTACCAATTTTGAAGAAGATCTGTGAAAATATGTCGTTTGTACAGCAGAAAAAGTCAAATCGGGAGCGAAATTTGAATGGGAGCTATATATAAATCTGAACCGATCTGACTTCTTTTAACCATACCTGTTCCTAGATTAAATATAAGATGTTTTGCCAAATTTGAAGACAATCTGATAAAATATGTGAGTTCTGGGGTGGAGAAATTCAAGCCGGGAGCGAAATTTATATGGGAGCTATATATAAATCTGAACCGATCTGACCTATTTTCACCATGGGTGTTTCTCGTTGAAATATAAGATGTTTTGACAATTGTGAAGAAAATCTGTTGAAATATGTGGTTTCTGGAGCGGAAAACTCAAATCGGGAGTGAAATTCGTATGGGGGCTATATCTAAATCTGTACCGATTTTCTTCAAATTAAATAGCGTTCGTTCTTACACCGAGAAACTTTGTTGTACAAAGTTTTGTTTGGTTCTGTGTACAATTGCGACCTGTATCGTGATTACAAGAATATATGGACAGACGGACGGACAGACAGACAGACAGACGGACATTGCTAAATCGTTTCAAAAAGTGATTCTAAGTCGGTCGGTATAATCAACAATGGGTCTATCTCGCTTCCTTTTGGGTGTTACAAACAAATGCACAAATACATAATACTCTCGTGGTGTGTATAAAAAGATTTTTTATTTTGAGTGAAATTTAGGATTTTGTTATCACAGTTTAGTTATCCAATCAAGTCTATCCAAGAAAAACAGCGCTAATATATTCTGTTGTCCAATTTTTAGGGCAGGTTTTCGCGCTATTTCACCAAATATTTAAAAAGTGATATTAAAAATAAGGCCCATAACTTCTGCATTTTTACAAGGGTTTGTATCCCGGGTTGCATCCCGCGGGAAAATTCTCGGGAATTCGCACATTTCTCATTTTCCGTATCCCGGGAAATTCGTACGGGATTCCCGCGGGAATTCCGTAGAAAATTTTACATATTTCTTCGCATATTTTTTTCCATAATTTCCTCAATAAAATTAAAAATGTTGTATACAAATTTAGATCACATTGCTTTTAATCAGGTATGTCAAATATTGCAGTTGGATGACAAAATATTTTTACGCTGCTTTCGGATTTAGACTCAAAATCCACTTGTGCGGATTTTTCCTGCCAAGCTCCATATGAAAAAAATAAAATCCGGGGAAAATAGATTTTGGTCATGTATCCGAACGCCAAAATAAAGAATTTAAAGTTTTCGTAGCGACAGGACAAAGACAAAAACATTTCGTTTAATGCTCTACTCACTATTAATGTGAACGATCGTTCTCCGTCGCGTCCACATTCTCCAATAAAGTAAGAAATATCTATTCTTTAATTAATGTTGATGCTTGAAAAGATGTTTAAATTGATCTCACATTCTTTAACAGGTTCGTTGTGAAATATATATTTATTTTACTTTAATTAAATGTGAAGGATTCATTGGAAAAAAATAAGCTTAACTCATGGTAAACAGCATGTTGACGATTTCCCGTGCTGTCCCGGGATCCCGGGAAATTGAAAAAATAATTCCCGTTTCCCGGGAAATAAGAAGTACGGGAAATGCAAAGCCTAATTTTTACATAGATCCTTAACATATAGATATTTATTTTTTTCTTAGAATATTTGTTATTAACAAATAAAACAAATTATTTGTTACATTTTTTACGAGTCTTCTCCTGCCAACAAAGAATATTTTTTTCAGGAAAAAATCAATTGTTTCTTAATTCTGTGGAGACTGTTCCTAAACCACTGTTTCTATGTGAAATGAAATGCGCAATATTAATATCCATCATAATAATCTATAATTGAACATATAAGCGGGTGTTATCGTTCTTATATTTCCAAAATGAGAGCACAAATATTAAAGTTATCTTCAGCGAAAATTGAAATTTTAGCGAAATTTATTCACCAAACAAATTATAAATAGCATTCGTCCTTGGACCACAAAACTAGCTTGAATCAATTTTAGTTAGGTTCGGACAATAACTCTGACCTGTACTTTGATTACAAGAGTAGATGAACGGACGCACAGACGGACATTGCTAAATCGACTCAGAAAGTGATTTGAAGCTGTTGCATTATAAACAATGGGACTATCTCGTTTCCTTTTGGGTGTTACAAATAAATGCACAAAGGCATAGTACCCTAATGGCGGGTATAAATAGTTATGCATTTCAAATATTCGTTTTACTTTTATTTATTTTTTAATTTTACTACTTTTGTTCTCTGTTTGGAGGAGATTCAAATTAAAAACATTTTTTTAGATATTTTTATACCCTTTTTATCCGTTAGCGACATTTTGACATATTCATCGTAGACCTCATTAAGTATATATAAGTATATTAATATAATTGCCCTTGTAGTTGTTGTTGTTAAAATGCAACAACATTATTTTACTCTATTTATACACTCCACGAGAGTATTATGGTTTTGTGCATTTGTTTGTAACACCCAAAAGGAAGCGAGATAGGCCCATTGTTAAGTATACCGATCGATTTAGAATCACTTCTGAGTCGATTTAGCAATGTCCGTCTGTCTGTCTGTCCATCTATTGTTGTAATCAAATTACAGGTCGCAATTATCTTAACAAAAATGGGCACACGTAAGTTTTGTGGATCAAGGACGAACGCTATCGGTTCAGATTTAGATATAGCCCCCATACAAATGTCGCTCCTGAATTGACATTTTTCGCTCTAGAAACGACATATTGTACCCGATTTTCTTTAAATTTGATACAACATCTTACAATCCAACTATAAACACCTATGCCGAAATTCGGTAAGATCGGTTCAGATTTAGATATAGCCCCTATATAAATGTCGCTCCCGATTTGACTTTTCCGCTCTAGAAACCCCATATTATACTCAATTTTCTTTAAATTTGGCACAACATCTATTAATCCAACTAGAAACACCTATGCAGAAAGTGAGTAAGATCGGTTCAGATTTAGATATAGCCCCAAACAAATGTGGCTTCCGATTTGACTTTTGCCGCTTTGGAAACCACATATTGTACTCGATTTTCTTTAAATTTGGTACAACAGCTTATAATCCAAGTAAAAAACCTATGGTGAAAGTGGCTAAGATCGATTTAGATATAGCGCAAATACAATTGTTGCTCCCAAATGTTTAACCGATTTTGGCCAAACTATACATATTATATTTCACCTATTTCGTTCCAGATTTCAATATACCCCCACACAAATGTCCTTTCCGATTTAACATTTTTTGTCAAACACATACATTTACAGGATACAAAAATCCTTCCCGTTTTCATATTTTCACCGAATTAAATTGTATTCGGATTGAAAGTGGAGTGTATCATAGAGTCGTCCCCGCCGACTTTAGCCTTTCCTTACTTGTTTATTATTAATTTATGTTAAATTGTATCTACATTAAATGAAGTCTACATTTTGCTGTGTTACGTTGCAGACAATTTGTTGCATGTCATTCGCCGATTATCCGAAAATCATGTCCAACAAGTATAAATTTATTTGCAAATGATGTCTCCCGGCTATTGTAGATGACAAGACATTAGGGACAATGGAATAGTTGCAGCAACATAAAATAAAAAGAAAGTTGTCTGACATTTTGGTTATGGATTGGAAAAAGCACTTGTGGCCAAATGGTCTTAATGTAAAGCAACTGGGGCGAGAGGGTTATTTGTGGAATTTGCAATATAAATTTTATCAGTAAATTCGGAAATCTCGATATCTTTTTAGATTGGAGAGATTATATTTCTGAACAATTTTCTCTGGTTGATCTTGGAGAAATAATAATATGGACAGAATAGAGGAACTAGAGTTTAGTTTATGAGAATTGTGATTTTTTATTATTATGTTGAACGTTTTAAATAAATTGTATCGTTAACTATTACACAGTGCGGTACTAATTTTGGTTCGAGAAAATATCTTTAAAATTCTGGAAGTAAAAACCAAACTTAGCAAAACCTTATACTCAGTTATTTTATTTTGTGGTCAAGTTCGCGTATAAGGGAAATTCTTATGCCAAATATCAATTTATATATATACAAAAGAGTTGCGTTACTGACTGACTGACTTATCATTGCGCCCAGGCCAAACGTCTGAAGCCAGGGTCATGAAATTTCCAGGGTAGTTCCCAAATATGACGACTAAGAAAGGGTTTTACGAAATTCGTACTTTTAGGGGGTAGAATGGCCCAAAAAGGGGTAAACATCGAACCTTCGTCCAGACCAAACGGCAGTAGGTGAAATTCGGTGTATTCCTTGCAATGACCATGCAGACGAGCTACAAATAGGGATTTTTCGAAATTTGTACTTTTAATGGAGGAAAGAGACAAAAAAGTATAAAAATGGTATCAATTTAAGAATTGCAGCTAGAATCGTGAAAATCGGTATTTACATTTCTCTGACAACAGACTTGCAATATAAATTGATTTTTCGAAAATTGTACTTATAAGCGGTGAGCGGGATAAAAATGGCACCAACTAAAGTATTGTAGCTAGAATCGTGAAATTTGATATATAATTTGCTCTGACCATGTAGAAGCGCGTTAAAATTGGATTTTTCAAAATTTGTACTTTTGAGGGTTGCGAGGGACAAAAAGGGATGAAAATGGTACTAATTTAAGAATTGCAGCTATAGTCGCGAAATTTGGTTTGTAAATTCCTTCACCACATAGATGCGGAATATAAATGCTTTTTGTACTTTTAAGAGTTGCGCGGGACAAAAAGGGATACAAATGGTACCAACCAAAGTATTGCAGCTAGAATCTTGAAATTTAATGTGTAAGTTCTTCTGACCACGTAGAAGCGCAGTAAAATTGGATTTTTCGAAATTAGTACTTATAAGAGGTGAGCGGGACAAAAAGGTATAAAAATGGCACCAACTAAATTATTATAGCAAGAATCGTGAAATTTGGTATGTAAATTACTCTGACCATGTATAAGCGCATAAAAATTGGATTTTTAAAATTTGTACTTTAAAAGGGAGAGCGGGACAAAAAGGGATAAAAATGGTACCAACTAAAGTAATGCAGCTTGAATCTTGAAATTTGATGTGTCAGTTCTTCTGGCCATGTAGAAGCGCAGTAAAATTGGATTTTTCGAAATTTGTTCTCATAAGAGGTGAGTGGGACAAAAAGGGATAAAAATAGTACCAACTAAATAAAAAACTAAATAAAGAATCCTGAAATTTGGCATGTAAATTCCTCTGACCATTTATAAGCGCATTAAAATTGGATTTGTACTTATAAAGGGTGAGCGGGATAAAAATAGTACCAACTAAAATATTGCAGCTCTAGCAGTGAAATTTGATGTGTAAATTCCTCTGACATCGTAGACTTTCAACATAAATGGATTTTTCGAAATTTGTACTTTTAAGGGGAGAGCGGGACCAAAAGGGATAAAAATGGTACCAACTTTAGGATTACAGCTAGAATCATGAAATTTAGTACGTAAAGCAAAATTGATTTTTTCGAATAAAAGAATCTGCATTTGTAATTTTTTGTTAAAAACTGGTTAGAAAATGATTATATATATATATATATATAAAGAGTGATTTTTTTGAGGTTAGGATTTTCATGCATTAGTATTTGACAGATCACGTGGGATTTCAGACATGGTGTCAAAGAGAAAGATGCTCAGTATGCTTTGACATTTCATCATGAATAGACTTACTAACGAGCAACGCTTGCAAATCATTGAATTTTATTATCAAAATGCGTGCTCTGTTAAGAAAGTTCATCGCACGCTTCCATTTTATGGTCAGTTTAATCGACCCACTGAAGCGGCTATTCGGGCTATTGTGACTAAATTTCGCACCAAATTTACATTGTTGGACATTAAACCACCAAGACGCTTACGTAGAGTACGAACTGAAGAAAATATCGCAGCTGTATCGGCCAATGTTAATGATGACCATCAATTATCGATTCGTCGCCGTTCGCAGCAATTGGGCCTCTGTTACTCAAAAACGTGGAAATGCCAAAATTGGACTAAGCGGATGGACCACTTGAGGCGCAGCCGCGGTCAACATTTAAATGAAATTATCTTCAAAAAGTAAATGTCATGGACCAATCTAACGTTTCAAATAAAGAACCGATGAGATTTTGCAAATTTTATGCGTTTTTTAAAAAAAGTTAAGTTATCAAGCTCTTAAAAAATCACCCTTTACATATATATATAAGAAGGGAGTTCAGGTAAAACAGTGCACATCGACCAGCACATTCCGTTGACTGTATATGAATGAGTGCTATGTTTCCAATTTACTATTTTAGAAAAGAAAATCAAATAAATACTATCCTAAAACAGAGACGGATAAAACTAATAAAAAATACCTGCCATTTTTGCGTGCGAAGCAGCGGGTACTGCTAGTTAAATATAAGCAGAACACCCTGCAGAATTACTCTAAATATCAGGGATATTTTCAGTCCTTGTGAGGGAAAAAATTGTTTCCTTTGGGCCGATTTCACTTAGATTTTTTCGACGATCTTGAATATATATACTTTATATGGGTCAGGTCGATATTTCGAGGTGTTACAAGCGGAATGACAAACTTAGTATAGCCGATAGAGAGTTACGCAGATTTTTCTAAAAGCACTTTTCACAATTTTTGACTTTACAACCATCATTTATCCCATTTCACAAATGAAAACTCTTTGGCATCCAATTTTTCATTCATCAAAAAAAAAACTTATTGCCAAAAATCCGCATCACTATCCCTTTTGAAAACTTCATTCCGCTTTTCCCGGAAAAATCTCAACATTGAACAAAATCATTAAATTTGCACAGCGTATAGTCCAATTAAAATCTACGTTAATTTCCAAAAATAGTGTTCGACACCCCGTGGAATCTGTACAAATGAAATCCTCAGAAAAAACTACACCAAACGGGGAGAGCAGCTCATTCACAAAAATCAATGGAATTTTTTTTTAGCATTTCTGTTTGTGTTTGACTTTTTTGTGGCATCCTTTGTAAACACCAGACGTACGTTAAAATTCCGTTCTTTTAGCGCTCCGAAAAAACACGATTGATTGAAGTCATGAGTGGGATGGTGTTGGCGTGTGTTTGAACTCCATTGATGGCAATGGAAGCTTGATTAACTCTTAATTTCTGTTTGCACTTGTTGCTGGAAAAAATCGAAAATGGATATCTCTACTTTGGGGAAGAACATTGAGGAACATATATGAAGGTGAAAGTGGTTCACATCGTTCCAGGGTTTTCCTTCCAAATTGAACCAACTTCACTTATAAAGAATTTTTAATTTTTTATTTCTGCATCCACAATGACTCCATTGACTTTTTCGCAATGTTACATACGGCATGACAAACCAAGTGCGCTCGTGTTTTTTCCTCACCCCCGCCCCTATTTATTGCTGCTTTAATTTGAGTGGGATTCGTGAATGGCAAGAATAACACATTTTGTGTTTAGAAAACGGTCCACATGGTCCGAAAAATACAACAATTTTGTACGCATTCAAATATTTTATTTTTAGTATTTACAAATGTTGCACAGCAAAAGTATTCACGGATTCTGGTCTGGTTTGTTTCAAACGGCTAAGGAAAAATATTATAATTTGCGTATTTATTAAGGTGTTAATGATATTTTGCGCAAATTGTCTTGAAGATATGATAGAGCGAGCGAGCGAGCAAAATCGAATAGTGTTATTTTATAATGCTTAAATACACATTTTCAGACGCAATTAAGTCTATAGATTTTTTCTTCGCATAACTCATTATTTTGGTAAATGGCACAAGTCCAACAGGATGAATTAGTGAGATCATTAATTGCATTTCAATGGCAACGAACGCTTCGTTTTAGAGCCATTGGAGAGAGAGATATAGCGTTGTATTACATTCAATATTTGAGGTATAGTCGAGGACTAGACTAAACCTATCAAAATAATGTCTTATAGAGGGTAGAAATTAATAAAATACGGTGGAGCGTCCCAAAACAAATAAAAAATGTTTTTTTTTTTGTTGTCATTTATTTTGGTTTAAGTCCAAAGATTGTGCTGAAGTCTTCAGCAGAACCCAAAATTGCCAAAAAGGCAAAGTGAGACCTTTATTGTTACAGCCAAAAGTTGACTGCGCAGTTTCGATGGACGCTACCCCTTTTCGTCAGAACTTTAGCAACGAATGTATGTCTTTGACTTAAATCAGGGTTCATATTAGTACCAGCGGTCACATATGACAAATGAGAAGCGCTGATAAACAAAATATTCCACCGAACTAAGTCGACACACTAAAAATCTCACTTTGCCAATTCAATGTTATGCATGTGCTCGCATCGCTCGCAACAATGCAAAAGTTGTTTTTTTTTTCGAATGCATACACGGAGAAAAATATATTGTTATATTTTATACAGGGTGGACCACTTAAAATTTTAAATTTTAACTACCAATTTCAAAAAAGCCCCAAAAAATTTTAAATTACAAATTATGAAATTTACGTGGAAATTTTTCGAGAAGACATAGGCCTTCAGTTCAATTTGTGCGTTTATTTGTGAAGTGAGTTCATGAAAATGGATCGGTATTGGACAAACCAACCCGTTACGTTTTCGTCCAGTGCTTTCAATCGAAAATATTGCTGCTGTAGCTGAGAATATCCAAGAACATTCATCAGCATCAACTCGTCATCGTTGTCAGGAACTGAACATTTCTAGCACTACTTTGAGAAGAATTTTGCATAAAGACCTCGGTCTGAAGGCGTACAAAGTTTAATAGGTCCAACAACTGCAGCCATCCGATGCGTTTTCGCTTCGCCCAATGTACTGAAGATTGTTTGGCAGGAGATGAAGAATTTTACCAAGAATTTTCGTCTTTTCAAAAGAAGCTCATTTTGATCTCGGTGGCTATGGGGTTCAGAGAACCCACACGTGACTATGGAGAAGCCAATGCATCCACAACGAATCACTGTTTGGTATGGATTTTGGGCTGGCGGCATCATTGGTCCATTTTCTTCGAAAATGATTAAGGAGCCGTTAACGAATTTTTGTTTCGAAAAATTCAAGAGACTGATATGGACGACATTTGGTTTCAACATGACGGGTCCACATGTCACACAGCCAATGCAACCACCGATATTTTACGCACTGTTTTTGAAAATCGAGTAATCAGCCGAAATTGTGATGTCCGAATTGGCCGCTTCGGAGCTGTGATTTGAGCCCTTTGGATTATTTTCTGTGGGGCCATTAAGTATAAATGTTACGCAGACCATCCCCAGACAATTGAAGCGTTGAAATATGAAATCGATGTTATCATTAAAGAGATTCGAGCCGGAACAATCGAAATTTTACTGAAAAATTGGGTTGATCGAGTGAGTTACTACCGAGCCAGTCGTGGTAGTCCTCTGAATGATATTGTCTTCTAAATGATGATTTTTTAGCTATTATCTTTTTGGCAACACGGGTTTAAACAGCTGACGCAAAGTGAGCATAACACGTTATATTTCAACTGAAAGAACTTATTGTGAAAGTTAGTCACTTTATTCCTTGTTTGGATATAGCCCCGATACAAATAGTCTTATCGATTTGGCAAATCGGACCAGGTCATATTAGCCTATGGTTAGGAAACATACAAAAATTCTTCCCGTTTTCACTTTTTTACCGAGTTGGATTGTATTCGGACAGAAAGTGGAGTGTATCATATAGTCGGCCCCGCCCGACTTTAGTCTTTATTTACTTGTTTTAGAGATGGGTCATTTGAATATTGAGTATTTTGTTATAAAAACATTTTTATTTTTTGAGATACATAACTAAAATTCGAACCCATAGTATTTTGTACTAAATTCAATTAGTTTTTTGTAAAATTATTAAGCATATTTTCTCGATTTTGGCCGCAGCCGTGACATCGTGCATCGTCGTCTTAGAATTTTACTACGTCTCAGAATATATATTAGGGTGGTTTTTATTATTATTTTCTGATTTTTTGCAGGCCCAACTACAAACAAATAAAGGATTTATTTTTGTCATTAATGCTTGAGTAGTGCTACCGAGTTTTTAAAATTCTGCTATATATATATACATATATGAGGAATTTTTGTTTCGAGCTGTCTTCTCCATGTATGGGCCTTGGGAGTTCCACTCTGATGTCGTCTGACGATTTCGTACTTTTCGATTTAAAAGAAGAGTAAAATTTAAATTTTTATTTACGTATATCTTCATTCTGGCCACCTAGGGTATTTGTTAAGGAATTTGTGGATAGGGTGGACAATTTGGCTCGTCTGCCTTTGAGGTCAGCTACTGTCCCAAAAAACTAATTGATTCTTTTTATATCGGGTACCAGAATGTAAAAGGGTTTGAATACGAAATTGAAATTTTTTTCGATTCTGCCTCGAATATAGTCAGGCTTTTTGCTGACCTTAATTTATTCCAGATTAATTACGTGAAGAATATAAGTGAAAGACAACTTGACCTAGTATTTGTTAATGATCCACATTACTTTGATATCAATAGGGTTCTCCCCATATCTCTCCCAGAGGACAATTACCATCCTACCTTAGGTTTATCGATGTTGTACTGCAATGAATCTCATTCTTCTACTTCTCATGATGATCTCACCGTTTCTGCTTAACTCTTTTCTGCGTGAAGTTGATTGGAATTCCGTCTGTAGTTGTAGCCACTATGCAGATATTGACGCTGTTGTGGATAAATTTGATCAAATTCTTAAGCGCCTTGGAGACGATCAAATAATTCCATCAATCGCGTGCATATGTATTAGTGTGTGCCTTCGTGTTTTGCCCGCAAACGCACCACAAAATACGGCAATCATCACTTTGTGTTTGACTTCGTTGTATTCGGTTGAAACTTTCATACTACTTGTGCTGCATTCCGCCAGTCGATGTTTCTCCCGTCGGAAATTTGTCCGTAGAGAATTAATTTTTTTTAACATCATTAACTGTCCCATTGGGATACTCCTCATTAAAAACATCCAGCAGTAGCTCATACTGCTTCCTTTTTTCCTCCCTGTTGCTGTAGGCATCCACTTTGGTGTTCCACAGAGCCGGTAAGCTCTCATAGCATTCTATAAATTTTAAAATGAATTTTTTTTCACCCGCGCAATTCTTTTACTACTAAATGAGTCATGTTTGACAGGCGTAACTGGAGACCATCAACGAAAACGCCATCAAAAAAATTTTGTTTTTTATGTCAATCATTGCCGACGTCGTGTACGTGTAGCCGACGAAACCCGATTAGAGGCACACACACATCCGATTGATGGAATTATTTGATCGTCTCCAAGGCGCTTTAGAGACTTCCTGTCACAATCTCTACCGAAAATTCGAGTTGGGCAATCTGAAGAACTACCTTGGTCTTCTCATAAATTGTCCAGAATGAAAAATTCGAGATGTAGGCTTTTTAAGAAGTTTAAGAAATCTGGATTGAATTCCGATTATGTGAGATACTCTATTGCTAGGTCGAGATATAACGTCGAATCTCAGAAATGTTATAGACTATACTTGGAAAAGGTGAAAATGATTTTCGAAATAACCCTAGAGCTTTTTACGATTTTGTTAATTTGAAACGTAAATCCTCATCTAAACCAACTAGGATTAGAATGGATGGCTTGGAATATTGTGAGGACCAGGATATTGCTGATTGTTTTGCGACCACATATTCAAATTGATCTTTTCGATCCGACAGCACTTATCCCTATGATATTCCTGCTTTGAATCAATTAGAAATACCAATTATTGACTTGCCCTTGATCTTGTCATGTTTGAATGATCTAGAATCAACAAATAGTGTCGGCGCCGATGGGTGCCAAGTATAATTTTAAAATTCTGTTCTAGTGGTTTGGCTTTTCCTCTGACGTTATTGTTTAATACTTCGTTGAGATTTGGATATTTCCCTTCGGCAGTCGTTCATTGATCCCCTGTATAAATCTGGCAGTCTAATTAACGTTTCGAATTATAGAGGGATAGCTAAATTAAGTGCTATCCCTAAGCTTTTTGAGAAACTGGTGACTAATGTTGTGTCTCACAGCGTTTCTTCTATTTTGAGTCCCAGCCAACATGGGTTTCGTAAAGGCTTATCGACCACGACGAATTTGACTCAGTTTTACACGTTATTGATGAGTTTGTTCTGGGTAATCAGACTGACGTCATTTACACGGATTTTGGGAAGACGTTTGATAAAGTCAATCACGAGCTTTTGTTATATAAATTAAATAGAATTGGTTTTAGCTGTAATTTTTTGAAATGGATATCTTCTTATCTGAATAATCGTTCGCAGATTGTCAAATTCGGAACTTCTTGGTCTAGGCCAATTCTGGTTTCATCGGGAGTTGCCCGATGATCTCCCGGGGTCTATTATAAACTCTAGGATTTTGATGTATGCGGATGATATGATAATATTTTTTTCTTATAAACAGCCAAAATATTCTCATTATTTGCAGAACGACTTAGATAATTTTGGATATTGGTGTGACATTAACTGCATGGAACTTAATTTACGGAAATGCAAGCATATGCGTTTCTTTAGATCGAATCCGAAATTTGTCAGACATAATCTTATTGGAGCTGACTTAGAGACAGTTGATTCCTTTGTAGATCTTGGTATTCTGATTGATTCGACACTTGATTTCAACAATCATATTGTGGTCATGGTTAACAGGGCGTATGGTGTTCTTGGCTTTATTAAACGTTGGGCTAAAGAATTTTCTGATTCCTATGTGACGAAACAGTTATTTACTTCGCTCGTTAGGCCTATTTTGGAATATGGTTCTGTAGTATGGGACCCTCAGTATGGCATCTATATTGACAGAATTGAGTCAGTTCAGAAGCAATTTTTATTGTTTTCATTGAGACACTTACATTGGAATAGTGATTTTGTTCTTCCCCCCTATTCTAGTAGATTGACTTGCCGTCCTTAAAAAGTAGTCGAATTATGCTGAACATCGTGATGGTATTTAAGGTTATGAATGGTGATGTCTCATCTGAATATCTTATTTCTAGGATTAAGTTTAAAGTGCCATTTAGACCAATTAGATACTATCAGTTTCTTCATATTGATTTTCAGCGTACGAATTATGCTTCTGCGCAGCCCATTCGTAGAATTGTATTGGTTTTAATCCATTGTACCACATCATAGATTTCGGTATCGGAATCGAAAGCCTTGAAAGCCTTTGTTCACAGTACTTATTATTGAGATATCATCAATTTCTATTATCCAAACACCTTTTCATAACTCGATTTTAATTCATTTTCACCTATGAATCTCCCGTAATAAGCTAGTCAAGTGTAAATAACGAAAAATTCTAAAGTTTAATATTTAAGGGTAATCGTTAAAGTTTTACTCACAAATTTACAAACAAACCACAAACTTTAATTGCATTATGTTTGGGTTGGGGAGGGGGTAGGTGTAGGAAATAATTGTTATTATGTACAGACAAGTAATAAATATGTACATGTATCTGTTGTACAAGAATGTACAACAATTCCTAGAAGAAAAAATATTGTAATTAAAACTTTCGTTTAGTTTAGTTCATACAAATTTTGGCATATGCAAATATAATAAATTTTGTTAAAATAAAACTCTTAAAAGAATACCCGGATTTGCATAATCTCAGAAATTATGAAATGCAATCTACATACAAAGATGCTCACTGCACTGCACTGACTGACAAAACATAACAAGGTTTTATAATCAAATCCAGATGACTAAAGACTGCAGTGAATATATAACACAACACTGTAGCAATTTTGAACCAGAAAAAATATGAAATATATGAGATGTAGGCGGCAAAAAGTCAACTTTATTAACATAATGTAAGCAAAGTAATAAAAAGTCTAAGAAAAATATAGGGTGGGCTATTTAAAAGTTTAAATTAGAATCGGCTATAGAAAATACAGAATGACAGTGAATCATTATCATTTAATAATGGAACACAATATCATATTCATATGACTACCACGACTGGCTCGGCAGTACCTCATCCGATCAACCCAATTTTACAATACTTCTTAAAATCAACAACAAACACTGAATCGTTGTAGATGCATTGGCTTCTCAATAGTCACGTTTGGCTTCTCTGAACCGCATATGCGGCAATTTAGCTTATTGATCTAGCCACCGAGTCGAAAATGAGCTGAACATTTCTAACAGTTTGCGTTAGAGACTCACTACTTAGGCAGTAAGTTTTTACTAATTTCCAATTTTGTTCGAGCGTATAGCGTTATTCTACCCTCCAAAGTCAAAGTAATCGGTAGTTCAAATTTTAAATTTTAAATGATTGGTACCCTTTCATCCCTCTTTTCACTTTTTCCTTTAAAAGTACAAATTTCGAAATATATTTATTTTTCAAAGTCTACGCAATTAGAGATATGTCCAAACCGAATTTGTTGTCTTTTGGATAGGTAAAATTTGTATCCCTTTTCGTCCCATTTCACCAAATAAAAGCGTGAATTTAGTAAAAATACTTTTAGGTTCCCAATTTAAATATCTGTACCAAATCATAATATAAGACGGACATTTTTAATAACATTGCCTAAATTCTATATATAGTTCATGTTAGGGAAATTTTGTTCACTCTGGACCGATTTAGTCCAATTGAATCCCCACAATTAGTCAAATTTGTGGAATGTTTGAACCTCCTAGCTAATTTCGTTTACAAGCTAGCGTCCTCGATGAATATCTCAAGGTGTTGCAAACGGAATGACAAAAAGTCAGACCACCGAATACACACCGAATATATACACCGAATTTCATGATATCAACTTCAGCGGTTTGGAAGGTCCCATTTTTATCCCTCCTTTTCAATTATATTCCTTAAAAAAAATCCCTCTATTTTACGTGTTTAAGCAATTAGAGGGATGTACACACCGAATTTCATGATTCTAGCTGTTGTCGTATCATTGGTACCATATTTTATCCATTTTTGTCCCATTTCGCCCGCTAAAACATTTATTTTCTTTGTGGTGCTTCCAAGCTACAATAGGAATGTCCGCAACAAATTTCAAGTGTATGAAAATCAGAAATATAATTAATAAGCCATGGCTACCAATATTTTTATACTAATGGAAATAATACTTCAATTCATAAAGTAAATATAAGGCAGCAATCATAAATATACTAAATATTGGGGGATAGAGAGTGTATTTTCAGCTGCAGTCCTTTGGTTGGTTGTATTTCCATCTATTTTAAATTCAAAAGTATACATTTTGAAAATACCTTATCTCTCACGTACGTAGTATAAGACAACTTCATGATTCTACCATTTTTTGTCGTAAAAGCAACAAAATAAAATACGAATTTGGAAAAAAAAAATTTACGTGGCTATGCACTCAGAGGAATGTATATACCCAATTCCATGATACTATCTGCGGCCATTTAGTTGGTACCATTTTTATCCCCTTTTTCGCATTTTACTCTTTAAAAGTACGACTATCGAAAATTTCATCATTCTAGCTGTAGCCTTTTAGTTGGTACCATTTTTATCCCTCTGCTCCCATTGAATCCCTTGAAAGTACGAATTTGGAAAAACGTTTTTTTTCGTGTCACTCAGTCAGAGGAATGTATACCGCGAATTTCATGGTTCTAGCTGCATCCATTTGTCTGGTACAATTTTTATCCCCTTTTCCATTTTACAGCCTAAAAGTACGAATTTCGAAAATTTCCTTTATTTTATGTGTGTACGCAATCAGAGGAATATATACACCGAATTTCATTATTCTAGGTGCAGCCGTTTGGTTGGTACTATTTTTATCCATCTATGCCCATTTAACCCCTTAAAAGTACAAATTTAGAAAAATACTTGTATATTATGTATCTACTCTATTAGAGGTACGTACACGCCAAATTTCGTGTTTCTATCTGTTGTCGTTTGATAGGTACTATTTTTATCCCTTTTCTCCCATTTCGCCCCCTATAAATAAAAATCACTCTATGGTGCCCATTTATGCTATAAAGGGAATGCGCATTGCAAATATCAAGTAAATACAAGCTAATATGTTCAAAAAACATGCTGAAATACTCTAAATATTAGGGGTATTTTCAGTCCTTGTGATGGAAAAAGTTCTCCCTCTGGGCCGATTTCGCCCACTTTCAATCCCAACCGATCTGCAACCATAAGACACATTTAGGAAAAAATTGAACCTCATAGCTCATTTCGTTCGGAAGCTAGCGTGCTTTCAACATACAGACAGACGGACATGGCTATATCGTCTTAGAATTTTACCACGACCCTGAATATATATACTTTATGGGGTCTCCGATGAATATTTTAAGGTGCTACAAACGGAATGACATATTCGCTGACCCCATCCTTAAATGGAGGGTGTAAAAATATCCATAATATTTTTGTGTTGCAATTTTTGTCTCAATACAAACAACAAATTTTTTAGGTTTCCGACACAATTTTTATTGCATATTGTTTCAAGGACATACCGATTCAAAAAGTGATTCTGCATCCATCGGTATAATAAACCATGGGTCCATATCGCTTGCTTTTGGTTGATGCAATCAAATGCAAGAAAGTATAGTCGCGGCAATAAAAACTAACAACATATAAATACTTCTAAATAGTAATATCTCAGCAACAACATTGACATTAACTGAGTGTTTAGAACACAGATGTAGTTCTAATTTAAATAGAGATTTTTTTTTTCAAAAAAAAAAATATCAAAAACAATATTTTTTTAAATTACAAACCAATAATATATATATACAGATATATATTTTACAGAACAAAAGTTATGTCTCAGAAGAAAAGTTATATCTCAATATCTTTCACGGAACAAAAGTGATGGCCGGTTGAGTAAATCTGACAAAATATGCAAAACATCAAAGTTAAAGAGCTGAGATATTTCCAAAACATGATGACCGACTTGAAATACAATCAAAACATTTATGAATGGGACTCGACTTCGTTCATATGGCCACCGCGGACACGTCGGCAGCGGTCGATTCGTTGGACCTAATTTTCGATGACTCGGTTACACATTTCGGCCACCATTTCGCACTCAATGTTGGCTCTGAGTTGTTGCAACGTCACACAGTGTAATATGTTCACAAGCTGCGGCCAAAATTATAAGGATTATAGCTTGTCAGTGCTACGCCCATTTCAGCAATTAAAGCTATATATCGCTAAGCATAATAAATAAGGCAAACTACTGTATTACTACAATATTAGTAAATGCCGAGGCATCGGTCGACCTCGCGAATATAGTTTTATACTCAAGAGAAAATTAACAATCTATACATATAAAAGAGTTGCGTTACTGACTGACTGACTTATCATTGACCAGCCCACAGACCAAAGGGCTGAAGCCAGTCTCATGCAATTTTCAGGGTAGTTCCCAAATATGACGTAGACGTCGACTAAGAAAGGATTTTACAAAATTCGTACTTTAAGGGGTAAAATGGGACAAAAAGGGATAAACATCGAACCTTCGTCCTGATATTCGGTGTGCTCCTTGCACGAAATTTGTACTTTTAAGGGAGGAAAGAGACAAAAAGGGATAAAAATGGTACCAATTTAAGAATTGCAGCTGGAATAGTAAAAATCGGTATTTACATTCCTCTGATAACGTAGACTTGCAATATAAATTAATTTTTCGAAATTTGTACTTATAAGGGACGAGCGGGAAAAAAGGGATAAAAATGGTACCAACTAAAGTATTGTCGCTAGAATCGTGGAATTTGGTGTCTAAATTCCACTCACCACATAGAAACGCAATATAAATGCATTTTGTATTTTTAAGGGTTGCGCGGGACAAAAAGGGATAAAAATGTTACCAACTAAAATATTGCAGCTAGAATCTTGAAATTTGATATGTAAGTTCTTCTGACCATGTAGAAGCGCAGTAAAATTTGATTTTTCGAAATTTATAGTTATAAGAGGTTAGCGGGATAAAAATGGTACCAACTAAAGTATTGCAACTATAGTCGTGAAGTTTGGTATGTAAATTCCTCTCACCACATAGTAGCGCAATATAAATGCATTTTGTACTTTTAAGGGTTGCGCGGGACAAAAAGGGATAAAAATGGTACCAACTAAAGTATTGTTGCTATAGTCGTGAAATTTGGTATGTAAATTCCTCTGACAACGTAGAAGAGGAACAAATCCAAATTGATTTTCGAAATTTGTACTTTTAAGGGGAGAGCGTGACAAAAAGGGACAAAAATGGTACCAACTTCAGGATTACAGCTAGAATCATAAAATTTCTCTGACCATGTAGAAGCGCCATCAAAGTGGATTTTTTTCGAATAAAAGGCTCTGCGGTTGTAATTTTTTGTTAAAAACTGGGTAGAAAATGATAAAAAAAATATATACGAAGGGAGTTCAGCTAAAACAGTGCACATCGGCAAGCACATTCCTTTGACTGTATATGAGTGCTATGTTTCGAATTTACTATTTTAGAAAAGAAAATCAAATAAATACTATCCTAAAACAGATACGGATAAAACTAATAACAAATACCTGACTTTTTCGCCAGCGAAGCTGCGGGTACTGCTAGTTCTAAATAAATACAACCTTCAGGTAAACCACTTTCTGAAAAGGAAAGCAACAACGCAATTACACTTTTTTAAATGCAAAAGAACGCCTCAAGAGCTCCTATTTTCTACGAAATAAACGAAATTTCAATACGTTACATATTTTCCTGGATACATCCCAAGAAAATAACCTGTCTTTTGATGAAATTTTGCTTCCCTTTTCAGACAGTGGTTTACCTGAAGGTTGTATTTAATTAATATTGGTAATTTTCTCTTCAGTATAAAACTAAATTCGCGAGGCCGACCGATGCCATGGCATTTACATATATTGTTAAACAATTGTCTTATTTATTCATTTTAAAAAGAATATTCTGCTTATAGCTGCCAACATCAATTTAATTACTGAAATGGTAAAAATGAAGCAATACATTCTTTGTTGTTCTCTGTTAGTGTATTTTGGAAAATTTATTTAAAGCATACTTTAGGGATATAATGGCATGTTTTATGGCATACGAGCATGTAAATATTGGGTCGATATTAACCTTAAGTGAAGTATAAAGCTATAATAGCCGTATGTCATCAATTAAAATATAAAATAATTTTGAAAAAAAAAAAAAATTTGAAAATCGTAAAAATCAAAAATTTTATTTGGGCGTTGGGCGTGACACTGACAATTTTCATTTAGTTGTGGACTGAAATGAAATCACTGGTAATGATTTGTTTTCAAAAAATATTTAAAAAATAAATTTATGACTTTTATTTTTATTTATTCCACTGTTCGTCGTCGGCTTGTTGGCATAGAACAATGATTTGACATTGCCCCAAAGACAGTCTAGAGGCGTTAAATCGCTCGAACGAGGCGGCCAATTGACTGGTTCATTTCTTGAGATAACATGCTGACCAAGCTTAAATCGATTGTAACGTGTGCAGTGTGGTTTGTGGCACCGTCCTGTTGAAACCATATGTAGTCCAAGTCCATGTTTTCCAATTCGGGCCAAAAATAATCGGTAATCATGGCACGATAACGACGATCGCCATTCACAATAACGTGATGATCATTATTGTTGACGAAAAAATATGGCCCAATTACGCCGCCGGCATGCAGACCGCACCAAACAGTTATTTTTTCTGGATGAAGTGGTGATTCATGAAGCACATGTGGATTTTCATCAAACCAATAACGCATACTTTGCTTATTGACGAACCCATTGAGCCAAAAATGAGCTTCGTCACTGAACGAGATTTTGCGATGAAATTCATTATCTTACCCTATCTTCTCCAGAGCCCAATCAGAGAACGTACGTTGCGTCAAATGGTCCATCGGCTTCAATGCTTGAGTCAGCTTGATCTTCTATGGATGCAAACAAAGATCCTTACGCAAAATTCGCCATAAAGTGGTCTTGGCGAACGCAGCGGAATCGACTGATTTGGATCGTTTGCTACGGACGCCTGAACGGTAGCGATATTTTCGTCACTCGACACACACACTAGTTAATTCAAAATTGTCAAGTAGCTATTGGAAACCCCGTTAGCAAACACTTTCACGAAATTTAATCTTAATTGGAAAAGCTTAGCAAAAATTCATCTCAGAAAGCTAGGCTGCAAGTCTAGCATGGTACGTGTGTACAGAACATTTTAAATGGCAAGGAGTAGGTCTCTAGGCACGCTTTTTTGGAGAAGGTCATGTCGACCAAAGCTCTTGAACGTCTACTTTATATGCGAACAAATTATGTCAATCGGACCGTTTAGAAGGCACGGAGATGGTTGTTTGAATCTCTTAAAGGGTGATATTCCAGGTCTCTTTAGCGTAGGCCTCACAATTCCCGCGACTATTGTATCCTATTTGTATCCGTAGAGTACAATCACTCTACTGACAATACCACGGGCAACTACAACTATTTTGCAAAATTCTCCAATAAGTTCAGCTGCATCTATAATTCCTTCAGACTGTTCTCATAGCGGCCACAAACAGACAGCTATAGTTAGAAAACTTTAAGTAGCCAGAGCTATGTCGAATCCCTTATAAATACAAATATTTTTTGTAATGCAAATTAAGTGACCCACATTATTAAAGGCCAGTGACAAAATAGCGAGCACTAAACTTTGAGCAAAAACAGTTTCTTTAGTTTTTCTTTGCTTTCCTTAGTTTCACACGAGCAAATCTGTAAAGTATGTTTTAAATAGTAATAATAATCCACAAAAGTGTGCATCGATTGGAAGAACTTAACGAACAGAATTGGAAATTCCCACCACCCTAACAACTTGCATGTGGATTTAACATCATGCCCTGCAGTGCAGAGCGGTTCACAGCCAAAAAGGAACGCATTTATCTTCTTATAGATTTTTGTATATTCTAAGCCATTATCACCGAAATGTGTATGTGTGTATGTATGTTCCAGGAATATTCTGTTTTTAAAATCCCTCAAAGGATTTGTAGCCAAGTTCTGAAATGCACAAGTGTGTCTGTTTATGAAGCTTCGGTAAACGGGCTGCCCTTCTTGGAGCTCTTTTTATTAAAATTTTCGTAATTATAAAACATCCTTCTCATGTGTGTGTGTGGGTGTGCTGGGCAGTCTACAAAATGTGTTCGAACAGATTTTTGTGGCAGCACCTCCAGCAGCAGGGGCATGTTCGCTTGGTGCCAGGCAACATGTGCCGAGAGCAGTTTTTATACACTCCACGAGAGTACTATGGCTTTGTGCATATGTTTGTAACACCCAAAAGGAAACGAGCTAGACCTATCATTTATTATACAGATCGGCTTAGAATCACTTTCTGAGTCGGTTTAGCAATGTCCGTCTGTCCATCTATTGTTGTAATCAATTTATAGCAATTATAGTCCGATCTTTACAAAAATTGGTACAAGTATGTTTTGTGGATGAAGGACGAACGCTATTTAATTTGAGGCAAATCGGTTCAGATTTAGATATAGCCCCCATACAAATGTCGCTCCCGATTTGACATTTTCTGCTCTAGAAACCATATATTGTACCCGATTTTCTTTAAATTTGGCACAACATCTTATAATCGGACCAGAAACAAGTGTGCAGAAAGCGGTTAAGATCGGTTCAGATTTAGATATAGCCCCTATACAAATGTCGCTCCCTATTTGACATTTTCCGCTCTAGAAACCATATATTGTACCCGATTTTCTTTAAATTTGGCACAACATCTTATAATCTAACTAGAAACACCTATGGCTAAAGCGTGCTTGATCGGTTCAGATTTATATATAGCCCCCCATACAAATTTCGCTCCCGATTTCACTTTTTCTGCTCTAGAAACCACATATTTTAACAGATCTTATTCAAATCTTGCTAAACATCTTATATTTAAACTAGGAACACCTATGGTGAAAATGGGTCAGACTGGTTCAAATTTACACATAGCTCCCATAAAAATTTCGCTCCCGTATTGTTTTTTTCCGCCCCAGAAACAACATATTTTCACCGTATTTATTCAAATTGAGTGTGAAAGTTAGTAACTTCATTCCATAGCCCCTATACAAATATTCTAATCGATTTGACAAATTGGACCAGGTCATATTAGTCTGTGGTTAGGAAACATACAAAAATTCTTCCCGTTTTCACTTTTTTACCGAATTGAATTGTATTCGGATAGAAAGTGGAGTGTATCACATAGTCGGCCCCGCCCGACATAGCCTTTCCTTACTTGTTTTTTTTTTTGAAAAGAATGACCATGACTACGAAATCCTGCTTTGGCCTAATTTGATTTTTCCTGTGGTACGTTGAATAGGGATGTTGCAAAGTGAAAATTTCAAACCAATTATTGCGATGTATGCATTTTGTATTTAAGCAGATTTGCTATGGGTGCCAAGAGCTGTGGTAGTTGCAATCCTGGAGTTATTCATGATGCCCAGTGGCAAAGTATACATTTTTAATTGAAAATATGTTCTCCTTGGACATGCATCTGCAGGTGATGAACGTATTTCAGACACAAATTATTCTGTTGGAAGATAGTTAATTACACTATGCAACAAAAAAATTAAAAATGTTGTGTCCGAGACTAATTTGTGGCCATTGAAGCAGGCGGCTCGTTGAACTATGACCACGGTTGAAAAATGACCCCAATATGTTCTACTGTTCGTCTTGGGGTCTTTAAACTATGAACACGGTGAAACATTACCCCAATAAGTTCTACTTTTGGGGTGAGGGTTCCTGTTCGTCTTGGGGTATTTTTGCATTTCAGATATAAAGATTTGAAAATAAGTAATATAATTTTCCTTAAAAAAATAAAATGTTCATAGGTTTACACTCAACCCCATAACATAGCTCATCGTTTGTTTAATTTTAGTGTATAAGTGAAAATTTTAAACATGCACATTTTTCTATCTCCTAACTATTGACCAAATTTCTAAAGATTTACCAAATTAATGACTTTTGCTTTTTGTTTTGTTTTAGGTATGCATTCCAGTTCAAACTGAGGACGATTTTCTATACTAAGTCAGTGTTCCCGTGGTTTTTAATCAATATGCACTAATCTCAAAAGTAAGTTTATAGATTTCTGTTCCGGACATATTGCAAACTGCAATTTCAAGCGCTCTTCAGCGTCAATGTTCAACGAAATAAGTTGTGAGAGCAAAGTAACTGTATGATACGCAATATGGTGTTCTAGATATAGTTAACAAACTAGTTAGACCTCGAATTGGAAGAGGTGCCAAATCGTAAAAGTATCCACCGGCGCATGAATTGTTGGACCTGTTAGAACAATTCTTTCACCTTTAAATCTCCGTAATTAAAGCTGAATATTAATTATTCACACTCAGAAAAATAGCATTCTTAAATCTGAGTAAAATCCATACTCCAATTTAGTTTAACAATTTTACTCCAGTTTAGGTAAAATTCCGTTACGAGAAAGAAAATTAAATAGATGTGAGTACACTTTCATAGATATGAGTACTCAAAATAGAGTAGTAAATTTACCTAAAAACATTTCTTTGGATCTAGTAAAAACTTCTTACAATTAATTTACTAGCGTCTAAGAAATTAAAGAACGCAGATTTTTTTGTATGGAAAAAATCCATTTAGGAAGTTTTTACTTAACAATGTGTTTGTTACTTCAAATAAAGTAAATACATGTAATTAAATTTATGTCATTTTCCTCATACATTCAAGTATAAATTAACTTATAAAAATACTTCAGTGTGTTTAGAAAAATACATGAATAGTAGTCTAAGAAGCAATTCTCGTTCGTTAGTCGAGACTTTCTTCATAAGTACTTCAGATATTACTCTAAACAATCACTGCGAAGGCGCCTATCTAGCCTCCGCAGCAGTCATGGTGAAATATCTCAACTCTTTATGGTATGAGTCATGTCAAAAGTCTTTTCAAGTGGCTGCTTTATAGACGCCGGGTTTGATGTTGAAAAGTCGCTGCGAAGCCACTTGAAAAGACTTTTGACATGGTCGAAATCATGATCGTGGTAGTCTGCCGCCAAGTAATAAATGTCACCATGCCATTTGTAAATAAATTTGCATTCTATCAAATATAGATGCAAAATGATCTTGAGCCAGGACTGTATTCCAGTTCGTAAAATTAAATTGTTTTAAAATAAAGTTTCTAGGCGAACAATCTATAAATATGTATAAGTTTATTTTTATACCCTACACCACTTCGTGGTCTAGGGTATTATAAGTTAGTTTCGCGCCAAATGTTTGTAACGCCAAGAAATAATCGAGCTAGACCCACCTTTAAGTATACCGATCGGCTTAGAATCACCAGCTGAGTCGATTTAACGATGTCTGTCTGTCCGTCCGTCCGTCCGTCTGCTGTCCATCTAAGCTTGTTCGCACTCTACAGGTCGCAATTGTTGTCCGATTGTCATGAAACTTGGCAGAATTTATTTTTTCTGGCCAAGGACCATCGGTATTGAATTTGGAGGAAATCGGTTCAGATTTAGATATAGCCCCCATACAAATGTCGCTCCCGATTTGAAATTTTCCGCTCTAGAAACGACATATTGTACCCGATTATCTTTAACTTTGGCAGAACATCTTATAATCGAACTAGAAATACGTATGCAAAAATTGGGTAAGATCGATTCAGATTCAGATATAGCCCCCATACAAATGTCGCTACCGATTTGACATTTTCCGCTCTATAAACGACATATTGTACTTGATTTTCTTTAAATTTGGCAGAACATCTTATAATCCAACTAGAAACACGTATGCAAAAATTGGGTAAGATCGGTTCAGATTTAGATATAGCCCCCATAAAAATATCGCTCCCTATTTCACTTTTTCCGCTTTAGAATCCACATATTGTACCCGATTTTCTTTCAAATTGGCAGAAAGTCTTATAATCCAACTAGAAACACCTATGCAAAAATTGGGTAAGATCGGTTCAGATTTAGATATAGCCACCATACAAATGTCGCTCCCGATTTGACATTTTCCGCTCTAGAAACGACATATTGTACCCGATTTTCTTTAAATTTGGCAGAACATCTTATAATCGAACTAGAAACACCTATGCAAAAATTGGGTAAGATCGGTTCAGATTTAGATATAGCCCCCATACAAATGTCGCTCCCGATTTGACATTTTCCGCTCTAGAAACGACATATTGTACCCGATTTTCTTTAAATTTTGCAGAACATCTTATAATCCTACTAGAAACACGTATGCAAAAATTGGGTAAGATCGGTTCAGATTTAGATATAGCCCCATACAAATGTCGCTCCCGATTTGACTTTTTCCGCACTAGAAACCACATATTGTACCCGATTTTCTTTAAAATTGGCAGAAAGTCTTATAATCCAACTAGAAACACCTATGCAAAAATTGGGTAAGATCGGTTCAGATTTAGATATAGCCACCATACAAATGTCGCTCCCGATTTGACATTTTCCGCTCTAGAAACGACATATTGTACCCGATTTTCTTTAAATTTGGCAGAACATCTTATAATCGAACTAGAAACACCTATGCAAAAATTGGGTAAGATCGGTTCAGATTTAGATATAGCCCCCATACAAATGTCGCTCCCGATTTGACATTTTCCGCTCTAGAAACGACATATTGTACCCGATTTTCTTTAAATTTTGCAGAACATCTTATAATCCTACTAGAAACACGTATGCAAAAATTGGGTAAGATCGGTTCAGATTTAGATATAGCCCCATACAAATGTCGCTCCCGATTTGACTTTTTCCGCACTAGAAACCACATATTGTACCCGATTTTCTTTAAAATTGGCACAACATTTTATAATCGAACTAGAAACACCTATGCTAAAAGTGGGTAAGATCGGTTCAGATTTAGATATAGCCGTCATACAAATGTTGCTCCCGAATGTTTAACCGATTTTGGCCAAACTTTACATATTATATTTCACCAATAAACATACATGGTGAAAGCGGGTCACATCGTTCCTGGTTTCGATATACCCACATACAAATGTCCTTTCCGATTTAACATTTTATGTCAAACCAATACATTTACAGGATTCAAACATCCTTCCCGATTTCACTTTTTGAATGAATAGAATTGTAGTGAGATATATAGTCGGCTCCATCCGTCTTTAGCCTTTCCATACTGTGGGGGAGATGCCCATATGTCCATATGTTCTGCTCTATTACAGCTCTAGAAACTACATCTTACCTCGGATCTTCATCAAATTTTGCAGATCATTCTATGTTTCAATTAGGAATACCTACCGTGAATGAGAAATCCATTGGCGCATGTTTTGGCATAGGCCTCAAGAGTTGTTATAGGCCCCCTTCAAATGTCCGTCCGATTCATCCAATTACCTCTGTATAATCTGTATTTGTCTTTCGATCTTGATCAATTTTTCCAGATCATGTTACATTTACTTTACTCGGAATACCTGCTGGAAAATTGGATCAATTACTTTATTATTTACCATATTCATTAAATATGACTAAAGATGCATTTATAGTATAATTTATATGAACTACATATAATTGCTCCCATGAAATAAATGGGTTTAGTAATCAAAGCGAGGTAAATACGCAGGGAGTGGTGTAGGGTATTATATAGTCGGCCCAGCCCGACTTTAGCCTTTCCTTACTTGTTTTAATTTCAACTTCTTTCTTTCATCTTAGGTAAGGAAATATTACTTTTTCGAAATAAAATAAAATATCTCAACTCTTTATGGTATGAGTAAGATGAAACGTTTGAGAACTATACCATGTTGTCATTTTTCATATGAGCGTTGCAGACTCTGACGCGAAATAATTTATTTCAATTATCAGCATAGTCGTAGTCAGGCTGAATAAAAATTTACTTGGTTTAAGGAAATTTTAGTCTGGCTGAGTACAAGTTTACTTGGTTTAAGGAAAAATTTCCGAAATTTTTCCTCAGATTGAGTATATATTTACTTGGCATGACTACAAATTTACTTAGTTTCAGTAACAATTTACTTGGATTGAGGAAAAAATCGGAATATTTTCCTCAGTTTGAGTATAAATTTACTTGATTTGAGTAAAATTTTTCTCAGATTAAGTAATGGTTTACTTGATTTGAAGAAAAATTTTCCTCAGTTTGAGTAAATTTTACTTGCTTTGAGGAAAAGTTGAACTGGCATCAAGTTAAAAGCATGTCTTATATTCAAGGTAAAGTTTGTGCTTGATGTGAGAAATTATTGCCTTAGCGCTATACGAAACTCAATTTTCCTTAGTTTTAGTACATATTTACTTGGTCAGTGGCATACTTTTTTCTGAGTGTACTTGTTCTATATCAATTCGTCTAAATATTATTTTTATATGAAATTCTTGTGGATATGCTATTTGGAATAATTATAATTCTAATAAGAAAATAAAAAATAATAATTAAATTTTTGTTTGCACACATGGCAAATACGAATCAATTCTGAAAGAATGAATACAAAGAAAATATTCGTATCATTCAGTTTTTCTATATCAATTCGTTCGGACGTTAAAAATGCAAAATATTATTTTTTTGCGAAATTCTTGTGGTTTTAGATATACTATGCATTCAGATGAATCTATACTTTAAACGAACTGGAATCAAGGAAAAGTTTGTACTTGATGTGAGAAATTATTGCCTTAGCGCTATACGCAGTTCAATTTTCCTCAGTTTTAGTACATATTTACTTAATCCGTGGCATACTTTTTTCTGAGTGCAGCGATTATTACCAAATCGTACAGAAATACTTTCATTTTTTTCAGCTGTTGTAAGTTGAACCCTCCTGGTATAAAAAATCCTTGTATACTCTCCACCAGGGTATTATGTCGTGGCGCATTTGTTTGTTGCACCCAAAAGGAAATAAGATAGACCCATCGGTTTTATACAGATCGACTCAGACAACAATGTCCCTTTGTCTGTCTGTCCATCTATTCTTGTAATCAATGTAGAGGTCGCAATTATTTTCTCATTTTAATAAAACTTGGTACATGTAATTTTCGTGGGTCAAGGACGAACGCTATTTAATTTGAAAAAAAAATCGGTTCAGATTTAGATATAGCCCCCATACAAATGTCGTTCCAGATTTGACATTTTCCCCTCTAGAAACCACACATTTTACTAGATTTGTTTCACATTTTGCACAGTACCCGATAATTCAACTTGAAACATCTCTGGCAAAAATTGGTCAAATCGGTTCAGATTCCATACTAATTTCGCTCTCGATTTGACTTTTTCCGCTCTTGAAAACACACCGATTTAACCGATTTTCTTCAGATTTATAGACAGACCCTATAAAAATTTTGGTCTCGATTTGACCTTTACCGCTCTAGAAACTATATACATAAATGAATCTGTGTTTGTAAGTTTGTATGTTTGTTTGTTGCATATGACACCCAGAGCGCTGTAGTTTCGTGTAAGTTCATCTAGCGTCTATGTGCGTAGTTGTGCCAAAAATGGGCGGTATTGGAATAGTGGACGTGGCACCTCCCATACGTAGTTAAAACCTATTATCGAATAATTTGAATTTTGAATTTTGTAAAATAAAACGTTTTCTGTGGATTTTCTTAGCACAACTGTAAAGAAAGGTTATAAAAAGAGAAATATTCATTCGTTAACAGCCGACTTAAGTCAAGAAAACGGAAATTATATTATCTTTTTAGTTTTTATGTTGTTTGAGTAGTGAACAATTTGATTGAATTTCTATGTGTTTTGAATGTAATGTAATTTCTTCTCACGAATGAAGTTTTTTGTTTAGGCAATGGAAAGGAGGAGAATCACAAAAAATCAATTTAATTTTTACATTTTTTCCATTATTCGCCGTAAACTAACGTTTTCCATGGAACATATCCATTTCTTTAGTATCTCAGGGAATAAAATTGATTATAATTGGTATATGTACCATTACCATCAGGACAAAAATTAATATGAAAGCAGATTTTAATTTTACCGTTTGTTTTTTTTTTGCCTTGCGAAGCGGGCGGGGGTTCAGCTAGTATATATATATATATATATATATATATATATATATATATATATATATATATATATGTTCTTCAGATTTGCCAAAACACATTATATTTCAAATAGGAACACCTATAGTGAAGGTGGGCGACAGCTTCTCAGGTTTGAATATAACCTTCCCCATTTTAACTTTTTTCTCTCAGTCACATTCCCTTACAGATTTTGAGCTGTCATACTTTGTGAAAGTAGGTCACATCTGTTAATGATTTCGTTCCGATTTCGCTTTTTCTTCGAATTAAATTGTTTTCATTGGCACCCACTGGTTACTATTTTCCCCCGCACTTTAACGAAGATGCCGTTGAGATGTTTCAAGGAGAATTGACAAAGAAATCCCTGACCGCACTCGAAAGTCTTCAGATATAAGAAAGGAGAATAATGATGAAAAACAACAGAGCCAATTTCAACCTCTAACGCTATGCAACTAAAGCTTACACTCTTATTGCGTGAATGCGCACTTAATGATTTTCTCCTCTGGGGTTCGCCGAATGCCGGCTTCCCAGAGTAAAGGTAAATACTTGGTTTTTGGGTGAATTTTCATAACGAAATATCGCTCAAATAAAAGATATGAAATATTGTCCAAAAATTACAAATAAAGACCCACTTTGTTGTATGGGACCATTGATGATAATTTTTTGTGCGATTTTTCGTGCACCCGCTTGGGCACGCAGTCGAACTATCATGTCTAAATCTTTGCAGTAACTTTCGAACCTCTCAACCTCTATTCTGCTGATTTCAGACCAGTTCTCTAATTTAAGTCACACTATATGCACATAGGTGTGTGGCCATTTTAACACACATTTTTTATTTATAAGGTAATCTTAGAGTGAGTCAGATAATTTGAATATTATATAAAATGATTTTTTTTTAGTTTTTTCGTTTGTATTTTTTGGTCTCTAATCAATATTTGATATTAACTGGGTTATTGTCCTGGCTCAAGACCATTTTGCATCTTTATTTAATAGAATGCAAATTTATTTACAAATGGCATGGTGGCATTTATTACTTGGCTGCAGACTACCACGATCATGATTTCGACCATGTCAAAAGTCTTTTCAAGTGGCTTCGCAGCGACTTTTCAACATCAAACCCGGCGTCTATAAGGAAGAAATTAAACTTGAAATTTTCTCTGAACTTTTATAGTTCAATATTTGAACTATAATTTTGGGAGCGAAAGAGAAAATTTTGTAAAAATATTAAATTTGTATTTTTTTGTGTAGCGTTGTTCTACCAAAATATCCACCTGCTTTTGTCGAAAAAGATCGATCTTTCACAAACAGGGACGAATTTTAACCCCAGTAATTTTTTGTTATATAAGCGAGAAGAGCTTTATTTACAACTTTGTTGTGTTTGGTGATCCCCAACTGAAATTTAAAATTTTTTCATAGAACATATTAAGCCTTGATTGTCCTTTTGGGAAGAATTTCCTTTGATTTTCTCGAAGAAAGGGCCAACTTGAGCCATAAAGAGAGGAGCTAGAGGGTTAAGATCTTCCACAAAAATAATCCTCCTCATACTAGTCCACAATATAGTTCTGACAATAGGAATTCTCTCAGGCATTAAATTAAAACACTTTTTATACACTCCACGATAGTATTATTTGTGCATTTGTTTGTAACACCCAAAACGAAACGAGATAGACCCATTGTTAATTATACCGATCGACTTAGAATCACTTTTTGAGTCGATTTAGCGATGTCCGTCCGTCCGTCTGTCCAGCTATTCTTGTAATCAACGTTCAGGTCGCAATTATAGACAGAACCAAACGAAACTTTGTGCAACGCAGTTTTTCGGGATAAGGACGAACGCTTTTTAATTTGAAGAAAATTGGTTCACATTTAGATATAGCCCCCATACAAATTTCGCTCCCGATTTGACTTTTTCCGCTCCAGAGACCACATATTTCACTTGATTTGCTTCAAATTACCTTGCATTACCATATAATTCTACTAGAAACATCTGTGTTGAAAATGGATTAAATCGGTTCAGATTTAGATATAGCCCCCATACAAATTTCGCTCCCGATTTGACCTTTTCCGCTTTAGAAGCCACATATTTTAACAGATCCTCATCAAATTAGGCGAAATATCTTATATTTGTTCTATAAACAGTCATGGCGCGAATGGGTCAGATCGGTTCAGATTTATATATAGCTCCCACACAAATTTCACTTGTTCTGCTTTAGAAACCACATATTTTAACAGATCTTCTTCAAATCTTTCAAAATAGCTCATATTTCAACTGGAAACACCCATGGTGAAAATGGGTCATCGGTTCAGATTTACATATAGCTCCCATACAAATTTCGCCCCAAATATTTCCCATACAAATTTCGAATAGACTTTTTCCGCACCAGCAAGCACGAATTTTCACAAAATGAGATATTTGAACTAGATGAACTTATTGTGAAAGTTAGTTACTATATTCCATGTTTGGATATAGCACCGATATATATATTTCCGATTTGACAAATTGGACTAGGTCGTATTAGCCTATGATTATGAAACATACAAAAATTCTTCCCGTTTTCACTTTTTTACCGAGTTGAATTGTATTCGGATAGAAAGTGGAGTGTATCATATAGTCGGCCCCGCCCGAATTTAGCCTTTCCTTAGTAGTTTTCCCTTAGAATAATGCTCTCTTCGACCAAAACATGAAGACTGTGATCGACTGTAAAAGGAAACTCAGACCAGCAGGACTATAAGTTTATGGTCAACTCAATATGATTTTTTCTGAATTAAAGGGTCGCTGCTCTGTTCCAATCAAAAAAGTCTTAATTTGTTGGACTGCGGTATTTGTAATTTATTATTAGGTTCACAATATAAATAATTTCCGTTGAAGCTGTGGAATGTCCTCCGTAGTGGATGGACGTCCTGCTTCCTCCTGCGGCCCTCCCTTCTGGTTACACTTTACATTTTGGAATAGTTAAAGAATAATACATACAAATGCCAAAACAAAATCCAGCTCCCTTTGAAAATTTAGTGCTCAGTGTACGCCTTTTGTTTGACGCACCTCTGCTCGCCCGCAGGCAATTCATTGACCGGGCGTCCTTCTGTCCACGACAGCCGCAAAGTTCAAAGTGTTTCACACAGATTGAGGGTGTGTTGGTGTGTGTGTGCCGGTCGGTCGGTGGGTGCATGTTTTTTGGCTGTTTGTTTTGTAATTCAATATTTGTTTATTAAAATTTGTGGTTTTGTTTATGCACAATTTTCTTTAATATCAAAGCACAGACCTTAAAATATGCACAACAAGAATGTTGAAAGCCTTTAAATCCTGAAAGTGTGCCATGCTCGCTCTTTGCGGCATACAAAAGGCATCGGCATCGATGGCAAAGTGAAATAAATGACGAACGAACAGTAAGAACCTTTATTGGTGGTGGTGATGGTGATGGTGATGGTGATGGTGCTGGTGGTAGTGGTGACCTTGCTCTTGTCGGTAAACATTTTTGTTTAATTTCACTTAGAGCATTTTTCCCTTCCATAAAATCGCACAAAATACGAGCAACACTTGGCCATGTCCAACCAAGAGAGAACTTTTCTTATGTTGAAGACCCATTGAACACACACACGCGCGCACACTCACACACCAAAATTGTTTTTGTATACAAACATGGCACACACATTATAACATTTGTCCCTTTTAAGGAGCTTAAGAAGTTATGATTGGCCTTTTTTTATTATGAAAAGTCCAAGAAAACGACGAAAAAACAAGAAAGAAATTCATTGAATGCCTGCTTGAATGAATGGCTGAATGGAATGCTCAGCCTACGAATATAAATAAAATGTGTCCATTCCAGTATAAGTCGTATGCAAAGGGATATCAAATAAAAGCTATATATAGAGAGAGTTATAAGGCTACGGGAACAGTTCAAAAAGTAGCCTCACATCCGTAGATGGTTTGCCAAAAATATTTTAAAATCGATTTTTTTCAAAAGATATGACCAATTGAAAATTAGTAAAATCAAGAAAAAAGGCCAAGGTAGGAACATTGGTATAGAGCAGGCACTAGTCAATAAATGAAGGCTACTTTAAGCGATGGATTTTCGATGTTTGGATGTTTACCACTTCTGATCATATATTTATATATTTTTTGTTTTTCATCAACTTATTTATTGTTTTCACTATATGATGCCCTTCACTTTCTACGCCATTGCAATTCGATTAGGTGCAGATTTTGGAAAGTGTCCTATATCGAAGACCGATGATACCCTCTTTCACAATGTATGTTTCCAGCTGAAATATAACTTGTTCTGATCAAAATCTGAACCGAGTTGACCCATTTTCACTATAGATATTGATGTGTTGTGCCATATTTGATCGAAATCGGTTCATTTACGTAGTTTTTAGAGCAGAAAGTCAAACGGGGAGTAATATTTGTATGGGAGCTATATGTAAATCGGAACCGATTAGTCTTATTTTCACTAGCGATGTCTCTAGTTCAAATATAAGATGTTGTGCCAAGTTTGATGAAAATCTGCAAAATATATGGTTTCGAGAGCGGAAAACGTCAAATCGGGAGCTATATATAAATCTGAACTGATCAGAGCCATATCCAATATGCGTTTTTCTAGTGGAAACAAAGGTTATTTTGCAAAATTTGAAGAGATCTGTTAAATATGCAGCAAAAATCAAACGGGAC
This sequence comes from Polietes domitor, assembly GCA_947397865.1. Lineage (NCBI taxonomy): Eukaryota > Metazoa > Arthropoda > Insecta > Diptera > Muscidae > Polietes > Polietes domitor. The sequence goes on from OX377620.1 coordinate 122,936,413, forward strand.
GGAAATTTGTGGGGGATTTACATAAAAAAAATTTACAAAAAAAAAAACACATAAAATTCAGAAAAATGCATGAAATCTTTATTTGAATCGATAGTGCGGTCCATAATGTTTGAAGATTATTTCATGCAAATGTTGACCTTGACTGCGCCTCAAATGGTCCTGGCATTTGGCATTTCCACGTTTTTGTGTATCAGAGGCCCAATTGCTGCGAACGGCGACGAATCGATAATTGATGGTCATCATTAACACTGGCCGATACAGCTGCGATATTTTCTTCAGTTCGCACTCTACGTAAACGTGTTGGTGGTTTAATGTCCAACAATGTAAATTTGGTGCGAAATTTAGTCACAATAGCCCGAATAGCCGCTTCAGTGGGTCGATTAAACTGACCATAAAATGGAAGCGCGCGATGAACTTTCGCATTTTGATAATAAAATTCAATAATTTGCAAGCGTTGTTCGTTTGTAAGACGATTCATGGTTAAATTATAGACCAAACTGAAGATGTTTGACAGTGAAACAAAACACGAAACGTGCGTGGACGGACAGACAGCCAGGCAGACGGGCATTGCTAAATCGACTCAGAAAGTGAATCTAAGTCGATCTGTATAAAAAACAATGGGTATTGTGCCATATGGGCATGGGTATTACAAAAAAATGCAAAAAGACATAATACCCTAGCGGAGGGTATAAATATTTACTAAACGTGAAAGATGAAAATCCTGCTGAAAAGTGTATAATCAAAATCTTCTTCTACAAAATTTTGTTCAAAAAATCACGAAGTCACTTCTAAACATTCTTTTGTTGTGAGTTCGCACTCTCTTCCGATCTATTCCTTTACATGTTAATACACTTGTCAGCTTTACATTTTCAAAAAATCATCACACAATATTTGTTATGGATAATTGTTTTTAATTTTTTTACTAAAATACCTTTTGATTTTTGTACTCTCTTAATTTGAAAAAACAGGTGATTATAAATGTTTTAAACTTCGCTTTCACATAAAAATAAGTGAATAATTTTTTAGTAGATAATATTCTAACGAATATAAAATAAATAAATCTTTGCAGAGGCAAACAAAGAACTTTATATGCCCTCTACCATGGGTGGCATTACGCAGAGGCTATCGATTTTCGTAGAAGTGATGTAACATTACAGGAAAATGTTACATTTTGTAATATGGCCAAACCAAAACAAATAAAAATACTGAAAAAATAATTTTATAAATAAATATAAAATTTTAATTATTTTAAACAACTCCAGTATGTTTATATGTACTATATATATATAGAAATAATATTTCAACTCAATGCCAAAAGTAAATGTAAGACAGCAATCTACGAAAAAGCTGAAAATACTCTAAATTAATAAAATTAAAATATTCCGAAATTATTTCCAAAAATCCATTATCACTCAAGATAACCTAACTTCAGGCCATAAACGTATACACCGAATTCCATGATTCTAGCTGCGGTCATTTCATTGGTTTCATTTTTAGCTCCTTCTTCTCATTTTACCCTCTTAAAAGTTCGACTTTCAAAAATCTCTTTAGTTTACGTGTCTACGTAATTCAAATTTATTCATTCTAGCTGTAGCCATTTTTTGGTATCATTTTTATCCCTCTGTTCCCATTGAAAGCACGAATTTGGAAAAACCTTTTTATTTTTCGTGTCGGAACCATTTTTATCCCATTTTACCCCCATGAAAATACGTCTTTTGAAAAGGGATTTTACGTGTCTACATACTGAATACAACGAATTTCATTTTTTGGGTTCTGCTGAAGACTAATTTTGGGTTCTGCTGAAGACTTCGGCACAACCTATGGTCTTGAACCAAAATAAATGACAAGACATACAACATAACAGACCAACTATACATACAAACAACAACAATACACACGAGGTACAGTGAAGACGGGACATACCGTACAACAACAACCTTTGCATTGTTGCGAGCGATGCGAGCACATGCACAACATTGAATTGGCAAAGTGAGATTTTTAGTGTGTCGACTTAGTTCGGTGGAATATTTTGTTTATCAGCGTTTCTCATTAGAAATATGTGACCGCTGGTACTAATATGAACCCTGATTTAAGTCAAAGACATACATTCGTTGCGAAAGTTCTGATGAGATGGTGTAGCGCCCATCGAAACTGCGCAGTCAACTTTCAGCTGCAACAATAAAGGTCTCACTTTGCCTTCTTTGCTAATTTTGGGTTCTGCTGAAGACTTCGGCACAACCTATGGTCTTGAACCAAAATAAATGACAAGGCAATATTCTTATAAATATTTATATTTTCAAAAGGCTTAAATACCATAAATATTGGTAGATAGTGTGTGCTACAGTTGGTTGTATTTCCATTCTATTTTAATTCCAAAAGTACAAATTTTGAAAATCAATTGTCAGACGTACGTAACTTCATTATTCAACTAATTTTTGCTATAAAAGAAAAAGTACGAATTTGGAAAAAAACTTTTTATTCTGCGTGTCTATGCAGTCAGAGGAATGTATACACCGAACTCCATGATTCCAGCTGCGCCCATTTGGTTGGTACCATTTTTACCACCTTGACGTTTCTACGCAATTAGAATTTCATTATTCTAAAGAGTGATTTTTTTGAGGTTAGGATTTTCATGCATTAGTATTTGACAGATCACGTGGGACTTCAGACATGGTGTCAAAGAGAAAGATGCTCAGTATGCTTTGACATTTCATCATGAATCGTCTTACAAACGAACAACGCTTGCAAATTATTGAATTTTATTATCAAAATGCGTGCTCTGTTAAGAAAGTTCATTGCGCGCTTCCATTTTATGGTCAGTTTAATCGACCCACTGAAGCGGCTATTCGGGCTATTGTGACTAAATTTCGCACCAAATTTACATTGTTGGACATTAAACCACCAACACGCTTACGTAGAGTGCGAACTGAAGAAAATATCGCAGCTGTAACGGCCAGTGTTAATGATGACCACCAATTTTCGATTCGTCGCCGTTCGCACCAATTGGGTCTCTGTTACTCAAAAACGTGGAAATGCCAAAATTGGACTAAGCGGATGGACCACCTAAGACGCAGCCGCGGTCAACATTTAAATGAAATTATCTTCAAAAAGTAAATGTCATGGACCAATCTAACGTTTCAAATAAAGAACCGATGAGATTTTGCAAATTTTATGCGTTTTTTTTTTTAAAAAAAGTTATCAAGCTCTTAAAAAATCACCCTTTAGCTGTAGTCGTTTAGTTGGTACTATTTTTATCCCTCTGTACCATTGTATCCCTTGAAAGTAGGAATTTCGAAAAATCCGTTTATTTTCCGTGTCTACGCACTCAGAGGAATGTATACTCCGATTTGCATGACTCTAGCTGCGGTCATTTGAGTGGTACTATTTGTATCCCCTTTTTTCATTTTAACCCCAAAAGGTACGATTTTTGAAAAATCTGTTTATTTTAAGTGTCCACGCAATCAGAGAAATGTATACACCGAATTTCATTATTCCAGGTGTAGCCGTTTGGTTGCTACCAATTTTGTCCCTCCGTACCCATTGTATCCCTTGAAAGTACGAATTTGGAAAAAAAACTTTTATTTTTCATGTCTACGTAGTCTAAGGAATGTATACTCCAAATTTTATGACTCTAACTGCGGTCATTTGATTAGTAATATTTTTATCCCCTTTTTTCATTTTAACCCCAAAAAGTACGAATTTTGAAAAATCCGTGCATTTTACTTGTCTATGCAATCAGAGGAATGTATACACCAAATTTCATTATTCTAGGTACATCCGTTTGGTTGGTACCATTTTTATCCCTCTATTCCAATTTTACCCCTTAAAAGTACGAATTTGGAAAAAAAATAGTTTTATATTATGTCTCTACTCAGTTAGAGGAATTTCGAATTTCGTGTTTCTAGCTGTTGTCATTTAATATGTACCATTTTTATCCCTTTTTTGCCCCATTTCACCCCCTACAAATAAGAATCACTTTATGGTACACGTTTTGGCTATAAGGGGAATGCGCATACCAAACATCATGGGTAATTTTAGTCCTTGTGAGGGAAGAATTTTTCCCTTTTGGGCCGGTTTCGCCCCGATTCAATCCCAACCGATCTACGACTTAAGACACATTTATGGAAAATTTGAACGTTCTAGCTCCTTTCGTTTAGATGCTAGCGTGCTTTTAACAGACGGACGGGCGGACATGGCTAGATCGTCTTAGAATTTTATGACGATCAAGAATATATATACATTATAGGGTCTCAGGTCGATATTTCAAGGTGTTACAAAAGGAATGACAAAGTTAGTATACCCCCACCCTAGAAGTGGAGGGTATAAAAACGTGTTGAAATACTCTAAATATTAGTTTTTTTATTGGTATGGCTAGATCGTGTTAGAATTTTATGGTGATCAAGAAGTTGGGTTAGGTCGATATTTCAAAGTGTTACAAACGGAATGACAAACTTGGTACACGGTGGTTGGTATAAAAATAATTAAATGTAGCCATCATGGACTCTCGGATAGTTATTCTAAGTCGATCGTATAGAAAACGTTGGTACTATCTCGCTTGTATTTCGATATTTAACGTGTCACAATAATATGCCGTACTAGTTTGCCAACCCTTTATGTCTGCACACACAGGTACATATGAACGTGTGTGTATGAATGTAGCCGTATCTACTCGTACAATATGGCGACATGCGTTATTAAACATGTGCCATTCCTCAGCCCCCTATGGCCTGAGTAATGGAGCGGTCCTGAAACTTTTGCCATAAATATCTGAAATTTGATTAAAAAGTTGAATTTCAACACAAAAGCCAAATGAATCTTTGTAAGTTTTATGTGATTGATGCGGCTGTCAGTCCAGGTGAAAAAAATAAATGAAATTATAACAAAATTTGCGACAGCCTTATCAGATTCATAATAATAATTATACACGACAGTCGAGGGAATGGCTGTTGGGTGGGATAAAGCCCGGTTTAGCTTGCGTTATTGAAAATAATTGCATTTATTATTGATAAATATGATATGATGCCCCATGACATTAATTGGATTGATTATATAAAACATTAAAACGCTGTTGATAATTTCAATTAATTTTTCGGAATATTTTTAGAGCATCCGCAAAGCAATCATCTGGGGCAACTTGAGATAACAGTCTGAGACAGAATACGAGTTTTCAATTTGCGACATGGTTATACAATTCGTAATAATTATAAACGTAATAATAAAAATATACATAAAAGAACCAAAAAATAATTGCATAAATTATTAATCAAAAAGTTGATACCCTTAGCCAAAGTCTAGGACCTAAAGCGATTGGATTATATAAATCATTCCTTTGTTGATAATTTCAATTTTTTAAATATTTTTGGATTATCCACAATGCAAGGAAAGGGAATGGGAATGGAATACACTTTATGTATAGTTTATGTTCTGCATTTTATTTTTATTTCATTTATTTTATTTATAAATCATTACGAGCAACATTCTCCATTAGGTCCTTATTACGTATTTAAAAAGTGAGAAACTAATTCATATCGAAGTTAATGGGAAATGCATATGCTCCATTATCTAATGGGCCACTGTAATTAACTGGGAATCTAATTGAGCTCATTATAAACTCGACCAGATGTTAACCCACCCATTTTTTGTGAATATGACAATGAAAATGGTTGTGCATAACTGAATTGTATGTGCTTTGAGTTTATAGCACAAAATGTTTCTATGAAAGTGAACACTAAACTTGCATACAGATGAGTTTATAAAAGCATTGCAAAGAGGCAGAGGGATAATCAAAAGTATTGGGGGTATGCACAAGTTTCCTCGAGGAAATAAAAAAAATATAAATATTTTCTAGGCAAGGTGTAACTTTGATAGAAAATACAGGATTTTAAAGAAAACAAGTAAGGAAAGACTAAAGTCAGGTGGCGCCGACTATATGATACACTCCACTTTCTATGGGAATACGATTCAATTCAGTAAAAAAGTGAAATCATCACAGGCTAATATAACCTGGTCCAATTTGCCAAATCGAGAATAATATTTGTATTGGGGCTACATCCAAATATGGAATGAAGTGACTAACTTTCACATTAAGTTCTTCTAGTTGAAGTATAACGTGTTATGCTCAATTTTAAAAAAATCTCTGAAAATACGCGGTTTCTGGGGGAATGAAATTTGTTTGAGAGCTATGTGTAAATCTGAACCGATGCGACCCATTTTCACCATAGGTGTTCCTAGTTTAAATGCAGCGGAAAAATTCAAATTGGGAGCGAAATTTGTATGGGAGGTGTTTCCAGTTGAACTACAAGATGTTTTGCAAATTTTGAAGAAAATCTGTTAAAATATGTGGTTTCTAGAGCGGAACAATTCAAATTGGGACCGAAATCCACTTTTGGATTATCAATCGCCCAAATGCGACAATTCTGCTTATTGACGAATCCACTGAGGTGAAAATGTGCCTCATGACTGAAGATGAAAAAATCACGAAGTGCATGATATGCATTATGATTTGAACGCCCATTTCCATAATAAGCATGAATAACTTTAACGCGTTGCTCGATTGTGTATCTTTCCATGGTTCAAATTGAGTTAGTCTGAAATTGAGAAATATGAAATGAAATGCTGAAAAAAACTTAATTTAAACAATTTAGCCACATTTTACAAATCAAATTTCATGATTGGTACCATTTCTATCCCATTTTACCCAATTTCAACTCCAAAAAGTACGAATTCTGCATTCATATTTTCTTGGTAGCATTCGTACTCTAATAGTAATGGCCGTTCCAAATTTCAAGATTTTAGGCCCAGCCGTTTGTTCAGGGCGGTGGTACTATTTTTAACCCATTTAAAAAGGCGTTAAGTTCGGCCGGTCCGATCTTTATATACCCTCCACCATGGATTGCATTCCACAGAGATTGTCGGTTTTCGTAGAAGTGCAGTAATATTACAGAAAAATATAAATTTTTTAATATAGCCAAACCAAAAGAAATACAAATATTGAAAAAATTATTTTATAAATAAATATAATATTTTAATTATTTCAAACCATTAGTTATTTCAAATCAAAAAATAAATATTCTTATATTTATATTTTCAAAAAGCTTAAATACCATAAATATTGGTAGATAGTGGGTGCTACAGTTAGTTGTATTTCCATTCTATTTTAATTCCAAAAGTACAAATTTTGAAAATCCATTATCAGACGTACATAGTGCAAAATAAACTAACTTATTGATTCAACCAATTTTTGCCGTAAAAAGAATTACGAATTTGGAAAAAACTTTCTGACGTTTCTACGCAATTAGAATTTCATCATTCTGGCTGTAGTCGTTTAGTTGGTACTATTTTTATTCCTCTGTACCATTGTATCCCTGAGTACGAATTTCAAAAAATCCGTTTATTTTCCGTGTCTACGCAGTCAGAGGAATGAGTACTCCTAATTGCATTACTCTAGCTGCGGTCATTTGATTGGTACTATTTTTAACCATTTTTTCATTTTAACCCCAAAAAGTACGAATTTCGAAAAATCTGTTTATTTTAAGTGTCTACGCAATCAGACATTCCGTATACACCGTATTTCATTATTCCAGGTGTAGCCGTTTGGTTGGTACCATTTTTATCCCTCCGTACCCATTGTATCCCTTGAAAGTACGAATTTGGAAAAAAGCTTTTGTTTTTCATGTCTACGTAGTCAAAGGAAGTATACTCCGAATTTCATGACTCTAGCTGCGGTCATTTGGTTGATACTATTTTTATCCCCATTTTCTATTTTGACCCCAAAAAGTACGAATTTCGAAAAATCAGTTTATTTTCCGTGTCTACACAGTCAGAGGAATGTATACTCCGAATTTCATAACTCTAGCTGCGGTCATTTGATTGGTACTATTTTTATCCCCTTTTTTCATTTTAACCCCAAAAAGTACGAATTTTTAAAAATCTCTGTATTTTACTTGTCATTGAATCAGAGGAATGTATACACCGAATTTCATTATTCTAGGTACAGCCGTTTGGTTGGTACCATTTTTATCCCTCTATTCCCATTTTACCCCTTAAAAGTACGAATTTGGAAAAAATACTTTTATATTATGTATCTACTCAATTAGAGGAATGTCCACACCGAATTTCGTGTTTCTAGCTGTTGTCGTTCAATATGTACCATTTTTATCCCTTTTTTGCCCCATTTCACCCCCTTTAAATAAGAATCCCTTTATGGTGCACTTTTTTGCTATAAGGGGAATGCGCATACCAAATATCAAGCAAATATAAACACACATATTCAAAAAACATGCTTAAATACGCTAAAATATTAGGGATTATTGTGGGTATTTTTAGTCCTTGTGAGGGAAAAATTTTTCCCTTTGGGCCGATTTCGCCCCGTTTTTATGGAAAATTTGAACGTTCTAGCTCCTTTCGTTTAGATGCTAGCGTGCTTTCAACAGACGGACAGACGGACGGACGGGCATGGCTAGATCGTCTTAGAATTTTATGACGATCAAGAATATATATACTTTATAGGGTCTCAGGTCGATATTTCAAGGTGTTACAAACGGAATGACAAAGTTAGTATACCCCCATCCTGGAGGTGGAGGGTATAAAAAAGGACAAATTTCGAAATCGTCATTCTTATCTCGCATCTACACTGTAAGACGAATATATACACCGAAGATCACGATTGTAGCGTCAGCCGTGTTGTTGGTACCTTTTTTATCACACATTTTCTCGTTTACCCATTTAAAGTACGAATTTCGAAAAATTCATTCATTTTGCATTTCTAAGTTAGATGCGTAGATACCATTTTTATCCCTTTTCCCCGAGTTCATCCTCAAAAAAAAAAAACAATTTTGAAAAATATATTCTTGGTCGCATTCGTGCTATAAAAGTAATGTCCGTTCCAAATTTCATGATTTTAAGACCATTTGGTCTGAGCGGCGGTACAATTTGTATAACTTTCATCCCCATTTTCGCCCCTGACAGTACGAATTACAAAAAACCATTCATATCTGATCTCTACGCTGTAAGAGAAATGTACACACCAAATTTCATGATTCGAGTTTCAGCCGTGTTGTTTGTGCTATTTTTGCCCCATTGTGCGAATTTTTTAAATGCCAGTTTTTGGGATGCCTTCATGCCGCAAGAGGAATGCCCAAACCAAATTTCACGATTCTAGGCCCAGCCCTTTGGTTATTGCGGTGGTACCATTTTTATCCCTGCCACCCCTTTTTACCCCTTAAAGATACGAATTTAGAAAAATACCATCTTATCACACCTCTACACTGTAAGAGAAATGTACACACCAATGTTCGTGATTTTAGCTCTAGCCGTTGGGTCTGCGGAGTGATCAGTCAGTCACTCAAACTCAATCACGCAATTCTTTTATATATCGTTACCAAAATATAAAAAAGACTCAACTAACATTTTTTTGCAAATCGATATTTTTGGCTATTTTACCAAAAACCCAACAAATTCGGTCATAATAAACCAAAATATCGATTTGGAAAAAAATGTTAGTTGAGCCTTTTTTATATTTTGGTAACGATATATAGATCAAAACCATATATTTTTTTCAAAAACTCCATTATTTTTATAATTCTATTAATGTTGTATGACCTCATCATTATCTCACAAGCAAATCCAACCCCCAATAGCTGAGCTAACAACTGATGACAGGTTCTCAGGTGATTGCACAAAACCATTACGTTTATGGTCCACCATTAAAAAAGTATGTATGTCTCTGCAAAAGCAATAGTAGGTGCTTGCAGTCTGTTAGTCATATCTGTGTACGTACAAGTAAATGTCGATGTGTATATAGACGATATACGACAGTACTTGCCAGACCACGTTCTCACAGTCAACGAAATAATAAAAAATCATTCCAATTCTGTGAAAATGAAAATTTTGCAAAAAAAGAAAAAAAAATCCGATTTCAGTATTTCAAACATGAAATTGTCCTACCTTGTCCTGCCATGGCTGCCACTGCTAATTGAAGGGTATGACTGTGATTGTATTTCCATGTACACATACATACATATGAGGGTGTGCTAGTGAAATGTGAGACAGAGAATACAAATGACAGACATTAATATTTTTCTCGATTTCATTTTTCTTTCTTGCCCCACTGAAATTTGTAGCGCCAAAGATGGAACATAATAAAACGGAACGGACCTAAAAGCATTTGCGTGTGCTTGCAAGTGTGCCAAGTCAATGTCTAAGTCCATAAAAGTAAATGTACAAATTTTTATTACCACCATAATTTAGAATTACAGAAATGTGTCTGTATGCGTGTGTGCAAAATGTGTGAAGTACATACATAATTGTGGGAGAAGTGAAATTCTGGAAACTGGCTAATGTGTCAAAATTGACAATAAAATGATTATGTTAAATATCAAAACTGCTGGTTCATATGGCCATTTTTGCCATGATTGAAGTTTCTTCATCAAGTCACAATTTCGGAGAGCTTTTCACTTTATTTTAATTGTTAATGGGCTGCAAAAATTGCAACTGATTTAAATATTTTATGAAGGCGAGACGAGATACGTGTGTTGAAGACTTACTTAGAAAATGCCGATAAGAAGCTGTACAAAAGCCAAAATGTAAGTGCAGTCTAAAGTTGGGTGGTGCCGAATTTTACAGCCTACGCTACGTTTAGCATGGTATAGAACACTAAAAGTATATAAATTACTAGCAAAAGCCCGCTGCTTTCTATGCGGAGAGTTTTAGCACATATCAGTTTGTCTAGTATTTTATTTCACAACTGATTTTTATACTCTCCCCCTCCAGGATGGGGGCGTACTAAGTTTATCATTCCGTTTGTAACACCTTGAAATAGCAACCTCTTGATGGTCATAAAATTCTAAGACGATCTAGCCATGTCCGTCCGTCTGTTGAAAGCACACTAGCATCTAAACGAAAGGAGCTAGAATGTTAAAATTTTCTATAAATGAGTCTTATAGTCGTAGATCGGTTGGGATTGAAACGGGGCGAAATCGGCCCAAAGGGAAACATTTTTCCCTCACAAGGACTAAAAATACCCATAATAATCCCAAATATTTTCGCGTATTTAAGCATGTTTTTTGAATATGTCTGTTTATATTTGCTTGATATTTGGTATGCGCGTTCCCCTTATAGCAAAAAAGTGCACCACAAAGTAACTCAAAGGTGATGAAATGGGACAAAAAAGGGATAAAAATGGTACTTATCAAACGACAGCAGCTGGAAAGTGTGTACATTCCTCTAATTGAGTAGATATATAATATAAAAGCATTTTTCCAAATTCGTACTTTTAAGGGAATAGAGGGATAAAAATGGTTCCGATCAGCCGTTTGATCGGAATAATGAAATTCGGTGTATACATTCCTCTGATTGCATAGACAAGTAAAATACACAGATTTTTTAAATTTGTACTTTTTGGGGTTAAAATGAAAAAAGGGATAAAAATAGTACCAATCACATGACCGCAGCTAGAGTCTTAAAATTCGGAGTATACATTCCTCTTACTGTGTATACACGGAAAATAAACTGATTTTTCGAAATTCATACTTTTTGGGGTCAAAATAGAAAAAGGGGATAAAAATAGTACCAACCAAATGACCGCAACTAGAGTCATGAAATTCGAAGTATACATTCCTTTGACTACGTAGACATGAAAAATACAAGTTTTTTTTCAAATTCGTAGTTTCAAGGGATACAATGGGTACGGAGGGAAAAAATGGTACCAACCAAACGGCTACACCTGAAACAATGAAATTCGATGTATACATTCCTCTGTTTCCGTAGACACATAAAATAAACAGGTTTTTCGAAATTCGTACGTTTTGGGGTTAAAATGAATAAAGGGGATACAAATAGTACCAATCAAATGACCGCAGCGTAGACACGGAAAATAGATGAATTTTTCGAAATTCGTACTTTTTGGGTTAAAATGGAAAAAGGGGATACAAATAGTACCAACCAAATGACCGCAGTTAGAGTCATGCAATTCGGAGTATACATTCCTCTAATTGAGTAGATACATAATATAGAAGCATTTTTTCCAAATTCGTACTTTTAAGTGATAAATGGAAATAGAGGGATAAAAATGGTACCAACCAAATGACTGAAGTTAAAATACATATGAGTCATTCCATGTCAAGCGGTACGGTTTTTGACCTCGATAGGTGCGATTATTTTGAAAGTTTGTGTATGTTTTCTTTCGCATTCGCATTTTTGGGGAAAAAAATTAAAATTATTTTTCACGAGTTATGACCAATTTAACAATTTACTAGTTTTTTTCAAAAGGCGTGTTCATTCAATAGCCTGTAACTCCTGAAAGACTTTACCGATTTTAATGTGCTATACATCGTTTTTAAGGTAATTTCAATTACTTTTAAAATTAAATTTTTTTAAAGTTTTCGCTATTTTAATTCTTTTATTTTGATTTTCGAAATGATTACACCCATCCATTTTGTTGAAATTTTAAAGTAGTGTGCTTAGGTCTATTTTTAAGCGACTGTGTGTGTTTGAAAGTGGTGAAATGATGGCTGCTATTTTTTACGAATTTTTTGATTTATTTTTTACAGTCATTTGATTTATTTTTTACAATCATCAAAATTGTAATTTTTTCATTAGTTTATAAACATAAAACAGGTAATAAAACAATGAAAAATCCAAAAAAATGGTTATGGAAAAATTTTTTGTTTTTAATTTTTTTTTGATCGTACAAAAAAAATAAAAAAAAAATAAATTTCTCCATAACCAATTTTTTCTTGGATTTTTTATTGTTTTTATACCTTGTGTTTATGAACTAATGAAAAAATTACAGTTTAATGATTTTTGTACTGTAATTCTGGTTGATTTTGTAAAAAATAATGGATAGGTGTAATCATTTCGAAAATCAAAATAAAAGAATTAAAATTGCAAACACTTTTAAAAACGGAATGACAAAGTTAGTATACCCCCATCCTGGAGGTGAAGGATATAAAAATATATTATCCCGACATATTAATAATGGAATTAATTTTAAATTCCGTAGGATGGAAGCAAAACGCAAGACTGTGTGACACATGAGTAGTATTTGGAATCCAAGCTAGTCATACGTACAACTTCCATATCCGTCAAGTATTCCGGGAGTTGCAGGCGATTGAAAGAACACACCTTTATGCAAAAAACCAGTAAGGAAAGGCTAAAGTCGGGCGGGGCCGACTCTATGATACACTCCACTTTCAATCCGAATACAATTCAATTTGGTGAAAAAGTGAAAACGAGAAGGGTTTTTGTATCCTGTAAATGTATGTGTTTGACAAAAAATTTTATATCGGAAAGGACATTTGTATGAGGATATATTGAAACCTGGAACGAAATAGGTGAAATATAAAATGTATAGATTGGCCAAAATCGGTTAAACTTATGGGTGCAACATTTGAAAATGGGCTATATTTAAATCTGAACCGATCTTACCCACTTTCACCATAGTTTTGTTTAGTTAGATTATAAGATGCTGTGCGAAATTTAAAGAAAATCGAGCACAATATGTGGCTTTTAAAGCGGCAAAAGTCAAATCGGGAGCGACATTTGTATGGGGGCTATATCTAAATCTGAACCGATCTTACCCAATTTCTGCATAGTGTTTCTAGTTGGATTATAAGATGTTGTCCCAAATTTAAAGAAAATCGATTAGAATATGTGGCATTTAAAGCGGAAAATGTCAAATCGGGAGCGACATATATATGGGGGATATATCTAAATCTGAACCGATCTTACCCAATTTTTGCATAGGTGTTTCTAGTAAGATTATAAGATGTTGTGCCAAATTTAAAGAAAATCGGGTACAATATGTGGTTTCTACAGAGGAAAATGTCAAATCGGGAACGACATTTGTATGGGGGCTATATCTAAATCTGAACCGATTTGACCTATTTTCACCATAGATGTTCTTAGTTTAAATATAAGATGTTTTGCTAAATCTGAAGACAATCTGATACATTATGTGGTTTCTAGAGCGGAAAAAGTCAAATCGGGAGCGAAATTTGTATGGGAGCTATATATAAATCTGAACCGATCTGACCGATATTCACCATGGGTGTTTCTAGTGGAAATATAAGATGTTTTACCAAATCTGAAGACAATCTGATACATTATGTGGTTTCTAGAGCGGAAAAAGTCAAATCGGGAGCGAAATTTGTATGGGAGCTATATATAAATCTGAACCGATCTGTCCGATATTCACCATGAGAGTTTCTAATGGGAATATAAGATGTTTTACCAAATCTGAAGACAATCTGATACAATATGTGGTTTCTAGAGCGGAAAAAGTCAAATCGGGAGAGAAATTTGTATGGGAGCTATATATAAATCTGAACCGATCTAACACATTTTTACCACAGGTGTTTCTAGTTACAATATAAGATGTTTTGCTAATTTTAAAGAAAATCTGTTGTAATATGTGGTATCTAGAGTGAAAAGAGTCAAATCGGGAGTGAAATTCGTATGGGGGCTATATCTAAATCTGAACCGATTTTCTTCAAATTAAATAGCGTTCGTCCTTATCCCGAAAAACTTCGTTCTGCAAAGTTTCATTTGGTTCTGTCTACAATTGCGACCTGTATCGTGATTACAAGAATAGATGGACGGACGGACGGACGGACGGACGGACGGACGGACGGACAGACAGACGGACATTGCTAAATCGACTCAGAAAGTGATTCTAAGACGATCGGTATAATTAACAATGGGTCTATCTCGTTTCCTTTTGGGTGTTACAAACAAATGCACAAAGACATAATACTCTCGTGGAGTGTATAATTAGATTAGATAATGTTAGATTGGTCATAACTCTTGAATATATTTTTCTTGAAACAAGTATACAATAAGAGAAGAATACATACACATACTTTTGATGATAATACTATAAAAAATGCACCGTTTGGCATGGAAGGACTAACATGAATCGTTTTTAGTCATAACAATTTAGTAGAAAGAGATTTTTGCAAACAAATGCAATTTGTAATCTCCCTAAAATTTCATTTTGTTTCTAAAATGTTTTTAAAATTTAATTTTTTTTTTTTCAACAAAATACAATTCGTTTTGTTTACCAGAAAAACATGATCATATTTTTGGCTTTCTAACAAAAAAGTTTTAAATGTTTTGAATCCTTGAGCTCAATGTGCATCGTAAAGATATTTGATTCATGTAATCTTGTTGTTACTTGACAACACCCGCAGCAAAATGACAAACAAATTACGTTTTAGGTATTACGTCGTACAAAGTTTCGATAAAATTAAACTATTTAGCCCCTCCTTATGGTGATGGAATTAATGAAAGATTTTGAAGTGGCGCCTTTTGTTATTATTTAATAGGTGATTCATTGAATATTCTATTTTTTGACAAATTCTATTGAAGAGACAAAACACAATAAATAAATTGACTCTTTGAATGAACACAGTGAACTGAATAAAAAATCACGATAAATTAAAATTTAATTTAAACATTGAACTATAAAAAAATCATGAGAACTTCATTATACTTTATACCAAGGGCGTAGCCAGGGGGTGGCAAAACGGGCAGTTGTCCCCCGAAACAAAAAAATTATGATATTTTCGTTATACTTAACATTCCCCCACCCTTGCAAATTATACCAAGGTCGTAGCCAGGGGGGTGACAAAACGGGCAGCTTTCCCCGGAATAAATATAGTACTTGGATTTGCTTAAGTCATATATAAAATTTTGATATTTTCGTTAGATTTACTTAACTTTCCCCCACCCTGGCATTGCACGCTTAATATACTTATGTAAATATTTTTGAAACTTAATTAAGATAATCGGGAGGCTTGTGGCCCTACAAAGCTAGCCGTTTACGCAGGCTTATTTGGCTGAGGTGTATACCATCAATGGCCGGGAAAACTGAAAATTCTCCTTCACAAACGAAATTATTTCATTCGATTGTGTACCTCGCCACAGCTACGTAAATATTTGATGACCACAAAGTGCTCTTAATTAAAAGAAATACGCCAATGTAAACATTTTCTTGCTGCTGGTTGGTTCACATGCCAACAACACGTGGATAATAATGCAAATTACTTGAATTGTTGAATTTAATTAAAAGCGCTCAGCTCTTTAGCGTCTGCAGTTGAAGTGCTTTGTTGTTGTTGTGACCACCTGTCGGTAAACCAAAAAAAATGTTCACGGCACTATTTTTTGTTGGGTGGCGGAAATTGTTAAGGATTCCACTTGTTGTCGACGAGCACAATGCACATTTAAAATACTTTGTGTTTGTAATTGACATTTTAAATTTTATATATACAATTATTTAAAGTCAAATATTAATTATTACAAAAAGGTCTTATGGCGTCATATTAATAATGAAATTCATAGCAAGCAAGCAATCAAAACAGTGCAAGACCATGTGACGCATGAGTAATATTTGCAATTAATGTTACTCATACGCATCACGATTTACCTAGACTCTGGGGTAATACAAGTTTCGACATTGGCTAGACAAAAGCTTAAGAAAATATATGCGCGTGTGAGCAGGTTTTCGAATTCCCGCTAGACTTGGGAAATTTTGTCTTGTCGTATTTGGTGACGCACAGTGGTTCAGAATCAATATCCATTGGCCAAAATTCAATAACTTTTGTTCGAGTAGACATTTTTGAGTTCTGTAAAAAACCAAAATTAGGATTATTATTATCATTAAAAGTCGGGAAATCATATATATTATATCACATATATTATATATTATCTTTTAATGATAATCAGGAAATCAAATATATTTTAGAAATCGGTCCAAAGTTGACTACTTGTCGCATTTTTCGATTTTTAGGAAAATTAAAATCTTTATTTTTGAGTGCAAACAATTTAAAAATGTAAGTGCAAAATCTCTTAAAAATTGTGAGAAACAGTTCGACAAAGTCAAAAAAATAATGTTTTTCAATTTTAAAAATCTGAAAAAAACGTGAAAATCTCTATTACAAAAAAAAATATTTTTTTCTTGGCATTATGAACTGATACGTAAAAATATGTTTAAAAAACAAAAAAATAATAATTTTCTTTAAAATCGAAAAGTACGAAAAGAAGTCAACTTTGGGCCGATTTCTAAAATATATCCGACTGCCCTTTTTTAATGTTAATATCTCAAAATAATCCTCGGGCCTTTGGCTAATTTTTGTTTTTATACACTCCACGAGAGTATTATGTCTTTGTGCATTTGTTTGTAACACCCAAAAGGATGAGTGATAGACCCATTGTCTGTCCGTCTGTCTGTCCATCTATTGTTGTAATCAAATTACAGGTCGCAATTATGGTCCGATCTTAACAAAAATTGGCACACATAAGTTTTGTGGATCAAGGACGAACGCTATTTAATTTGAGTTAAATCGGTTCAGATCAGAATATAGCCCCCATACAAATGTCGCTCCCGATTTGACATTTTCCGCTATAGAAACGACGTATTGGACCCGAATTTCTTTAAATTTGGCACAACATCTTATAATCCAAGTAAAAAAACCTATGGCGAAAGTGGATAAGATATGGTGAAAGTGGATAAGGTGTTGCTCCCAAACCGATTTTGGCCAAACTATACATATTATATTTCACCTATTTCGTTCCAGATTTCAATATACCCCCATACAAATTTCCTTTCCGGTATAATATTTTTTGTCAAACACATGCATTTACAGGATACAAAAATCCTTCCCGTTTTCACTTTTTCACCGAATTAAATTGTATTCGGATAGAAAGTGGAGTGTATCATAGCGTCGGCCCCGCCCGACTTTAGCCTTTCCTTACTTGTTTTTTTTTTTACAGAACTCAAAAATGTCTACTGTTATTGAATTTTGGCCAATGAATTTTGATTCTCAGCCACTGTGCAACGTAACTTCATTTTGACAATTTGATGAGTTATGTCAATTTGGTGATTTTTAGGCGGAGTTCGAGAAAATATTATGTTATGTGTTATGTTAACAAATATTGAAATGATTCTCAAATAGTTATACAAATCGTATTTTCAACGTCTTCTCTCCTTAAAAAGTTAAACATGAATAAACTAAATAAACTTTAACTATTTAAGATGGAAAAATTGAAGTGATAGAAGCATACAAACTGAAGTATTTTTAACAGATATTCTGCTCTTTCATTTGAGGTCCATATCGTATTTGTTGGAACCGCAAAACTAGGAAAATAAATTATAAAAATCATTTATCCTATTTAAATTTAAATTCCTGTAAACATTTTACATATATTCTGCTTTTTCATATGATGATATCGCGTTTTTGGGCCCGGAAAACTATGAAAATAAATTTTAAAACCATTTATGACCTTTTAAAATTGAAAGTCGTGGAAACATTTGTTACAGTATATATTTTATATGAATATTTAAAGGTCTTGTAAAGATGATTTATCTTCTTATGAAAAATTTTAAATATTTAAATTTAATTTAATTTAATATATTTAAAATATTTTTATAATATTTATATAAAATATTTTTCTATCATTAAAAAAACATTTGTCTCATATTTCATATTTTATTTAAATTCCCCATAACTGTCTATTAAAACTATGAACATTTGCCATAAAAACTTTACGTCATTTGCATTTTGTCAGTTTAAATCACAGCAAATTTTATTTTAATGTAATTTATAATTCCGCGAAACTTTAACATCCAACCAGCAACCATCCAACCATCCTACTTATTCGTGTACATCCATTCATGCAATCAGTTATTCATTTATGCATCCTTCCATCCACCCATATCTCATGCCCTTATCTTATGAGCTAATAGAGTATGCACGTATGCATATTGTTATATATTAGCCTGGGTTACGAAAATAATAAAAGTTGAATTGTTTAAAGATGATACATTATCATTCAAAGTAGCTAAAATGAGGACATTTTTCATATTCTAAAGGGTGATTTTTTAAAAGCTATAGGAAAGATTTTCAAAAAAAACTCATAAAATTCATGAAATATTTATATGAATCGATAGTACGGTCCATATAATTTAATGTTTGAAGATTATTTCATGCAAATGTTGACATTGACTGCGCCTCAAATGGTCAATCCGCTTAGTCCAATTTTGGCATTTCCACGTTTTTGAGTAACAGAGGCCCAATTGCTGGGAACGGCGACGAATCGATAATTGATGGTCATCATTAACACTGGCCGATACAGCTGCGATATTTTCTTCAGTTCGCACTCTACGAAGGGGGTTGGTGTTTTAATGTCCAACACTGTAAATTTGGTGCGAAATTTAGTCACAATAGCCCGAAGAGCCGCTTCAGTGGGTCGATTAAACTGACCATAAAATGGAAGCGCGCGATGAACTTTCTTAACGGAGCACGCATTTTGATAATAAAATTCAATAATTTGCAAGCGTTCTTCGTTTCATGGTTAAATTATAGACCAAACTGAAGATGTTTGACAGTGAGACAAAACACGAAACGTGCGTCAGCTGTTTAAACCAGTGTTCCCAAAAAGATAATACCTAAAAAATCACCCTTTATATATATATATACATATAATTCCTAATTCTTCAGAGCATTAATACATTTTGAAATGTATGAAAAATGTAGCAAAATGCAAAAAAAACATGACTTAATCTATTTATATTGAAGTCGTAGCTTGTGACGTTGATAATGTTGTTGTTTTTTTTCGTTGATGGTTCATGATCTGAGTCATCATTATCATCAACTGAACTTGATAGCACTTTCCGTACATATTTCTTTCGGTGTGTCCTTCAAATTAATTGTCCTCCATGACTTTGGTGTCTGTATCCTCAAATTGGTATATCATACAACTAGGGTTTGGGATTTGCCTGATTTTGTCATTTCGCGGAAAACGGGAATGCAAAGTTTCATTACCGAGAAAAAAATCGATTTATTTTAGGCATGTCCAATATGGTTTTAAACACGGTATGACAACTTAGAAATTTATCAGTCATATTTTCTTGTAATAAAAGGGGGACAAATTTTAAGGGCCGATGTTGATTTTGAATAAAACACAAATTATTTAGGAAATTATTGTCATTTCTTTTTATTATGATAATATTGGTACGGTTCAATTATGTATGGAACAAAATATCGGCCAAATGGCCGCCGCGACCTTGGCGGCACACCTCCATCCGATGGTCCAAATTTTCGACGACGCTAAGACTTAATTGAGGTTCTATGCCGTTATTGTGCAGAATTATCTCATTCTTTAGCTCTTGGATTGTTGCTGGCTTATCGACGTACACCTTTTCTTTCAAATAACCCCAAAGAAAGAAGTCCAACGGTGTCAAATCACATGATCTTGGCGGCCAATTGACATCGCCACCACGTGAGATAACACGGCCATTGAATTTGTCGCGCAAAGGAGCCATTATTTCGTTAGCTGTGTGGCACCGCCCTGTTGAAACCACATCCATATCTTTCAATTCCGGCCATAAGAAGTTCGTTATCATCTCATTCACAGTAACTGCCTGACCGGCCTCATTTTGGAAAAAATACGGCCCGATGATGCCGCCAGCCCATAAACCGCACTAAACAGTCACTCTTTGTGGGTGCATTGGTTTTTCGACAATCACTCTTGGATTATCAATCGCCCAAATGCGCCAATTCTGCTTATTGAAGAATCCACTGAGGTGAAAATTTGCCTCATCACTGAAGATGATTTTCTTCGAAAATTGATCATCCACTGTTGCCATTTCTTGCCACCATTCTGACCGTTGCACACTGGCCGATCAGACCACGCCCACTACCACCTCCCATATAAACTCAATATATAACCAACACAATTATTGCCCCGTATTGGTACAGGGTGACCAAAAACAAAACTTTATGAAAGCTTAAAAGAATGAAGAGTTGTTTATTTTGGCGAAATGTGTTTTTCTAAACATTATTACAAAAGCAAAATATAGCATACAAATAGTATACTTTAAGCTGCAATTTAAATAATGATTTCAAGAAATAAAGTAAAGTGTATACATGTGTAGAAAAAGGTGAATGATGTTGTATACCATTTTAAAGGTACTTTCAATACCTTTTAAATAAAAAATAAAATTGATGGGTCTCGTACACAAAACTAATTCAGAGATATAATCATATATATGACTATGGCTAATCAAAAACTGTGCTAAAAAATGAAAATTTTTGGAGTTTGCCGAAAAATGCTGACGAGATATTAATTCCCACATAAACTACAACCTCAGACGAACACATTTCATATTTACACTTTGAGTCAAGTTGAGTCATACATTTAACTTTTAGTCCACGACAATTATAGATTATGTTCTCTACAAATCATAAAATTACAATACCTATGAATTCTTACAAGACCACAATAATCATAAAATGTTAAATATAATTTTTCAACTACTAACTCTTGCCGTCAATTTTCATAATATAGTCACTTTATTATTTTCTTTTTAAGTCTTGATTTTAATTAATTTGTAAAACTACTTTATATCAAAATTAATCCCACTTTTTTTGAACCGCAAAGTTTAAGTACCATTCAGGCTTATGGTGTTGCCACCTAATTTTCTCCAGTATATTTTCTTGATTGCATGGAGTGTTGCCATAAAGAAAATATATACACATTTACCATTTTCCAATTTTAATTTTTTTGAATTTCTGCCAAAAAAAATCTATTTGGGACCATAGTGCATTGATGACGTTTGAAATGGTCAAGAGGCTTTAGTTCTTGAGTCGATTGCACCTTGTAAGCGTACAAATGTATGTAGTGTATCTTGCCATGGTTCAAATTTTTTAGTTAGTCTGAAATTGAGAAATGTCAAATGAAATGCAGAAAAGAACTTGACGTTTAGGTGTGGTTCACATTCAACATCGGCCCTTACAACTACTCTTTATATATATTGTTGGTTTTGTCTGAACAAACTTTAAACTGAAGTTAACAAATTTTTATATTTTTTAAAATATAGATTAATATATATGTTTTGCAAATTATCTATTTTTACTTTCCGTTACAAATATATACATATACATCATGCCTTCTGGATTACCTAAAATTTTGTATTCCATTCGAATAATAACAAGTAAGAAAGCGTTAAGTTCGGCCGGGCCGAATCTTATGTACCCTCCACCACGGAGTGCATTCCACAGTGCTACCAGCAGATTAAAGGATGTCGACATAGAAGTACAGAACCATATTACGAAAATTGTGATATGTTTATGCACATTACTATAATTGTTTACTATTTCAAACTATAATGTATACTTATGCGTACTGTTTAAAAGCTACTACTATAAATAAATACAATTCGGTAATTGTGAAAGTGAACATGCCGAAAGTATTAGGCGACAGCATTATTTTGATAAGAAAAGTACAAATTTTAAAGATATCCCCATTCGCCCCATTCTCCGCCCAAATGTACAAATTTGAACAAAAAAAAACTTTTTGTTTCGAGTCTTCATAGTCAGACCACCGAATACACACCGAATATCATGATATCAACTTCTGCGGTTTGGAAGGTCCCATTTTTATTCCTCTTTTTCAATTATATCCCTTAAAAGTACGAATTTCGTGCCTATGCAATTAGAGTGATGTACACACTGAATTTCATGATTCTAGCTGTTGTCGTATCATTGGTACCATATTTTATACGTTTTTGTCCCATTTCGTCAGCTAACATTTTTATGTTGCTTCCAAGCTACAAGAGGAATGTCCGCAACAAATTTCAAATGTATGAAAATCAGAAATTTAATTAATAAGCCAAGGCTACAAATATTTGTATACTATGTATATATAAAGGAAATAATACTTCAATTCATAAAGTAAATATAAGGCAGCAATCATAAATACCCTAAATATTGGGGGATAGAGAGTGTATTTTCAGCTACAGTGGTTTGGTTGGTTGTATTTCCATCTATTTTAAATTCAAAAGTATACATTTTTAAAATACCTTATCTCTCATGTACGCAGTATAAGACAACTTCATGATTTCCATCCTATTTTAATTTCAAAAGTATAAATTTTGAAAATACCTTATCTCTCACGTACGCAGTATAAGACAACTTCATGATTCTACCATTTTTTTTTGTCTTAAAAGCAACAAAAAGTACGAAGTTGAAAAAAAAATATTTTACGTGGCTATGCAGTCAGAGGAATGTATACACCGAATTCCATGATTCTATCTGCGGCCATTTTGTGGGTACCATTTTTATCCCCTTTTTCGCATTTTACCATTTAAAAGTATGACTTTCGAAAATCTATGTATTTAACGTGTCTATGCAAGTAGAGGGATGTACGCACCGAATTTCGTCATTCTAGCTGTAGCCTTTTAGTTGGTACCATTTTTATCCCTCTGCTGCCATTGAATCCCTTGAAAGTACGAATTTGGAAAAACCTTTTATTTTTCGTGTCTATGCAGTCAGAGAAATGTATACTTCGAATTTCATGCCTCTAGCTGCGGTCATTTTGTTGGTACTATTTTTATCCCCTTTTTCCATTTTAACCCCAAAAAGTACGAATTTCGAAAAATTCTTTTATTTTGTGTGTCTACATTGTGGTACATTTTTATGTGTTACATTTTTTATCCCCTTTTTCTTTTTAACCCCAAAAAGTATGAATTTCGAAAAATCTGTGTATTTGAAGTGTCTACGCAATCAGAGGAATGTATACATCGAATTTCATTATTCTAGGTGCAGTCGTTAGGTTGGTACTATTTTTATCCCTCTATCCCCATTTAACCCCTTAAAAGTACGAATTTAGAAAAAATACTTTTATATTATGTATCTACTCTATTAGAGGAATGTACACGCCAAATTTCGTGTTTCTATCTGTTGTCGTTTGATAGGTACCATTTTTATCCCTTTTGTCCCATTTCGCCCCCTACAAATAAAAATCACTCCATGGAGCCCTTTTATGCTATAAAGGAATGCGCATTGTAAATATCAAGTAAATACAAGCTAATATGTTCAAAAAACATGCTGAAATACTCTAAATATTAGGGGTATTTTCAGTCCTTGTGAGGGAAAAATTTTTCACTCTGGGCCGATTTCGCCCACTTTCAATCCCAATCGATCTACAACCATAAGTTACATTTAGGAAAAATTTGAACCTCCTAGCTCATTTCGTTCGGCCGCTATCGTGGTTTCAACAGACAGACAGACGGACATGGCTATATCGTCTTAGAATTTTACCACGACCCAGAATATATATACTTTATGGGGTCTCCGATGAATATTTTAATGTGTTACAAACGGAATGACAAAGTGAATATACTCCCGTCCTGGAGGTTGAAGGTATAAATATCGATTTGTTTGAGCATGAAAATAATTTGTCTAAAATCGGCATTCAATTATGTCTAACAATAACACATGCCTCCTACTTTTTTGAAAAATATATGAAAAAACTATAATTTTAGCTTATTGTATTCTATGCAAGGTGTCAAATGTGACAATTTGTTGAGAAATTATAGCTCTTTTTCCAAATTATTACCTTATTTCAACAAGACAAAATTTCGGATTCTACGATATTGCCATTTGGTTCAAATGAAATCATAGGAAAAATGAATGTATCAAGAAAATTGTTGAAGGGGTATGACAGCATTATATCCCCAAACTCTAAAAAAATATTAGAAAACTATAAGTGAATTTTTGACAATGGCTCAAAATATTCCACAGTTCAAGCGAATTGCTAGATAGTAAAATTTTAGAAATTCACTCCAGTTCGCTTAATCCAAATATGATGTCAGAATTGAGCAAGCCATTCGTGTTGCAGAGATATAATAATTGAAATGTTAAAAAAATCTCAACTGATACAATTTATTCAAAAAACATTTTATTAAAAAAATTAAAAAACACCTTAAATTTGCGTGATTTTGTATCCAACTTTTAAACTTTTCTTTTACTTGCCTGCTAAAATGTTTAAATATTTGAAAACCAATATCCTACGCCGGCAACGGTTTGAAAGTTTTCCCAACACATCTTCGATCCGCCCTATATATGTTTAATGTAATAATTTTTTGCTATCGTTGTTACAAGATTGCATACATTTGCTATGATATGTATGGCTACGCTTAACTACAGACAACTACATCACAAGTCTATGATTTAGTTGTTGTTGTTGTTGCTACTGCACTGCGGCTGCTCTGGTACTTGGGGCGTTGACGTTGCAGTCTCCAAATAGATATTGCTGACATTTGCATTAACATCAGCATGAGCTGTTGTTCTAGTAACAATGTCAAATAACTGCAACAACACTAACAACAACAGCATCGCCAACAGTAACAGCCATCACATAATCCTTGTGCCATTCGGAGGACATTGTGCATGTGCATGAGGATTAACATACTTATATGAGTTATTTCATGCTAAATAGTACAGATTTGTTTATAGCACTGGTTTTTCTTCCCCTCCTAAGAACGAGACTATATAGAACTGAAACTATAGCAAAACTGCATAATTTTTATTTAATGTTTGTTTGTCCTTTAAGCATATTTTTTAAAGGATATACAAATTTTTATAATTTATTTTGGTACTTCTGCTGGTCCTAGAAGAGAGATATGTGTATCAAATGAAGAGAGTGCTTCTAATTGTATGAGTTTAGTATTATCAACCATTTCAAGTTTTCCCCATGATTTATTTAGTTTATTCATGTTTTACTGTTTAAGGGGGGAAATGTGATTTTCGTTTAATTGTTTTTTTTTGTTGATGTGTTGCTTAAATTTAATTTAAATCGTTTATTATACACATCGACCAAGTTAGATTAGTTCTTACTTCCCAAATATTCCCAATTTAAAATTTAGCATACTCTTGTACAAAGTTAATTCTGTGACCATTTATCGTATTAATATCGGTAGGAAAAACACTGATCGACGATTATGCTACATATTTTAGTTTAAGTCTACAATGTTTGGGGGATTGGTAGCGTATGAGTTACATTTATTATTATTTATTAATATTACTCATTCGCGCCAAGGGCTTATTCGCAGACTTGCCAGAATTTGGGATTTGTTCCCAACCATGGATTTTATGATGGTCAAAATGAAAAAAATTTGAATTGGTGACTTTGTGGGGATTTCATAATATATTTCAGAGACTTTGTGCGGATATTCGAAACGATTCTGTCACAAATATACCCTATTTATTATAGCCTACACCACTTCGTGGACTAGGGTACCAAGGGTACCAAGAAATAATCGAGCTAGACCCACCATTAAGTATACCGATCTAGAATCACCAGCTGAGTCGATTTAACAGTGTCTGTCTGTCCGTCCGTCTGCTGTCCATCTAAGCTTTTTCGCACTCTACAGGTCGCAATTGTTGTCCGATTGTCATGAAACTTGGCATAAGTAATTTTTCTGGCTAACGACCATCGGTATTGAATTTGGAGGAAATCGGTTCAGATTTAGATATAGCCCCCATACAAATGTCGCTCCCGATTTGACTTTTTCCGCCCTTTATAGCACATATAGTACCCGATTTTCTTCAAATTTGGCTTAACACCTTATAATCAAACTAGAAATACCTGTGGTGAAAGCGGGTTAGATCGGTTCTGATTTAGATATAGCCCCCATACAAATGTCGCTCCCGATTTCACTTTTTCCGCTCTAGAAACCACATCTTGTACCCGATTTTCTTTAAATCTGGCACAACATCTTATAATCCGACTAGAAACACCTGTGCAGAAATTGGGTAAGATCGGTTCAGATTTAGATATAGCCCCCATACAAATGTCGCTCTCGATTTGACATTTTCCGCTCTAGAATCCACATATTGTACCCGCTTTTCTTTAAAATTGGTACAACATCTTATAATCCAACTAGAAACACCTATGCTGAAAGTGGGTAAGATCGGTTCAGATTTTGATATAGCCCTCATACAAATGTTGTTCCCGAATGTTTAACCTATTTTGGTCAAACTTTACATATTATATTTCACTAATAACATACATGGTGAAAGCGGGTCACATCGTTCCAGGGATCAATATACCCCCATACAAATGTCCTTTCCGATTTAACATTTTTTGCCAAACACATACATTTACAGGATGCAGAAATCCTTCCCGATTTCACTTTTTTACCGAATTGAAATTTAATGAGATATAAAGTCCGTCCGTCTTTAGCCTTTCCTTACTTGTTTGTGAGATGCCCATATGTCCATACTTTGGTATAACCCAAATGGGGCCCAATTCTGATCTATTACAGCTCTAGAAACTACATCGTATATTCATCAAATTTTGCAGATCATGATATTTTTCAACTAGGAATACCTACGGTGAATGAGAAATATATAGGCGAATGCTTTGGACCAGACCCAAAATGTTGTTATAGGCCCCCTTTTGAAATGTCGGTCCGATTCATCCTATTACTACTGTATAATTTGTATTTGTCTGTCGGATAATTGGATCAATTATCATATTATTAACCATATTCGTTAAATATGGCTAAAGATGAATTTATAGTAGCTGTATAATTTATATGAACTACATAAAATTTCTCCCATGAAAGACCTGGGTTTAGTAATCAAAGCGAGGTACATACGCAGGGAGTGGTGTAGGGTATTATATAGTCGGCCCCGCCCGACTTTAGCCTTTCCTTACTTGTTCTCTATATGATAGAGAGTTACTTGGGTTTTCCTAATGGCACTTTTTACAATTTTTGATTTTACATCCCATCATTTACTCATAACGACCAATGTTTCGAATGTGTCCGGCATTAAACTTTCACAGATATTTTAAAAGTCTAGAATTGGTAGTTAATTTATTGTAATAGGGTAGAAGGTACAGGGTATCATATAGCCGGCAAAGCCCGACTTTAGTCTTCCCTTAATTGTTTTTGTATAGGTATATTTATAAATTAACTTGGAAACTTATTCTTCTTCTATGAATGCTTTTCATGGGAAATAATTGTTTCGTAAGTGTTAAGTAAATAAAGAAAAAACATTTTTGCTTAGATCTTAAGTTTTCAAGTTGTACAATAAAACTTCATGTATAACACCCATAAAGTGCGACCATTTTCACAGGTTATTTAATGCAAAGAATTGGCGCCAAAACGCGCAACGTGTAATTGCGAAATATTGAAGTTTGCACATTGTAATTTACCGTCTTGCGGTCTGTATTCACATTTAAAACTCTACATATACAGGGTTTTCCAACAAGAGGATTTATTTTGGTATTCAAAGAAAAATGTCATTTTTTTGATATAAATGATCGGATGTTTATTTCATAATAAAGAGGAAGGCATAATGAAAAACAACATCAGCCAAATGTCCACCACGACCACGCTTACAGGACCATATCCTTTCCATAAAATTTTCCATAACCAAATTGCAAAGTGGCTGCCCTATGTCCTCGATAGCCTCATCAATTCTATCTTTGAGGTCTTGAATCAATGCTGCCGTGTGTTGGCGTAGACCTTATCTTTCACGTGTCCCCAAAGGAAGAAGTCGCATGGTGTTAAGTCACAAGATCTCGGTGGCCAATTGTGATCACCTCTTCGAGAGATAACACGGTACGGAAACTTTTCCCGTAAAAGAACAATGGTTTCGTTGCTTGTGTGGCACGTAGCGCCGTCTTGTTGAAAGTAAACGGTGTTCAGATCAATACCATCAAATTCCGACCATAAACAAATCATTAGTCATCTCTCGCTAGCGCAATCCATTCACCGTAGCTGTTGATCCAACCTCATTTTCGAAAAAGTAAGGTCCAATGACCCCGACGGACCATAAACCGCACCAAACAGTCAAACGATAAGGATGGAAAGGCTTCTCAACAATAACTCTTGGATTATCAGAGCCCCAGATGCGACAATTTAGCTTGTTGACGTAGCCACCGCGGTGGAAATTGGCCTCATCAGTCAAGATGCAAGATTTTTCGATGGAATTCCGGATCATTTTCATTCATGAATTTTAATAATTTCAATGCGTTGTTGAAGCGTTTATCGTTCCATTTTTAGTAAGGGCGTAGTTTCTACTTGTCAAATGTCAAAGAATAAAAGTTTCAAAAGTGACAGCTACCGAAATACCGGGTGATTCAAAATAACACCTCTTGTTGGAAAACCCTGTATTTTGAAAATACCTCAAATTTAGACACATTTTTAACAGTTTTTAAAAAATATTTCAGATTCCATAATCAAAGTTTTACTTTTTATCAATGGGCAAAACCATTAAAATGTGTCAATTTGAACTTTTCACAACTGTTCGCGTAAAACTCAAAACTTTATTGACTTTAAGGTAGTGCAACTGGAAAAGTAAACAACATATTTCAGTGATATTATCGGTAGTGATGTAGAATTTTATGTAATTTATAAACATTTTTCGAGAAACTAAATTTTGATTTTTGAATTAATTTTTATTTTTGGCGATTTCAAATATCTGTGCGACCGGAAAAGAGAGATAAAAAATGTAGGAAAAATCATACAATTCAGTGTATATATAGGGTCCGCCAAATAACATTCAAATGGCTGCCTCGGGCACCCCACAAATAATAGTCCAACGGTTGAATAGTTGAAAAAAAAAACGTTAGATGGCGGACCCCATACCAATGTCTCCTATGATTTACTTTTTCCGCTCTAGAAACCACATATTTCAACAAATAAATGCTATAAAAAAACTACTGAATATTTTCTCAAATTTCTTTTTTTCTTTCAAAGTACAATCCTTCCGGTTAATAATGGAAACTAATTTCATTCAAATGGCTGCTGAGGGCACCCCACAAATAATAGTCCAACGGTTGAATAGTTGAAAAAAAACGTTAGATGGCGGACCCTATATTTCTCTAGCTGTACATGCTGCGTATGGAAATGGAATTTATCGAAATTGTACTTTTAAGAGAAAATAACGTCAATCAAAAGATGATGCTCTGAATTGAATAACACAGTGCAGCACCGTGTCTCTCAGTTTTGCCCAACGTCGTGCACATTTTTATGGTCCCCAAAAATGTGGGGCCTTAATGTCATTTTTTAACCTTTTCTCCCTGTTCAGGTCCATAGGCAGCAAACCGTTCAAAATTCAAGGAAACACGTTCAAATTCGCTTGAAAATTTTACTGTGTCTAACTTTTTCACAGACGATGGTTCCTGGAGACACTAGGCCGTGATGGGGTAAAGGGGTGGTAACTCCCACACAAACAAAACAAAATTACACATTTTATCTTCCAACACATACGAAGTAGTTATTTCTAAAATTGAATACGTTCTGAAATAAAGGGTACTCATGATTCGAGACTCTGTTTACAAAATCTTTCATCGGTTTCGTAAATAAATCGGTTTTTCGTAAATAAATTTGTTTGAAAAACGCTTATTGTAGCTTGGGAAGTTCTTCCCGATGCAAGATCTGAGGATTTTCCTTTCCATTATTCCGAAATCGATCATCATCGTATTTAACGAACAAGTAGCATTCAGCTGGCATAATACAAATTATCTATCACCAATTGGTATCAATATGGCAATGGACTTGTCCTCCACCTTGTGTCCCCAATTTTACGTCAAATCTGACACTGGATCACACAGGGGTTAAGTTTTTTGTTAGTTTTTGTTTACGTTTTTATACCGCCCACCTCCTGGATGGGAGGTAACACCTTGAAATATCGACCTGAGACCCTATAAAGTATATATATTCTTGATCGTCATAAAATTCTAAGACGATCTAGTCCGTCCGTCCGTCTGTTGAAAGTACGCTAACATCTAAACGAAAGGAGCTAGAACGTTCAAATTTCCCATAAATGCGTCTTATAGTCGTAGATCGGTTGGGATTGAAATGGGCGAAATCGGCCTAAAGGGAAAAATTTTTCCCTAACAAGGACTAAAAATACCCATAATAATCCCTAATATTTTGGCGTATTTAAGCATGTTTTTTGAATATGTCTGTTTATATTTGCCGGATATTTGGTATGCGCATTCCCCTTTTAGCAAAAACGTGCACCATAAAGTGATTCTTATTTGTAGGGGGTGAAATGGGGCAAAAAAAGGATAAAAATGGTACATATTAAACGACAACAGCTAGAAACACGATATTCGGTGTGTACATTCCTCTAATTGAGTAGATACATAATATAAAAGTATTTTTTCCAAATTCGTACTTTTAAGGGGTAAAATGGGAATAGAGGGATAAAAATGGTGCCAACCAAACGGCTGTACCTAGAATAATGCAATTCAGTGTATACATTCCTCTGATTGCATAGACAAGTAAAATACACGGATTTTTTAAATTCGTACTTTTTGGGGTTAAAATAAAAAAGGGGATAAAAATAGTACCAATAAAATGACCGTTGCTAGAGTCATGAAATTCGGAGTATACAATCCTCTGACTGTGTAGACACGGAAAATAAACTGATTTTTCGAAATTCGTACCTTTTGGGGTAAAAATAGAAAAAGGGGATAAAAATAGTACCAACCAAATGACCGCAGCTAGAGTCATGAAATTCGGAATGCACATTCCTTTGACTACGTAGACATGAAAACTAAAAAGGTTTTTTTTTCAAATTCGTACTTTCAAGGGATACAATGGGTACGGAGGGATAAAAATGGTACCAACCAAACGGCTACACCTGGAATAATGAAATTCGTTGTATACATTCCTCTGATTGCGTAGACACATCAAATACACAGATTTTTCGATACAATGGGTACGGAGGGATAAAAATGGTACCAACCAAACGGCTACACCTGGAATAATGAAATTCGTTGTATACATTCTTCTGATTGCGTAGACACATCAAATACACAGATTTTTCGAAATTCATACTTTTTGGGGTTAAAAAGAAAAAAGGGATAAAAAAAGTACCAATCAAATGATCGCATCTAGAGTCATGAAATTCGGAGTATACATTCCTCTGACTGCGTAGACACGGAAAAAAACGGATTTTTCGAAATTCGTACTTTCAAGGGATACAATGGTACAGAGGGATACACATAGTACCAACTACACGACTACAGCTAGAATGTTGCGTATAATGTGCGTAGAAATGTCAATGGGGTAAAAATGGTACCTACTAAATGGGCGCAGCTGGAATCATGGAATTCGGTGTATACTTTCCTCTGACGCAAAATAATTTTTTTTTTTAAATTGGGTGAATCATGAAGTTAGGTTATTTTGCACTTTGCACATGTACGTCTGATAAAGGATTTTCAAAATTTGTACTTTTGGAATTAAAATAGAATGGAAATACAACCAACTGTAGCACCCACTATCTACCAATATTTATAGTATTTAAGTTTTTTGAAAATATAAATATAAGAATATTTATTTTTTGATTTGAAATAAATAATGGTTTGAAATAATTAAAATATTATATTTATTTGTACAATTATTTTTTCAATATTTGTATTTGTTTTGGTTTGGCTATATTAAAAAATTTATATTTTCCTGTAATATTACTGCACTTCTACGAAAACCGACAACGTCTGTGGAATACAATCCATGGTGGAGGGTATATAAAGTTCGGCCCGGCCGAACTTAACGACGTTTTTACTTGTTGTCTATGTATTTAGATTAAGTATTTAGATTTATTATTAGTTTTTTTTCGTCTTAAGCACACTCTTAGTGTCGGGAGCAAACACGGATACTAAACCTCTTGAAATATTTATATATGTTTCAACGATTTAAGATAAAGCAAGATGCTGAAAGTTTTTTAACTGTAATTAAATCAATACATTTGAGTTTTAAGAAAATCCATTATATATTGTTATATATAACATACATGATTTTAAAAAAGCCTCAATAAATTTAAAATTACAAATTACAAAAATTCCAAAACTAAATTGATATCTAAACACTTAACAGCAGAAACGTGGCCTTTAATGGAATTTATTTATTTTCGACGGATTTCTACAACACCAACGAAAATTTCGTTGTTGAATTTAGGCTAAGGATGGACAGCTGTAGTGCCGTTATTGGATTTATTTAAAAAAATATTCTATATATCCAGTACGAAGTAAAGAATAAACCAACAATGACAAAGTTATTTCCTCTTCTCTCTTCTTCTATTCAGAGATTTTTAGCGTGAATTCGAAACAATCAATTCTATTCAGACTTTTTGTTTACACAAATAAAAAAACACACCTACCTCACGATATACACTCATATTAATATTCGTAGAGATATCAAGTGACACACTTCTACCGGCTATCCGGCACAAATACTAACATTCCTGTCGTAGCGTTGTCAACACCCTCTGCATCATCAGCAATGGGAGTACCTTGTCAAAGTAGCTCATGGCACTCTATCATTAAGCAGACACCCAACGTGAGCACGTGTGTGTGTGTGAGTGTGTGCAGGGAAAATATATATATTCCTTGTGGAATTATTTTTAATCTTGTACATGAAACAAATGTTTGTGAATAAATCTATATCATCGTACTCATTATATCGTATGTCTGAGGTGTATTGTATGTATGGAGTACGGGCATATGATACTCTTGAAAAGCGAAATATATTTCATTTTATGTCCTCTTTTTTGTGAAGGCTGCCATAAAAAATTTATAACAAAAGAATAGAATAATCAAATGTGGAGGACGAAAGGTTGTGTATTTTTTAATATTCCACAGAAATGAGATGAAATATTTCACGTTTGAAATCTTTGCTAGAGGAGATTATTCAAAAGAGTCACGTTGCTCTTTTGACGATGATGAATTCATAACTTTAAATACATCTGCAGCAATGAATGTGAATACCAAATGGAATGAACAACAAGCATGGAGTGAAGCAAACAGGAAGAACTGGCCAGCGAGTGGGTTACCTGGTTACGTTGATGTGTTAGGGCTGGCATTTGCTAGGCAATAATGAACATTAGGGTTAGACAAAATTTTAACACAAATAAATCACAATCTTTACGCGGAAAAAGGGAACATTTGGGGCATTTTAGAAATATTATTTTTTCATACCCTCCACCACCAGCAAGGGGGTATACTAACTTTGTCATTCCGTTTGTTCCGCCTTGAAATATCGACCTGAGATAGGGTATATATATTCTTGATCTTGATCGTCATAAGATTCTAAGACGATCTAGTCATGTCATTCCGTACGTCCGTCTGTTGAAAGTACGCTAGCATCTAAACGAAAGGAGCTAGGACGTCCAAATTTTCCATAAATGCGTCTTCTAGTTGAAGATCGGTTGGGATTGCAACTGTGCGAAATCGGTCCAAAGGGAAAATTTTTTCCCTCACTAGGACTGAAAATACCCATAATAACCCCTAATATTTTAGAGTACTTAAGCACGTTTTTTCAATATATCTGCTTGTACTTACTTGATATTGGGTATGCACATTTCTCCCATAAATTGATTTTTATTCGCACGGGGGTGAAATGGGGCAAAAAGGGATAAAATTGGTACCTATCAAAAGGTTACAGCTAGAAACACTAAAGTCGGTGTATATATTAAACTAATTGAGTAGATACATAATATAAAAGTATTTTTTCCAAATTCGTACTTTTAAGTGGTAAAATGGGAAAAAGGGGGATAAAAATGGTATCAACCAAATGGGATAAAAATGGTACCAACCCAACGGCTGCACCTAAAATAATGAAATTCGGTGTATACATTCCTCTGATTGCTTAGACACGTAAAATATAGTGATTTTTCCAAATTCGTACTTTTTGGAGTTAAAACGGTAAAAGGGGATAAAAATGGTACCAACCAAATGGCGGCAGCTAGAGTCATGAAATCCGCAGTATACGTTCCTCTTACTGCGTAGACACGAAAAATAAATAGTTTTTCCAAATTCGTACTTTCAAAAGATACAATGGGAACAGAGGGATAAAAATGGTACTAACCAAACGGAGGCACATAAAATAATTAAATTCGGTGTATACATCCCTATAATTGCGGAGACACGTAGAATATTGTGATTTTTTCAAATTCGTACATTTTGGAGTTAAAACGGAAAAAGGGAATAAAAATGGTACCTACCACATGGCGGCAGCTAGATTCATGAAATTCGCAGTATACGTTCCTCTGACTGCGTAGACACGAAAAATAAATAGTTTTTCCAAATTCGTACTTTCAAAAGATACAATGGGAGCAGAGGTATAAAAATGGTACCAACCAAATGGCTGCACCTAAAATAATGAAATTCGGTGTATACATTCCTCTAATTGCTTAGACACGTAGAATATAGTAATTTTTCCAAATTCGTACTTTTTGGAGTTAAAACGGAAAAAGGGGATAAAAATGGTACCAATCAAATGGCGGCAGCTATAGTCATGAAATTCGCAGTATACGTTCCTCTGACTGCGTAGACACGAAAAATAAATAGTTTTTCCGAATTCGTACTTCCAAAGGATACAATGGGAACAGAGGGATAAAAATGGTACCAAACAAACGGCTGCACCTAAAATAATGAAATTCTGTGTATACATCCCTCTAATTGCGGAGACCCGTAATATATAGTGATTTTTCCAAATTCGTACTTTTTGGAGTTAAAACGGAAAAAGGGGATACAAATGGTACCAATCAAATGGCGGCAGCTAGAGTCATGAAATTCGCAGTATACGTTCATCTGACTGCGTAGACACGAAAAATAAATAGTTTTTCCAAATTCGTACTTTCAAAAGAGACAATGGGAACAGAGGGATAAAAATGGTACCAACCAAACGGCTGCACCTATAATAAAAAAATTCTGTGTATACATTCCTCTAGTTGCTTAGACACGTAGAATATAGTGATTTTTCCAAATTCGTACATTTTGGAGTTAAAACGGAAAAAGGGGATAAAAATGGTACCAATCAAATGGCGGCAGCTATAGTCATGAAATTCGCAGTATACGTTCCTCTGACTGCGTAGACACGAAAAATAAATAGTTTTTCCGAATTCGTACTTCCAAAGGATACAATGGGAACAGAGGGATAAAAATGGTACCAAACAAACGGCTGCACCTAAAATAATGAAATTCTGTGTATACATCCCTCTAATTGCAGAGACCCGTAAAATATAGTGATTTTTCCAAATTCGTACTTTTTGGAGTTAAAACGGAAAAAGGGGATAAAAATGGTACCAACCAAATGGCGGCAGCTATAGTCATGAAATTCGCAGTATACGTTCCTCTGACTGCGTAGACACGAAAAATAAATAGTTTTTCCAAATTCGTACTTTCAAAGGATACAATGGGAACAGAGGGATAAAAATGGTACCAATCAAACGGCTGCACCTAAAATAATTAAATTCGGTGTATACATCCCTCTGATTGCATAGACAAGTAAAATACCGAGATTTTTCAAAATTCGTACTTTTTGGGGTTAAAATGGAAAAGGGGATACAAATGGTACCAATCAAATGGCGGCAGCTAGAGTCATGAAATTCGCAGTATACGTTCATCTGACTGCGTAGACACGAAAAATAAATGGAGGGATAACAATGGTACCAATAAACGGCTAAAGCTAGAATGATGAAATTCGATGAGATTTTAGAAAGTCGTACTTTTAAAGGGGTCAAATGGGAAAAAGGGGATACAAATGATACCAACCAAATAGCCACTGCTGGAATCATGGAATTCGATGAATATTTCCCAAATTAAAAAAATCCAATTCGTACCTTTTTACGACAAAATTTGTTCGATTCATGAAGTTGGGTTAGGTCTTGAACGTGAGAGATGATGGATTTTCAAAATTTTTACCTTTGGATTCAAAATAGGATGGACGTACAACCATTTGTAGCACCCACTATCTACCAATATTTATGGTATTTAAGCTATTTTGAAGGTTGCTGTCTTATATTTACTTTTTGAATTGACTTCAAGTATTATTTCGATATGGATAGTATAAACCTATTGGTAGCCTTGCCTGATAAGCGTGGTTTGAAGTAATAAAGAATATTTATAAAATTATTTGTTCATTATTTGTATTTGTTTTGTTTTGGCCATATTTAAAATATTGCAATTGTAATGTTACTGCACTTCAACGAAAATCGTCAGCCTCTGTGGAATGTAATTCATGGTGGAGGGTTCATAAAGTTCGGCACGGCCGTTTTTACTTACTTTATATACAAAATGTCTTTTGAAGGGCCAACTTTTGGCCTTCTTGCCACCGGCCCTTCCGCTATGTACACATTTCAGTTAAGGAAGGCTCTTGCCGCACAAATTTATTGAGTTCTAGGAAAAAGGAAATTGTTTCAAAAAAAAAACACAAAAGTCGAAATGTCTGTACGTGTCACCTCGGTCACCGGTCCTAGTCATTTTCACGGGTATTCCGCTGTTTGCATTTCGTTAATCTTTGAATATGTTGTTCGACAATAAATTCCAATTAAAATACACTTTAAAAAAGCCTTCTGTTAGTCTGTCTTATACACGCTTCAGCGTAAATTGGATGAACGACAGAATTACACTTTCTCCACTCCTCCTGCTCTATATATGGTGGATGATATAAACCTCTTTTAAAATGGAACTGTATTATTGTCAGCGAAATGTTTTCCAACCCCCCCCCCACATCTGTGGTGGATAACATGAGAAGGGGGCTGCAGCTATTTATTATTCGTTGAAGCCACCGTGACCAAAAACCGCTGCCAATACCGTGAATGCACCGCCGTCGTTCATTCCATTCAAAATGATAAAATATGTAATAATAATAATTTTAATTATATCACGCTTTTGTGTCATAATTTTATACAACAACAACAATTACGAAGTGTTTGCTCACTCAAATATTAACATAACATGGGGTGTTTCCTTGAATTGCGTTGATTATCGTGGCGTTGTTTTCTGCGCTTGTTAAATCGACTGGTGGTTGGATGGCGTCGTCGTTGTGCGTTGGGGTGTTTGGGCACTTATTAAAAAAATTCTCTCCGATTGTTGTCGCCACCTATTGTAAGTTGTAACGAGTTATTTGCAATATTAATTTTAATAAAATATGACAGCAGGAGTTGCAGTGCCATGTGAAGGTTCTGCCAGCAAAATTATTTCCAGTTCATGGAAAATTGCAATTCTAAAAATACTATATAAAGGGAGTTCGAAATTGCACGCCAGATTTGAAAATCGCGTCATTTGTGGGGTAAATTACAATGTGTGTAATTATTGATTGTGTCATGGAAATATAACCATAGATATAAGTAAATTATATGAGTCATTCCATATCAAGCGGAATGACCTCGATAGCTGCGATTGTTATGAAAGTTTGTGTATGTATTTTTCAAAAGGATGTGTTCATTCAATCGCCTGTAACTCCTGAAATCCGTGACCGTTTTTTAAATACTAAAGGGTGATTTTTTAGCTATTATCTTTTTGGCAACACTGGTTTAAACAGCTGACGCTTTTATGGTCAGTTCAATCGACCCACTGAAGCGGATATTCGGGCTGTTGTGACTAAATTTCGCATCAAATTTACATTGTTGGACATTAAACCACCAACAAGCTTACGTAGAGTGCGAACTGAAGAAAATATCGCAGCTGTGTCGGCCAGTGTTAATGATGACCATCAATTATCGATTCGTCGCCGTTCGCAGCAATTGGGCCTCTGTTAGTCAAAAACGTGGAGATGTCAAAATTGGACTAAGCGGATGGACCATTTGAGGCGCAGTCAAGGTCAACATTTGCATGAAATAATCTTCAAACATTAAATTATATGGACCGTACTATCGATTCAAATAAAGATTTGATGCATTTTTCAGGATTTTATGTGTTTTTTTTTTGAAAAACTTTCCTATAGCTTTTAAAAAATCACCCATTGCATTTAGAATATTGAAGTAGAATGGCATGACCGCGTTATAATATTTTAAGTGTTTAAATTTTTTTCTTTTATTTTAATTTTCTAAATGATTACATGAATCAATTTTTTGAAACTTTAATGTAGTGTTCGTAGATGTCCATTTTTGTGACTGTGTGAGTTTGGCAGTGGTGAAATGATGGCTTCTATTTTTTACGATTTTTTTTTTCAATTTCTTTCTTGCAAAATCAACCAGAATTTAAATGAAAAATCTTCATAAATATTATTGTATTATATTATTATTAAACCAAAGTTTAAAAACAATGAAACATCTAACAAAAAGTAGATAAGGAATAGTTAAATAAATCGTATCGGATTTTTGAAAAAAAAAACACACTAAAACTGTTTTTTTGTTTCACTTACATTTTTTAAACTTCTCTGCTATACGAGATATAAATATATTTTTTGATTTGAACTGGATTTTTGACCTGGTTCAAGACCATTTTGCATCTTAACTTTACAGAATGCAAATTTATTTACCAAAGGCATGGTGTCATTTATTACATGGCTGCGCATTACCACTATCATGATTTCTGGCCTGTGAAAGCCTTCATCAGTTGGCTTCGCAGCAACTTTTCTTAAAGTAAATGATTCTCCCAAGCGAATATCAGTAAAAAAATCGCACCAAGTAATAAAGCACACGTGTCGCCTTACGACTTAAACTACGTCAAAAATAAGAAAGAAACTGAAAAGTCGATCAGCCTTTTTAGTGTTCTAAAGCGCTTAAAAAGAATTACATTTTAAAATAAGTAAGGAAAGGCTAAAGTCGGGCGGGGCCGACTATATAATACCCTACACCACTCCCTGCTCGATTACTAAACCCAGGTATTTCATGGGAGCAATTTTATGTAGTTCATATAAATTATACAGTTACTATAAATTCATCTTTAGACAAATTAAATGAGTATGGTAAATAATAAAGTAATTGATCCAATTTTCCAGCAGATATTCCGAGTAAAATAAATAGATCATGTTGATCTGGAAAAATTTATCAAGATTCATTGATAAATACAGAGCATGTCTTGGCCTGTGCAAAAACATGCGCCTATATATTTCTTATTCTGCAAAATTTGATGAAGATCCGATATAAGATGTAGTTTCTAGAGCTGTAATAGAGCAGAATGGGGCCCCATTTGGGTTATACTAAAGTATGGGCATATAGGCATCTCCCAAACAAGTAAGGAAAGGCTAAAGACGGACGGAGCCGACTATATGATACACTCCACTTTCTATCTCACTACAATTCAATTCGATAAAAAAGTGAAATCGGGAAGGATTTTTGAATCCAGTAAAAGTAAGTGTTTGACAAAAAATTTTAAATCGGAAAGGACATTTGCATGGGGGTATATTGAAACGTGGAACGATGTGACCCGCTTTCACCATGTCTGTTTGTTGTTGAAATATAATATGTAAACTTTGGCCAAAATCGGTTAAACATTCGGGAGCAACATTTGTATTGGGGATATATATATAAATCTGAACCGATATTACCCACTTTCATAATAGGTTTTTTTAGTTGGATTAAAAGATGTTGTGCAAATTTTAAAGAAAAACGGGTGTAATATGTGAATTTTAAAACGGAAAAAGTCAAATCGGGAGCGACATTTGTATGGGGGCTATAGCTAAATCTGAACCGATCTTACCCACTTTCACCATAAGTGTTTCTAGTTCGATTATAAAATGTTGTGCCAATTTTAAAGAAAATCTGGTACAATATGCGGTTTCTAAAGCGCAAGAAGTGAAATCGGGAACGACATGTGTATGGAGCTGTAGCTAAATCTGAACCGATCTTACCCACTTTCAGCACTTTAGTTGGATTATAAGCCAAAAAGAGTGACTTCTGCCAAATTTCATGACAATCGGACCACAATTGTTTTTTACAATTTGTGAAAATAAAGCCAAAAAATGCCGTTATGACGGGTAGTTAGAGGGTTAATATGCTCTACATTATCTACAAAGTTGCTGAACATACACTATGCCTCAGATGTAAAGAAAACTTAGTTTTATACACCGATATGCTGCAAGAAGAGGCCAGAGTTGGGAAGCTTTAATCGTCTATAAAATGAAATTCCGATGTGATCTGTCAAAACGCCGACACACGTATATTTTTTTTAGTCTCCTCTTTCAGAATTTAGTGTCGAACTCCGTTTTTTTTTCGTGTTTTATGCCCTCACTCTACAGAGTAGGAGGGTATATATCATTTGGGTCAGAAAAAAGTGTAACGCATTAAAGGAGTGACTTAAGACGCTAAGTATGTTTAGACCAAATCCGTTTCACGTCTTTTTAAGGTGTTCGAGCTATGTCCATCCGTCCGTCTGGCTGGCTGGCTGGTGTGCATGATAACTATCGAAAGGAGTTAAGGAATCGAATCAAACTTTGCACATGGTTAGCTTCAGTTCGAAGATGGGCAAAATTGCCAGGCCCCTTCTGGTACCTCCCACACAATTAGTTCATATTCCAATGATAAATTAAAACCCATACAACTTCCACACGGCTAA
Organism: Polietes domitor; assembly: GCA_947397865.1. Taxonomy (NCBI): domain Eukaryota; kingdom Metazoa; phylum Arthropoda; class Insecta; order Diptera; family Muscidae; genus Polietes; species Polietes domitor. The sequence continues at coordinate 122,977,498 of OX377620.1, forward strand.
TCAGAATCAGCTATATTTCGGTATTTGATAATGCTATTATAATCACTTTAAGTGTAAGGTTTTGCCACGCCCCTTCCAGTACCTCCCACACAAATCACGCAAAAGTACGTAAAATTAAAGCTGTTATAACTTCTATATTGATGATCGCGATACTGTGAAATTTGATATTTAGCAAGGCTTTTTTAGTGGTTACATTCCCATGGAATGTGGGCGATATTGTCACACCCCTTCTGGTACCTCCCACTCAAAGTGCCATAAACATTGGTTACAATAAAACCGATATAACAACCATACGGGTAGTCCAAATCATTTGCAATTTGATATTTAAAAATGTTTTTATAACGACTTTAAACCTAAAAAATTACGCTTTAGCCACGCCCCACAATTTTCTCTATTCTAGGTAATATTAAATCCTTCATAACGTCTATACTGGTGCATGGAATCCACTACGACTTGATATTTGATCATGTTTTTACAATTGGGATCATGTGACACGAACCTCCTAGCACCTTCCACACAAATTTTGCTGCCCTAAATTGTATTCCTTATAACTTCTGTATATATGTTCTCTGAGAGTGAGGATATATATAAGTCGGTTTAGCCGACTGAAGTTTACTTACTTCTGATTAGTTTTTTTAGTCTTAAGCACACTCTTTTGTTGTGATATTCTCTCATGTTACGTCAGTGTCGGTAGCAAACACGGATACTAAACCTCTTGAAATATTTATATATGTTTTAACGATTTAAGATAAAGCAAGAAGCTGGAATTTTTTAACTGTAATTAAATCAATACATAATAGTTTTAAGAAAATCCATTATATATTGTTATATATAACATTCATGATTTCAAAAAAGCCTCAATAAATTTAAAATTACAAAATTGCTTGTTTTCTATTAAACTAGAGACAATTTTCTGTATATTAGCTAAGACAATTTTATTTGTGTATGATACCACAGAAATGTTAATTTTTTTAAATGACATTCGATCTAAACTTGTGTCTGCAGTTTCATATTTTTTGATGATTGTTTAATGCTTTTTTATTCGCCTTATAGAAAAGCAAAAATTAAAAAAAAATCAGTTAAATCGGCGGACGCAAGGACAATTTAGACAATTAGCTTATATCAACAAACAATATTCAGTAGTATGTTTTGTAGTAATCGGCGCTACCATTATTTTGACCCTCCACTTTTCAACAATTCAAGTCTAAAGTGTAATGAAAAGAAGTAAATTCGCACTCTTTTGATGATATTCTCGCTTACCTTGGTCCAACTTATCCGCGACTGTTTTACCATCTGGCAACTCACTCATCATACACACTTAAGGTAATTCACTTGAAATGTTTCCACTATAGTACAATATTATACAATACAATATTTATACACTTTTATTTTAAGAGATTTTTTTTCTGAGATTTTTTGAAAAATCGGAGACATGTGTAGATTTTACTGTTCGCTTTGACATGAAATGTCTCAATGGATGAAGTCTCTCCAGTAACATTTCGTTTAAACTGTTTCGTTCATTCGAACAAACGAACTCTATTTTTTCTGCCAGTGTAGCTGACCTTCAATTAGATTGTGTGTTACCACACGCATGCACGTAATGAAGCTTTAACTGTTGCTCGGTTCATAATAAACACCCAACGCAATCCGAGCATGGCTGTATGTTTTAGTGCCGGTTGTGCAAGTATGTGTGAGGACTTTATTTTATTCATATTTTTTAATATCCGCAATTATACGCAACAAGTTGTCGTGCTTTTATACGGTCACGAAGACATTAGAATGGGTAGCGGAAATAAATTGATGGCGACAAATTGAAGAGCTACAAAAAATTACTTTCAATAATTCAATCAATAAGTTACACTGAGACATGTAACAAAATTTATATATAAAGTGCATCCAAGGGTCTACTAATTCAAAAAAATGTTTGGAGAAAAATGCAACTCAAAACAAAATACAGTAGAAAAAAATATGATTTTTAGAGGTCTCTTCAGGAGCACATAGCTCACAGACGGCTTGACCAGCGACGAAATATTTTGCAGATCATCATTAAACAATACAATCTTTGGTGTGATTGGACATTCTTCTTTTCTTTCCGACCCAGCCTAATATACATATGTACTCGCACAAACCTAAATATATTCATAGCCATCGTTGAGCATTCCATAAGGATGTTGAACCCTCCGTAATAGGATAGCGTGTACATTAAATTTTCCATTCCGCTGGCACACATATATAAGCGAGAAGAAATTTAAATTGAAATAAAATAATGAGATTATATAATTACAAACTGAGCAAGTGAAAAAGACGTTAAGTTCAGCCGGGGCTAATATTATTCGCAATATTTGTAGCCATCATAGTTATAAAAGAGTTGAGTTACTGACTGACTTATCATTGTCCAGCGACCCGACCAAACGGCTGAACCCACGGTTATGAAATGTTCAGGGTAATTCCCAAATATGTCATAGACGCCGACTAAGAAGGGTTTACGAAATTCGTACCTTTAGCGAATGGAACAAAAAGGGATAAACATCGAACCTTCGTCCTGACTAAGCGGCAGTGAAATTCGGTGTGTTCCTTGCACTGACCACACAGTCGAGCCACAAATAGGGATTTATTCCAAATTTGTACTTTTAAGGGAGGAATTAGTCTAAAAGGAATAAAAATGGTACCAATTTACATAATGCAGCTATATTCATGAAAATCGTTATTTACATTTCTCTGATAACGTAGACTTGCAATATAAATGGATTTTTGCAAATGTGTACATTTAAGGGGCGAGCGAGGGATAAAAAAGGTACCAACTAATTTATCCAGCTAGAATCGTGAAATTTGGTATGTAAATTCTTCTCATCACATAGAATCGCCAATAAAATGCATTTTTGTACTTTTAAGGGTGAGCGGCAAAAAAAGGATAACAAGTAAAAGCAGAGGCTGTCTATTTTCGTGGAAGTGCAGTAACATCGCAGGAAAATATATTTTTTAATATAGTCAAACCAAAACAAATACAAATATTGAAAAAATAATTTTATAAATAAATATAGTATTTTTATTATTTCAAGCCACGTCTATAAGACAAGGCTACCAATACGTTTACACTATATACATATATGTATATATATATATATATATAGATATCGTCAATTCAAAAAATAGATATACTTATATTTTTACAGTTGGTTGTATTTCCATTCTATTTTAATTGCAAAAGTAAAAATTTCGAAAATCCATTATCTTCATGATTCAACCAATTTTTGCCGTAAAAGTATGAATTTGGAAAAATATTTTTATTTTGCATGTCTATGATTCTAGCTGCGATCGTTTGGTTGGTACCATTTTTATCCCCTTTTTCCAATTATAAACCCCTCAAGCGTACGACTACCTAAAATTTTAATCTTTATTTTACGTGTCTACGCAATTAGAGGTATGTACGCACCGAATTTCATCATTCTAGCTGTATTCGTTTAGTTGGTACTATTTTTATCCCTCTGTACCCATTGTATCCTCTGAAAGTATAAGCTTGGAAAAAATCTTTCATATTTCGTGCTACACAGTCATGAATTTCATGACTCTAGCTGCGGTCATTTGGTTGGTACTATTTTTATCTCCTTTTTTCCACTTGAACCCCAAAAAGTACGAATTTCGAAAAATCATTCCATTTTACGTGTCTACGCAATCAGAGGAATGTATACACCGAATTTCATTATTCTAGGTGCAGCCGTTTGGTTTGCACCATTTGTATCCCTCTATTCCCATTTTATACCTTAAAAGTACGAATTTTAAAATTTTTTTCATATTATATATTTCATAATATATATTTTTTCACATATTATTAGAGGAATGTACACAACGAATTTGTGTGTTTCTAGCTGTTGTCGTTTGATGTGTACCATTTTTATCGCTTTTTGTACCATTTCACCCCCTCAGAATAAAAATCGATTTATGGTGTACGTTCTTGTTATCGGGGGTATGCATGTAAGTAAAGAGTGATTTTTTTGAGGTTAGGATTTTCATGCATTAGTATTTGACAGATCACGTGGGATTTCAGACATGGTGTCAAAGAGAAAGATGCTCAGTATGCTTTGACATTTCATCATGAATAGACTTACTAACGAGCAACGCTTGCAAATCATTGAATTTTATTATCAAAATGCGTGCTCTGTTAAGAAAGTTCAGAAAGAAAGAAATTGTGTTCAGCGACGAAGCTCATTTTTGGCTCAATGGGTACGTAAATAGGCAGAATTGTCGATTTTGGAGTGAATATCAGCCAGAAGCATTGCAAGAGCTACCAATGCATCCAGAAAAAGTCACAGTTTGGTGCGGTTTATGGGCTGGTGGCATCATTGGACCGTACTTCTTCAAAGATGATGCGAATCGTAACGTAACTGTGAATGGTGAGCGCTACCGTGAGATGATATCCAACTTTTTTTTTGCCCAAAATGGAAGAACTGAACTTGGTTGACATGTGGTTTCAACAAGATGGCGCTACATGCCACACAGCTCGCGATTCTATGGCCATTTTGAGGGAAAACTTCGGAGAACAATTCATCTCAAGAAATGGACCGGTAAGTTGGCCACCAAGATCATGCGATTTGACGCCTTTAGACTATTTTTTGTGGGGCTACGTCAAGTCTAAAGTCTACAGAAATAAGCCAGCAACTATTCCAGCTTTGGAAGACAACATTTCCGAAGAAATTCGGGCTATTCCGGCCGAAATGCTCGAAAAAATTGCCCAAAATTGGACTTTCCGAATGGACCACCTAAGACGCAGCCGCGGTCAACATTTAAATGAAATTATCTTCAAAAAGTAAATGTCATGGACCAATCTAACGTTTCAAATAAAGAACCGATGAGATTTCGCAAATTTTATGCGTTTTTTTTAAAAAAAAGTTATCAAGCTCTTAAAAAATCACCCTTTACAAACAGACATATTGAAAAAATATGCTTAAATACTCTAAAATGTTAGGGGTTAGTATGGGTGTTTTCAGTCCTTGTGAGGGAAAATTTTTTCCCTTTTGGGCCGATTTCGCCCAGTTTCAATCCCAACCGATATACGACTATAAGACATATTTATGCAAAATTTGGACCTCCTAGCTCCTTTCGTTTAGATGCTAGCGTGCTTTTAACAGACGGACGGACGGACAGACATGGCTAGATCGTTTTAGAATTTTAAAACGATCAAGAATATATACACTTTATAGGGTCTCAGGTCGATATTCCAAGGTGTTACAAACGGAATGACAAAGTTAGTATACCCTCATCCTGGAGGTGGAGGGTATAAAAATGGTACCAACTAAATTATTGTATCTAGAATCGTGAAATTTGATATGTTAATTCCTCTGACCATATAGTAAAATTGGATTTTCGAAATTTGCACTTATAAAAGGTGAGCGGGACAAAAAGGGATAAAAATGGTACCAATTAAAGTATTGCAGCTATAGTCGTGAAACTTGGTAAATGGATTTTTCGAAATTTGTACTTTTAAGGGGCGAGCGGGACAAAATGGGATATAAATGGTACCAACTTAATAATTACAGCTAGAATCGTGAAATTTGATGTTAATTCCTACGACCACGTAGGCGAGCAAAATAAATGAATTTTTCGAAATTTGTACTTTTAAGGTGTGCGCGGGACAAAAAGGGTTAAAAATGGTGTACAGCCTTTTTATTGCATAAACGAGGAGCATAAATGGATATTTCAAAATTTGTACTTTTAAGGATGATGCGGCGCGACAAGGGATAAACGTGGTACCAAATAAAGTACATGTTTTTTGGAGACAAGCGAGAAAACATGTTACCTATAGTGATTTTTCAAAATGTGTACTTTTTGGGAAAGATGTGCAAAAAGTTACATAATGACCGGCTGCATCTAGAAACATGAGATCGAGGATATAAAAGGCTCTGTGGTTGTAATATTTTGTTGAAATCTGGGTACATATTTATTCATAGATTATACATAAAGCATATTCCTCCGACTGTGTATGAGTGCTATCGAATAGGAGGTTTCCAAATTACTATTTTATATTTATCTATATCCACCAAAATTAAACTAAATAAATGCAATTCAAAAACAGAAACGGATAAAACTAATAACAAATAACTGGCTTTTTCGCGTGCGAAGCTGCGGGTAAACAAGTGTGATCGGCAGGACCTATAATGAGACCTCCAAAATGAGAGTAAATTAGAATTTTAGTAAAATTAAAAATATATAAATAAATTAGTTTTAGTTCTCGAAAAAATGCATATTCTACTGTCTAGTGTTATTAGAGTGTGCCATTGTCAATGTGGTGTGTGCATAGAAATTGTCGTGCTGAAATCTGATAAAAACAAATACGATTTCTATCCACAAATTCAATTCACCTCTTATCTGCCTGCACTTATCACTACTATTGCCCCCTAGCAAATATCACTGTCCCAGCATAAAACTTGAGTGCCTGGTGTGGCTTGTTCTACTCCTGTGTACGTGTGTGTTTGTTTATGCGGCGATAAAAAATAAAATTAAGTATATTAAACGATTTATTGGCTTTACTTTTATCTCCAAACAAATTAGCACACTGTCAATCACAGAAGATTAAATTTCCACGATGACTGACGTCATTACCATTCCACTGCTCCAGATAAATTTACGGTACGGTGCACCCGTTCCAAATGGAACTAATGTGGAACACCTGATTGTTTCACTGGTAAATATACCCAATACTTTTTTTCAATAAACCCGAGCAAATATTAGCAAACACTTGAAGTTATTACAAGTGGCCTGGCACACTGTGCAAGCATAGTGTTGTGTTTACTTGCAGGTTTGGGATTGTTAGCAGACGAAAACAAAACATGACATTGACCTTGCCACATAATGTAAGTAGGTGGCGAGGAAAAATAAAATATTTTTTTTTTTTTTTTTTGAGTAGAAGGTCAAACAAACACGAAATTTTAGATGTCTTCAAATAAAGCTTAAGTGATTATGTTGTAAATTTCGTAATAGATTTAACTGTGCCTACTTAAACACAACGTTATTACCTTTATTCCCGCCACAATAGGATGTGGGTATGCCAAGACGGAATTTCGTTTGCCACACCTCAAAATATTTACAAAATCCTCAATCAGAGAAAATCGTGATATCCAGTGTTTACACTAGTCTATCTTCGTAGACACGCAAACTATGAGTATTTCTCCAAATTCGTGCTTTTAGGGCCAACGAGAAAAAAGAACAAAACTGGTACCAAGCAACCGGATGTAATCATGAAATTAGATGTGTACATTCCAATGTGAACGCGAAACATAACGGATCTTTCAAATTTGTACTTTTCTTATCAGAATGGTACAGTCACTTTGTCTGTAGCTGAATCAAGAAATTGCAAAATTGAGCAGAGTTACAAGCCGGCCCAGAATTATCGGCAGCGCTAACCAGTTAGAACTCCGTCAAATCTCGGCGGCGTGGTTGAAGCCGATAAAATGGGCGGCGTGGTTGAAGTCGATGTGATCGGCGGCGGCGCGGCTCGTGCAGAAACATGCTGCGGCGGCGTTTTATCGGATTTAAACCGGTCGCATTCTATCTCTGGTGGTGCGTACGTTCATACAAAAGTTAATTCTTTGATGTACGTCGTATAGACAGTCGTATTTAGTGGACCCAAAAACGCGATGAGTACTTGGTACCCGGAAGGTTGGTACTCTGTTAATTGATGCACTTGCTGCCATTCAATTAATGTTATCAATTCTTGCAAGCAATTTGTCGGATCGGTAAGTTATTTCAATGTACTTTAAAATTATGGGAAACTGATGTTGTGTATTGTTGACCTTTTGTTTTATTAATTCTCTTTTGCATTTGTTCAGCTTGAGGCCATAGAAAAACTGGTGTTGTTTGTTTTATTTTATTTTTCCCAATATTTCGGTTGCCTTCGTCAACCATCATCAGGGGTAAAAACACTAAACAAAAACATATTTAAATTATAACAAATGTAAACTATAAAAATCACGAAACAATTTTACAAATAATTACATTAAAAATAATTAGCGTCGTCCTGTTCGTCTGCACAAGTTATTGTCAACTAAAAGTCATGTTTTGTTTTCGTCTGTATTTTTGTACAATATGACGATAAGCTTTCGCACAGTTTTCTGTGTCCGTTTTGTAATTTATTCTCTTATCCGTGGGAACGTCAATAATATGTAATACTTCGAGAGTAAATCTTCGTTTATAGTTTCTCTCTTCTGCAAGTATTTTTACGTCTTTAAAATTCGGCGTGTGCCCTGTCAGAGTACAGTGGGCCGCAAGAGCAGTTTTTTGCTCTATTGGCCTGTCAGTAGCTTTTTGGTCAGATTTATGTGAGGAAAGTCTAGTTTTAAGTTTGGTCTTGGTAGTGCCAACATATACCTTTTGGCATATGTTGGACTTGTCTCCATTACATGATATCTTATAAACAACATTAGACTTGTCCTCATTCTTTATCTTAGACTTAGTTCTACTGAATAACTTATTTACTGAGCAATTTGTCTTAAGTGCTAATTGAAATTTGTCCTTGTTATACACGTCAGCATTTTTGAACCTTTCTGAGAATCCTTGTATATATGTCAGTGATTTATATATCTTCCCCTCTTTTTCATTGTTATGTTTAATTGGTGTCCTTTTAGTGTATTTTATAAGGTCGTTGATTGTTTGTTTTGGGAAGTCATTAGATCTTAGAATTTTCTTAATTTTCATCTCGTTGTCTGTGTGAAATGACTGGTCACTTATATTAAATACCCTATTTATAAAATTCGTCGCTGTATTGATAATTATTCGTCTATGGTGATTGGAATAGAAGTTGATCAGCCTTCCAGATGACGTTGGCTTCTGATACCAATCCAATTTCAGCAGGTTGCCTTGTCTATGAACAATCGAGTCCAGATAGGGGAGTTTATTGTCCTGTTCTTTTTCCATGGTAAATTGTACTTGTCGATCAAATGCGTTTAATGTTTTTAGGGTATTGTCAACTTCTTCTCTTTTTATAATCCCAAACAAGTCGTCTACATATTTTGTGATAATTCTAGGTTTTATTGTTAATTTTCCTATTGAAGCGTCTAATAGTTCTTCCATGATTATATCAGCAATCACAGGGGAAGCTGGAGAGCCCATTGGCATTCCTTTTCTTTGTTCATAAATGTAGTCATTATATTTGAAATATCTGGTGTCCTTGATGCAGAAAGTTAATATTTTTAGAAATAAGTCCTTTGGTATTTTTGTAAAATTTTCTATTTGTTCCCATTTTCTTTCAATTGTCTTTATAGCTAGGTTAACTGGAATGCTGGGGAATAAGGACACCACGTCAAAGGATATAAGGATTTCGTCGTCATCAATATAGGTGTTGTTGATTTTTGATTTGAAGTCTATTGCGTCTTTTACGTTATAAGGTGAACTTAATCAAAATATGTTGCAGTTTTCTATATTGCACGACATTATCACCATCATGCCGATGCATTGTGGGGTGTTCGACCATCCTATACTTGAGGTTGTCTGGTGACGGATCCAGAGCACATAGATTTCATTCGAAAATCTGTATGAGATGTTCGCATGTCTCAGGTGTCCTCTAATATATCTTCCATCATATTGTCTTCCACTAGCGATATGTCCCAACCTATAAGGTATAGTGTGGCTTCTTTTGTGAGGAAGGAGAAAATATTGTTGATGTTCCCGATGTAAATGAAAGAATGGCTTGTTTTATGTATTCTCCCAAAATATTTCGCTTTTTTCATTGTCCGTTCGTGAGCTGGACGCGTTCAAAATAACCTTTATAAATCAGGTTTTTCTTGAATAAAATTCACAATGCGAACGGTATTGAGGAAAAAACTGCTAGAAATTAAAATCTGACCCGAGCCTTATCAAACCATATTAAAAACTTGCAATATGACCCAATATAAAGGACAGATTTAGACTATTTTAGTGCAATTTTTGATACATTTTTTATAAAAAGCGCAATAACATCCATATTTTTAGTTCGATTTATGTTTTTAGGGGCTCGTTGGAGAGGTATTGATAACCAATTGCAATTTTTAGAGTTTTCTAACCCATTAACGGCCGCAATTTTTTTCTTACTCTTAATACTCAGTGGGTTAAATGTGAAGTAGAAACTGAAATATTGGGTTATTTGCATCGTAAACACATTCTAGTCTTATATAAAGCTAATTTTTGGAAAGAAATTCAACCATTTCAAATTTCCGCCCCTTAAAAATTAAAACATGAGTAATCTACATAAACTTTTTAAAGGGGAAAAATTGAAATGGTTGTTAATGTTAAATTAACATAGATAGACGCATGAAATTAAAATATTTAAATATTTAGCAGATGTTCTTCGCCATTGTATGATACGCAAAAGAACGAAACTAAATTATTGAAACATGTACATCCTTTGGAAATTAAAAGTCCTATAAAAAATACAAACGACCACGAAATAAAAAACTGAGTATGAGTTTTCCTATTAGTGACCTATAGTTTCACTTCTATATAATCTCGTTCTTGGGAGGAAAACCATATCGTACGGTTTTATTGTAACATCTTATGTGAAGTTTTCCTCTCAATTTATCCATTGAAAGACCTAAATTTCAGATCCAACAGATTCAGATTCAACGATCCAACAAAAACACAAAGCGTACTAAAAAATTAAAGCTATTGGGTTTTTATAAAAAATGCCACAAAAATTGCACAAAAAAAAATTAAATTTAAAATTAAAATTCTACCTTCTATTCTTGGTTAAAATGCAAGTTTTTTGTATGGTTTGATAAGGCTCAGACCAGATTTTAATTTCTAGCTGGTTTTTTGTAAATACCATTCTCACCGTGAATTTTATTCATGAAAAACCTGATTTATAGAGGTTATTTTGAACGCGTCCAGCTCACGAACGGACAATGATAAGAGCGAAATATTTTGGCAGAACACATAAAACAAACCAATCTTTAATTTTAGTCGGGAACATCCACTACTTTTATTTTGAAGCCACTCTAATCAGGTATTCTCCACTTCCATCTCCTACCATATACGCCGATGATGATGAAGACCGGAACGAGCAAGAAGTTTCTGCGAAAAGTGTCGAACCTATCCTAAAAGTCCAGCTATTTTTGCAAGCACTGGCTCAACGTCATCGTCTGATGTACGCTTGTCGTAGGCACCTTCCACAAGGAGAGCTGTGGACGCGCGAAAGCAACGCCAACAAACTAAAAGTCCAGCTATTGTTGCAGATGCAGTATCATCGTCTAGTTTTCGCTTGTCTCAGGAGTCATCCACTAGTAGAGCTGCGGCCTCAAATATTAAATCGAGACAACCAGAGACAGCTAATGCTGCAGCTTCTGGAAAGCGACGCAGTGCCAAGGATGACGAAGAACCACTCGCTTTTAACGGCACTCGTATGCCGAACGTACAGCCCATAGTAAAGAGGAGACGCTCATTTCTTCATCCTAATCCAATTGTAATGGAAATATATGCAAAGGGCTTACTAGATGGTTAGATGTATTGTTATGTTTATTATTTGATTACACTGTGCGACAGTCCAAAATTCCTGGTAAGTAATACTATTTTGCTATTTAGGATTTGTCGAATAAAGCAATAATCTGCATTGAAATTTTCCCAACACTTGATTTGAACTTTCAAAATATTGACTTGCGGTAAATATATTGCATACATTTGTGCACTTATACTTAATCATTAACCGATTTTCAGATTCTCACCGGATTTAAAAAGAATAAACTTTTCGATTATAACCTCATTATTTGTATTATTTTCAATAGAAAACATTTAGTAAGGAGTATAACGCCACATTGATTTTAAAAATCAGTCGGTAATTGACTGAGTTACTGAAGTTTTCATTAAAAATATTTTTTTGCAAATATGTAAGTTTTGGTCATTCCAATTCACATCTCTCGAAATTCTTCAAGACAGATAAAAACGACACATAAATAGAAAAAAATCCATATTTTGGAACACAATTTCCCCACTTTGAGAATTCGGCTTTTTTGTTGCAAAGAGGCAAATCTATTGTTTCTCATAATTTGTTCTGTTTTAATGAATTTTGCTTTTTTTTGTCCTCAAATTCGAACAATTTTGAGACATGAAAACTGGAATGACAAAACTTGTATTTTTGCAAAAATTTAGTTATTGTGAAAACTTCAATAACTCAGAAATTTAAATACATTTGCAAAAAGTACGGTTGCCCTTCAAAATAATATGTAAAAACCTTTTCAAAGTTGGAAAATTGCCAAAAAAAATAAACAAAATGTGTTTGCTGGACCCTTGAAGATTTCTCAAGTTTCTTAAATGATAATGGTATTTTTCGTACGAAAGGTCTAAGTTTCTCGTTTTTAAATCAGACGAGAAACTTCAAGTCGATTGATAATCAACTAAGTTGTAGTCTTATAAGACATACAGATACTTTATTCGACAAAACCCACAAGAAAAATAGTATCACTTACAAGGTATTTCTACATTTTTTGTCACGCTCTTAAGCGTCGAGTTTTTTCTTTTGTTGCAAAAACTCACATTGCGTCCAACTTTGTGATAAAACGTACTTAATATTGTTTGGAATATTATTAATTAGTTTTAGAAATTGTTGAATTAATAAACTTTTTTGTTTTCTTTTTACTGGTTACATTAGTTATGTTTTTCTTCTAAACGTCTATACGTTAACGTTAATATACGTTACAAGGGGTCTGTTCTGAAAGACAAAAATGGAACATAAAAATACTCGGGAAGACATAATTTTTAGAGGTGTGGCTAGAATCGTGGAATTCATGTTATGCATTTCCCAGACTTAGTAGAAATGCAATATAATTCGATTCAATAAAGATGGAAGCAACCAATCTGATGTTGCTGTAATGAAATGCACTATTGACTGCGTAGATGGTTGGAATTGGCAATGGTCCAAATGGAAAACTTTCTTCCCTAACAAAGAATGAAAATACCTACAAAAAAGCTTTTTACGTTATTTAATCTTATTTTTTCAAGATTGTGCCTATTTGAATACACTTGAAGTATTAGTCCAAATAATTTCGAAAAATTTAATTTCAAAAATCATCAACTTTAAACTTTTTTGTGAGGCATTTTGTCTAATTTTTTTGTGGTTAATGGACCCTTGACACCATTTTAAATATAAATTTTGATTCTTGTTTTAGAATAACTAACTATTAAATTATTGGACGTTTATAGTACTTTGTTGTGTTTTCATAGTGACTACTGAAAACTTTTTCGTATTTGATGATATTTTGGAAAAAAAATAGCTGCAGTGAATACTTTTAGAATGATGCCTAAATGATAAACTTCGGAAGGAAATTGATGCTGCAGCGCTCATTTTGGTAAAAATTGTTTAACAATTTTGGCATCTTTTATATTAAACTATTATCACAATAATGGAATCAGTAACGTATTTCTTCGTCCTTCGTTCATAATTTAGACGTCAGAAGGTGTTGACGGCACTTACGTTGTTGTTTGTTGTGTTGTTGTTGACGATGTTCTGCTACCTAGGAGCACTCTTGGCACGAGTAACTCCACCATCCCTCTTGGTGCGAGGGACTTCACACTCCTTTTGGCTACGTCCGGCACGACAACCTTCGCTTTATCTGCCAATAATAAATAATTGCTTTGTAGAGCAAAATTTTGTTTCTCAAACTTAGTTTAGAGGTAGAGCCAAGTAACCAATGCATTTTCTTCGTCTTTAAATCCAGAGTTTCCGTTTAGATTTTATATGATCTTTCCATGTTAATCGCCAATCTATTCTAATGCCTAGATACTTTGCACTGTTCGGATAAAAACTCCATTTAAGGCTACGGGCTGATTTTTCAGCATTGGCCTTTATATTCCACTTAGTTAACCAGTTTTGCATTCGATTGAGTTGTCTTTGTGCAACAATTGATGTTTCAAAAGGGTGGTTATATTGTAAAAGCCGATGTTGAAGGGGAACCACACCTAAACGTCAAGTTTTTTCTTCATTTCATTTGACGTTTCTCAATTTCAGACTAACTCAAGTTGAACCATGAAAGATACACAATCGAGCAACGCAACGTTATTCCGGCTTATTATGAAAATCAAAATGCATATCGTGCACTTCGTGATTTTTTCGGTCAATGTAATCGTACAAATGTGCGTACAAGCGGAAATATAGTGCAAAAATTTGAGCAAACCGGGTCTGTAGGAGATGTGAAAACACCAGTACATGCTCGTACAGCTCGTACTGCAGAAAATATTGCTGCTGTTCGGGATAGTGTGGCTGAAGAACTAAAGCCTGTTGACCATTTCAAACAAACATTTCTCCATGAAGTAATCTTTCAGAATTTTTTTAAGAATGACACTATGAACATAAATTTTGTTTTCAGACTCATCAAACATCTATATATATATAAAAATGAATCTGTGTTTGTATGTTTGTTTGTTTGTTTGTTCCTTATAGCAGCCTAAACTACTGAACCGATCTTCATGAAATTTTCACAGTATGTTCATGCTGAACCGGTGGTGAAAATAGGCTATATAATTTTTTGATATTTTCAGTGGGCGTGGCACCTCCCACACAATTTGGGGATTTATTCGTTTTTTATAAATTAGCATATTCAGAATACTGTTGCAGCTAGAGTCTTGAATTTTTGTGAAGGTTCACTAATTATTAGTCTGCACAGTTGTGTCAAAAAGGGGCGGTATTGGAAAAGTGGGCGCGGCACCTCCCATACAAAGTTAAAACCTATTATTGAATATTGTCAGTTCTATGACACCTAGAGTGCTGAAATTTTGTGTAAGTGCATCTAGCATCAATTCGCATAGTTGTGCCAAAAATGGGCGGTATTGGAAAAGTGGGCGTGGCACCTCCCATACGAAGTTAAAACATATTATCGACTAGTGTCAGTTCTATGACACGTATAGTGCTCAAATTTTGTGTAAGTGCATCTAGCATCAATGTGCGTAGTTGCGCCTAAAATGGGCGGTAATGCAAAAGTGGGCGTGGCACCTCCCATATGAAGTTAAAACCCATTTTCGAATATATGCCGTTCTATGGCAGATAAAAAACTGAAATTTTGTGTAAGTGCATCTAGCATCAATGTGCGTAACTGTGCCTAAAAAATGGGCGATATTGGAAAAAAGGGCGTGGTACCTTCCATACGAAGTTAAAGCCTATTATTGAATATATTCAGTTCAATGACAGCTACAATACTTATCTTTTGTGTGAGTGCATCTAGCATAAACCTGCGTAGTTGTGCCAGAAATGGACGGTATTGGGAAAGTGGGCGTGGTACCTCACATACGAAGTTAAAACATATTATCGAATATGGTCAGTAGGTTTTAGAGTATTTCGACACCGAGATGGGCGGAAAGTGGCCGTGACCCTTCCCATACGAAATTAAAACCAGTTTTTTGAGTATATTCTACAACGATATTCCTATATTGTTGTGTGAGTTTATTTAGTTGTAACCTGCTTAGACAATATACAAATGGGCGGGATTTGAAAGGCGCATTTTTGATTCGAATTTTGTAAAATTACACGTTTTCTGTGGATTTTCTTAGCACAACAGTAAAGAAAGGTTATAAAAAGAAAAATATTCACCCGCCAACAGCCAACTTAAGTCAAAAAAACGGAAATTATATTAATTTTTTAGTTTTTGTGTTGTTTGATTAGTGAACATTTTGATTTTCTATGTGTTTTGAATGTAATGTAATTTCATCTTACGAATGAAGTTTTTTGTTTAGGTAATGGAAAGGAGGAGAATCACACTTAACAAAAAATCAATTTGATTTTGACATTTTTTCAACTATTCGCCGTAAACTAACGTTCTCCATGGAACATATCCATTTCTTTATTATCTCAGGGAAGAACCTTGATTATAATTGGTACATATATTACCGATCAGGACAACAATTAATAAGAAAGCAGAGTTTAATTTTACCGTTTGTTTTTTTTTTGCCTGGCGAAGCGGGCGGGGGTTCAGCTAGTATCTTCTAAACCTTCACTTTGTATATTTAGTAAACATTGCAATTACGCTTCTGTTTTGGTATTTGGATTATGCCAACTTTCATGGTAACGCGTGAAACTAGATATCGTCTGTAGAAAAGTTGTGAACTCGGTTTTCCATTTGGCGGTCTTTTCTCCTTTTTACAATACTCTTAAAAATGTATTTCATTAAATCTGATGAGAAACAAAAATATGATTTTATTTTGTTTTCATTAGTTTTCGATCAAAAGATACCCGATACTAATTAACCTAGCCTGTCATAAGTATCATAACTTGAATTCTATTCTGGTTGTATGCACACTATACTCGAACATACAGCCTAAATAAGGCGTTCGCCACGTTTTTTCTGTTATTAATAGCACAAAGTAACGCGACCGCCAACATCACGACTGAAAATCAATCAATATTTTTACATGTTAATTGAATGATAATATATACATACATAATTTCGCCTTTTTGCTAAAACAATAACACGATAGTTTTTATCAATGGCTGGAAACGGACAAAAAATAACATGACAATGACAACGAGGCAATGTGGCAAAAAAAAAAACGCACCCAATGTGTATATTTGTGGCGTTAAACCGCCACTCACCCTGTGATACCCCCCATTACGAGTAATAATGGGAAACCAAGGACAGACTGACGTTGTCACTTTGTCCGAGAATGAATGGAGTGGAGTGGCTGCATTCCATTCCATTCTTTTTGTTTTGTTTGTGGTTTTATCATTTCTCTACTGATTGTCTTTTTATGGTGACATTGTGAGCACTGTTTTTGACGTGAAAACACGCAGAAGGTGTGGTTGGCTATCGTTAGTGTCGTTTTTATTTTTTGTGGCAGTGGTAGCTCATCTTTTTTTATAGTTTCCGAATAAAAATGTAAATTGGAAGCCGAAACACAAACACATGTATGTAAATCAATTTGTAGTTCACACTTGATTGAGTAATTTTTTTGATCAATTTGTTGTATTCGTGTAGTCCCTACAACGAAAAGGTGGTAATAATTATAATAATAGATGTGAAAAACTATCTGCTGTATTTTGCGAAGTACACGGAGGAGTTATAGAGGCGGAGACAGCACCAAAGTGTATTACCTTGATTGAGACAAAGCATTTGGAATGTGCAAGATTTTCAAATGATAAACCATCAACTTTGGTGACACTGTGCGACAGTCCAAAAACTCTTGGAAGTGGTATTATTTTTCATGTGGGTATTGTCGAGTAGAACAAGAATCTGTATTAAAAATTTGCCAGACAACCCCAAAATCTTGAGTTACGGGTAAAAGAGCTGGGATAATTATACCCTCACTCTACAGAGTAGGAGTAGAGAACAAAAATAATGATTCCAGTTCCGTATCTTCAATTGGTATCATTTTTATACCCTACACCACTTCGTGGACTTATACCACTTCGTGGTATTATAAGTTAGTTTCGCGCCAAATGTTTGTAACACCAAGAAATAATCGAGCTAGACCCACCTCTAGAATCGGCTTAGAATCACCAGCTGAGTCGATTTAACGATGTCTGTCTGTCCGTCCGTCTGCTGTCCATCTAAGCTTGTTCGCACTCTACAGGTCGCAATTGTTGTCCGATTGTCATGAAACTTGGCAGAAGTTATTTTTTCTGGCCAAGGACCATCGGTATTGAATTTGGTTTGGAAATCGGTTCAGATTTAGATATAGCCCCCATACAAATGTCGCTCCCTATTTCACTTTTTCCGCTTTAGAAACCACATATTGTACCCGATTTTCTTTAAATTTGGCACAACATCTTATAATCCAACTAGAAACACCTATGCAAAAATTGGGTAAGATCGGTTCACATTTAGATATAGCCCCTATACAAATGTCGCTCCCTATTGCACTTTTTCCGCTTTAGAAACCACATATTGTACCCGATTTTCTTTAAAATTGGCACAACATTTTATAACCAAAATGGGACCCCATTCTATTCTATTACAGCTCTAGAAACTACATCTTACATCGTATTTTCATCAAATTTTGCAGATCATGATATATTTCAACTATGAATACATACCGTGAATGAGAAATATATAGGCCCATGTTTTGGACCAGCCCCAAAATGTTGTTTTAGGCCCCCTTTTGAAATGTCGGTCCGATTCATCCTATTACTACTGTATAATTTGTATTTGTCTTTCGGATAATTAGATCAGTTACCATATTATTAACCATATTCGTTAAATATGACTAAAGATGAATTTATAGTATAGTTTATATGAACTACATAAAATTGTTCCCATGAAATACCTGGGTTTAGTAATCAAAGCGAGGTACATACGCAGGTAGTGGTGTAGGGTATTATATAGTCGGCCCCGCCCGTCTTTAGCCTTTCCTTACTTGTTATTTTGAGGAATGAATACTACGAATTTCCTCCACTCCAGTTCCGTCTGTTTGATTGGTATCATTTTTATCCCGTTTTACCCAATTTCAACTCCAAAAAGTACGAATTTTGCCAAATATCATCTTGATAGCGTTCGTGCTATCCCTTAAAATTAGAAATTTCGGAAAATTACTTGTTATCACCCATCTACGCTGTATGACGAATATACACACCGAATTGCATGTGCGTGACGCCAGCCGTGTTGTTGGTACCTTTTTTATCCCTCTCTTCCCGTTTACCCTTTAAAAGTACGAACTTCGAAAAATTCCTACATTTTGCGTTTGTATGCATTGTGAGGTATGTAACGCCGAATTTTACGATTTCAATTTCCGTTTGATTGGTACCATTTTTATCCCTTTTAGCCGATTTCACCGCCAAAAAGAATGAATTTTGAAAAAATATTTTCTTTTTAAAGTTATAAGAGGAATTTGCGTTTCAAATTTCAAGATTCTAGGCCTAACCATTTGGTCGGTTTCGCGGTGGTAACACTTTTATCCCTTTCAACTGCATTTTACCTTAAAAATCCCTTCATATTTGTTCTCTACGCTGTAGAGAGAAATCTACACACCAAATTTCATGATTCTAGCTTCAGCCGTGTTGTTGGTAGCATTTTTGTCCCATTTAACCACCTAAAGGTACGAATTTATCATATGCCACTTTTTGGAACGTCTTCACACTGGTACGTGTGAAGCTTCTGCGCCCTGCCATTTGGTCAGGGCTATGGTAACATATGTATCCCTTTTTACCCCTTCAAAAAAAAATCCCGTCTTATCACACCTCTACACTGTAAATGTACACACCAAATTGCATGGTTCTAGCTCTAGCCGCTTGGTCTGAGGAGTGATCGGTCAGTCAATATAACAAGTAAAATAGGCATTAAGTGCGGCCGGGCTGTATCTAATATACCCTCTACCATAGATTGCATTCCACACAGTAATACCGGCAGATTAGAGGCGGTCGATATCACGTAAAAGTGCAGTAACATATGTATATTAGGATGGGTCGCGAAAATAAATTGATGTAGTCACCACCCAGAAATGAAGATTGCATTGTTTAATGATATGCAAAATCTTTAGTCCCTAGGTACAGCCAATGATCTTTGAACTAATCGCTCCTTAAAACACCTCCATAAATCACGTTTTCCCTCGTATTATTTTTATTTTACACTTTTGTCTAATATCTTTCTGAATTAATAGACCCTTGAAAATACTAAATATACATTTTTATTTTTGTCTTAGTGTAATTTATTGGTCGTATTAGTTATAAACTTTTTTTGTGATTTTTCAAAGTGACAACTAAAAACTCATATTTCTTGGAAATATTTTGTAAAAGTTGTTCTGAAAAATAATTTAAGGGAGTCAATACCTTTTGATGTCTAAACTATGAACGAAGGAGGAAAAGATACGTTACTGATTCCATTTTTGTGAAAATAGTTTAATACAAAGGATGATTTTTCAGAACATAAATGTATAAACAATTTTTAACAAAATGAGCGCTGCGGCATCAATATCCTTCCGATGTTTATCAATTAGGCATCATTCGAAAAGAATTCACGGCAGCTTTTTATTTTTTAAAAAAATATTGTCATCAAATACGAAAAAGTTTTCAGTAGACACTATGAAAACACATCAAACTGCCTATAAACGTCCAATAATTCAATAGTAAGTTGTTCTAAAACAAGAATCCAAATTTATATTTTAAATGGTTTCAAGGGTCTATAAACCTCGAAAAAAGAAGACAAAAATGCCACACAAAAAAGTTTAAAGGTGATCATTTTTGAAATTAAATTTT
The DNA here is from genome assembly GCA_947397865.1 of Polietes domitor. Taxonomy (NCBI): domain Eukaryota; kingdom Metazoa; phylum Arthropoda; class Insecta; order Diptera; family Muscidae; genus Polietes; species Polietes domitor. The sequence goes on from OX377620.1 coordinate 122,997,629, forward strand.
TCGAAATTATTTGGACTAATACTTCAAGTGTATTCAAAAAGGCACAATCTTGAAAAAATAAGATTAAATAACGTAAAAAGCTTTTTTGTAGGTATTTTCATTCTTTGTTAGGGAAGAAAGTTTTCCATTTGGACCATTGCCAATTCCAACCATCTACGCAGTCAATAGTGCATTTCATTACAGCAACATCAGATTGGTTGCTTCCATCTTTATTGAATCGAATTATATTGCATTTCTACTAAGTCTGGGAAATGCATAACATGAATTCCACGATTCTAGCCACACCTCTAAAAATTATGTCTTCCCGAGTATTTTTATGTTCCATTTTTGTCTTTCAGAACAGACCCCTTGTAACGTATATTAACGTTAACGTATAGACGTTTAGAAGAAAAACATAACTAATGTAACCAGTAAAAAGAAAACAAAAAAGTTTATTAATTCAACAATTTCTAAAACTAATTAATAATATTCCAAACAATATTAAGTACGTTTTATCACAAAGTTGGACGCAATGTGAGTTTTTGCAACAAAAGAAAAAACTCGACGCTTAAGAGCGTGACAAAAAATGTAGAAATACCTTGTAAGTGATACTATTTTTCTTGTGGGTTTTGTCGAATAAAGTATCTGTATGTCTTATAAGACTACAACTTAGTTGATTATCAATCGACTTGAAGTTTCTCGTCTGATTTAAAAACGAGAAACTTAGACCTTTCGTACGAAAAATACCATTATCATTTAAGAAACTTGAGAAATCTTCAAGGGTCCAGCAAACACATTTTGTTTATTTTTTTTGGCAATTTTCCAACTTTGAAAAGGTTTTTACATATTATTTTGAAGGGCAACCGTACTTTTTGCAAATGTATTTAAATTTCTGAGTTATTGAAGTTTTCACAATAACTAAATTTTTGCAAAAATACAAGTTTTGTCATTCCAGTTTTCATGTCTCAAAATTGTTCGAATTTGAGGACAAAAAAAAGCAAAATTCATTAAAACAGAACAAATTATGAGAAACAATAGATTTGCCTCTTTGCAACAAAAAAGCCGAATTCTCAAAGTGGGGAAATTGTGTTCCAAAATATGGATTTTTTTCTATTTATGTGTCGTTTTTATCTGTCTTGAAGAATTTCGAGAGATGTGAATTGGAATGACCAAAACTTACATATTTGCAAAAAAATATTTTTAATGAAAACTTCAGTAACTCAGTCAATTACCGACTGATTTTTAAAATCAATGTGGCGTTATACTCCTTACTAAATGTTTTCTATTGAAAATAATACAAATAATGAGGTTATAATCGAAAAGTTTATTCTTTTTAAATCCGGTGAGAATCTGAAAATCGGTTAATGATTAAGTATAAGTGCACAAATGTATGCAATATATTTACCGCAAGTCAATATTTTGAAAGTTCAAATCAAGTGTTGGGAAAATTTCAATGCAGATTATTGCTTTATTCGACAAATCCTAAATAGCAAAATAGTATTACTTACCAGGAATTTTGGACTGTCGCACAGTGTAATCAAATAATAAACATAACAATACATCTAACCATCTAGTAAGCCCTTTGCATATATTTCCATTACAATTGGATTAGGATGAAGAAATGAGCGTCTCCTCTTTACTATGGGCTGTACGTTCGGCATACGAGTGCCGTTAAAAGCGAGTGGTTCTTCGTCATCCTTGGCACTGCGTCGCTTTCCAGAAGCTGCAGCATTAGCTGTCTCTGGTTGTCTCGATTTAATATTTGAGGCCGCAGCTCTACTAGTGGATGACTCCTGAGACAAGCGAAAACTAGACGATGATACTGCATCTGCAACAATAGCTGGACTTTTAGTTTGTTGGCGTTGCTTTCGCGCGTCCACAGCTCTACTTGTGGAAGGTGCCTACGACGAGCGTACATCAGACGATGACGTTGAGCCAGTGCTTGCAAAAATAGCTGGACTTTTAGGATAGGTTCGACACTTTTCGCAGAAACTTCTTGCTCGTTCCGGTCTTCATCATCATCGGCGTATATGGTAGGAGATGGAAGTGGAGAATACCTGATTAGAGTGGCTTCAAAATAAAAGTAGTGGATGTTCCCGACTAAAATTAAAGATTGGTTTGTTTTATGTGTTCTGCCAAAATATTTCGCTCTTATCATTGTCCGTTCGTGAGCTGGACGCGTTCAAAATAACCTCTATAAATCAGGTTTTTCATGAATAAAATTCACGGTGAGAATGGTATTTACAAAAAACCAGCTAGAAATTAAAATCTGGTCTGAGCCTTATCAAACCATACAAAAAACTTGCATTTTAACCAAGAATAGAAGGTAGAATTTTAATTTTAAATTTAATTTTTTTTGTGCAATTTTTGTGGCATTTTTTATAAAAACCCAATAGCTTTAATTTTTTAGTACGCTTTGTGTTTTTGTTGGATCGTTGAATCTGAATCTGTTGGATCTGAAATTTAGGTCTTTCAATGGATAAATTGAGAGGAAAACTTCACATAAGATGTTACAATAAAACCGTACGATATGGTTTTCCTCCCAAGAACGAGATTATATAGAAGTGAAACTATAGGTCACTAATAGGAAAACTCATACTCAGTTTTTTATTTCGTGGTCGTTTGTATTTTTTATAGGACTTTTAATTTCCAAAGGATGTACATGTTTCAATAATTTAGTTTCGTACTTTTGCGTATCATACAATGACGACATGGGTATCAAATGAAAGAGAAGAACATCTGCTAAATATTTAAATATTTTAATTTAATGCGTCTATCTATGTTAATTTAACATTAACAACCATTTCAATTTTCCCCTTTAAAAAGTTTATGTAGATTATTCATGTTTTAATTTTTAAGGGGCGGAAATTTGAAATGGTTGAATTTCTTTCCAAAAATTTGCTTTATATAAGACTAGAATGTGTTTACGATGCAAATAACCCAATATCTCAGTCTGTACTTCACATTTAACCCACTGAGTATTAAGAGTAAGAAAAAAATTGCGGCCCTTAATGGGTTAGAAAACTCTAAAAATTGCAATTGGTTATCAATACCTCTCCAACCAGCCCCTGAAAACATAAATAGAACTAAAAATGTGGATGTTATTGCGGTTTTTCTAAAAAATGCATCAAAAATTGCACTAAAATAGTTTAAATCTGTCCTTTATATTGGGTCATATTGCAAGTTTTTAATATGGTTTGATAAGGCTCGGGTCAGATTTTAATTTCTAGCAGTTTTTTCCTCAATACCGTTCTCATCGTGAATTTTATTCAAGAAAAACCTGATTTCTAGAGGTTATTTTGAACGCGTCCAGCGCGAACGGACAATGAAAAAAGCGAAATATTTTGGGAGAATACATAAAACAAGCCATTCTTTCATTTACGTCGGGAACATCAACAATATTTTCTCCATCCTCACAAAAGAAGCCACACTATACCTTATAGGTTGGGACATATCGCTAGTGGAAGACAATATGATGGAAGATATATTAGAGGACACCTGAGACATGCGAACATCTCATACAGATTTTCGAATGAAATCTATGTGCGCTGGATCCGTCGCCAGACAACCTCAAGTATAGGATGGTCGAACACCCCACAATGCATCGGCATTATATCACCATAATGCATAGAAAACTGCAACAAATTTTGATTATGTTTCCCACAATTGTAAAGTACACTGAAATAACTTACCGATCAAGCAAGAATTGATAACATTAATTGAATGGCAACAAGTGCATTAATTAACAGAGTACCAACCTTCCGGGTACCAAGTACTCATCGCGTTTTTGGGTCCACCCTAAATACACTGTCTTTACGACGTACATCAAAGAATCAAGTTTTGTACGAACATACGCACAACCAGAGATACAAGCCGACCGATTTAATCAAATAAGCCGCCGCACGTTTCTGCACGAGCCGCGCCTCCGCTGATTTCATTGGCGGACGGAGCTCGTAGGCATGCGGTATTTATATTGAATGTTGAGTCCCTACCTCATCTAAGGAAAACCGATGGCCTAGAGTCATATGGGTTTAATACTGTTCAACTAAAGGTGTACAAATGCGACATGGTAGATATAACTGAGGACGGTAGATCAGAAAATCCTGACTCCAAGTCTGAAGAAAACATCTGCCTACCGCAAGTGTCTAACATACATCAGGAGGACGCCTGTGCCCAATTGGTGCCTGATACACAGTCTAGGGTGAAGGTGCATGGATGCGATAGAGAACTCATACCCGAAGATATACCAGCAATGATTCTAAATCTGAGGGTAATGTACCTATTACGCATGCGCCTTTTACCAAACGCATGTATCTATTGCGGATGTACCTATTACGCGTATGGAGGATTCAGGAGCTCCATCTCATTTAGACGTGCTTGGTCAAGTACAGAGGTACCTTACAAATTCCAGGGTCACTTGCATCTGTTGGCATGCCGCTAACAACTTGTAAACTCATTCTGCGGAATAAGCCTCTTACGAAAACTGATAATATGTGGGCTTCACTCAGGAACTGCACACACTCCAGAAACATGTGGCCCAAGTTAAACCTGAAACGGTCACAAGATCTTCTATCATTGTCAAGGCAGGATGTCTCCCTGATCGTGCTAATCATAAAAGGACACTGTCTGATTGGTAGGCAAGCAGAGAGACTGAATGGTGCGACTAACGATCTGTGCAGAAGCTGTGGAGACGAAGAGGAGGAAGTATCCGTGAAACATCTCCTATGTGCCTGTCCAATGCTTTCGAAGGAAAGGTTGGACACTCTGGGCTCCTGTTCTTTTATGGAAATCGCCGAATTTTACAATTCCAATTCCATCACTTTGATTGGTACCATTTTTATCCCTTTTAGCCAAAAAGAATGAATTTTGAAAAAAATATTTTCTTGTGCGCTTTAAAGTTATAAGAGGAATTTGCGTTTCAAATTTCAAGATTCTAGGCCTAACCATTTGGTGGGTTTCGCGGTGGTACCACTTTTATCCCTTTCAACTGCATTTTACCCTTAAAAATCCCTTCATATCTGTTCTCTACGCTGTAGAGAGAAACCTACACACCAAATTTCATGATTCTAGCTTCAGCCGTGTTGTTGGTACCACTTTTGTCCCATTTTACCCCTTAAAAAAATCTCGTCTTATCACACCTCTACACTGTATAGACCAAATTTCATGATTTTAGCTCTAGCCACTCAATAACGCAACTCTTTCATATATATAGATAAGTACTCGTTTAGTACCCTTCCTCAGTCGTATTCAAGGATCTTGCTATTTTTCAATATAACAAGTAAAAAGGCGTTAAGTGCGACCCTCCACCATAGATTGCATTCCACAGTAATACCGGCAGATTAGAGGCGGTCGATTTCACGTAAAACTGCAGTAAAATATGTATATCAGGATGGATCGCGAAAATAAATTGATGTGGCCACCACCCAAAAATGAAGATTGGATTGTTTAATGATGTTTTGCAAAATATTTCGTCTCTAGGTCCAGTCATCTGTGAACTATTCGCTCCTAAAAATACTTCAAAAAATCACGTTTTCCCTCGTATTCTTTTTATGTTGCACTTCTGTCCAAAATTTTCTAAATTAATAGACCCTCAAAAGAATATATATTCCTTTATTATTCTTGCCTTAGTGCAATTTATTGATCGAATTATTGCACATTTATAATTATTTATTGTGATTTTCAAAGTGACAACAAAAAACTCTTGGAAATATTTTGTAAAAATTGTTAAGAAAAATAATTTAAGGGATGCAATACCATTTGATGTCTAAACTATGAACGAAGGAGGAAAAGATACGTTACTGATTCCATTTTTGTTAAAATAGTTTAATACAAATGATGGTTTTTCAGAGCCAAAATGTTTAAACAATTCTTTCAAAAATGAGCTCTGCGACATCATTTTCCTTCCGATGTTTACCATTTAGGCATCATTCTGCAGCTATTTATTTTTTATAAAATATTGTCATCAAATACGAAAAAGTTTTTAGTAGTCACTATGAAAACACAACAACGTACTGTATACTTGCAATAATTCAATACTAAGTTATTCTATAACAAAAATCAAAATTTTTGTTTAAAATGGTTTCTTGGGTCTATTAACCTCGAAAAAATAAGAAGAAAATGCCACACAAAAAATTTAAAGGTGATCATTTTTGAAATTATAATTTTCGAAATTATTTGAACTACTAGTTCAGTGTATTCAAAAAGGCACAATCTTGAAAAAAATAAGATTAAATAACTTAACATGATTTTTGGAGGTATTTTCATTGGACCACTGCCAATTGCAACCATCCACGCAGTCAATGGAACATTTCGTTACAGTAAAATCAGATTGGTTGGTTCCATTTTTATCGAATCTATTATCTATTTTATATTGTATTTATACTAAGTCTGGGAAATGTATAACTAGAATTCCATGATTCTAGCTACACCTCTAAAAATTATGTCTTCTCGTGTATTTTTATGTTTCATTTTTGTCTTTCAGAATTAACAGACCCTTGTAACGTATATTAATGTTAACGTATAGACGTTTAGAAGAAAAGCATAACTAATGTAACCAGTTAAAATAAAACAAAAAAGTTTATTAATTCAACAATTTCCAAAACTAATTAATAATATTCCAAACAATATAAAGTACGGTTTATCACAAAGTTGGACGCAATGTGCGCTTTTGTAACAAAAGAAAAAAATCGACGCCTAAGACGCTTGTAGGTTTTGTCGAATAAAGTATCTGTATGCCTTATAAGAATATAACTTAGTTGATTGTCAATCGATTTTAAGCTTCTCGTCTGATTTAAAAAGGAGAAACTTAGACCTTTTGTACGAAAAATATCATTATCATTTAAGAAAACTTGAGAAATCTGCATTGGTCCAGCAAACACATTTTGTTTATTTTTTTTTGTGAAATTTTCCAACTTTGAAAAGGTTTTTACATATTATTTTGAAGGGCAACCGTACTTTTTGCAAATGTATTTAAACAAGAGACATTAGGAAATTGTAAAACGCCACTCTGTTTTTAAAATCCGTCTGTAATTTACTGAGTTATTGAAGTTATCACAATAACTAAATTTTTGCAAAAATAAAAGTTTTGGTCATTCTAGTTCACATGCCTCAAAATTTTACGAATTTGAGGACAAAAAACAAAATTCATCAAAACAGAAAAAATGATGAGAAATAATAGGTTTGCCTCTTTGCGAAAAAAAGCCGGAATTCTCAAAGTGGGGAAATTATGTTACAAAATTTCGAATTTTTTCCATTCCGTTTTTATCTGCCTTGAAGAATTTTAGGTATTTCGAGAGATGGAATTCAGTAACTCAGTCAATTGCCGACTGATTTTTGAAATCAATGTTACTAAATGTTTTCTATTGAAAATAATACAAATAATAAGGTTATAATCGAAAGGTTTATTCTTCTTAAATCCGGTGAGAATCTGAAAATCGGTTAATGATTAAGTATAAGTGCACAAATGTATGCAATATCTTTACCGCAAGTCAATATTTTGAAAGTTCAAATCAAGTGTTGGGAAAATTTCAATGCAGATTATTGCTTTATTCGAAAAATCCTAAATAGCAAAATAGTATTACTTACCAGGAATTTTGGACTGTCGCACAGTGTAATCAAATAATAAACATAACAATACATCTAACTACCTAGTAAGCCCTTTGCATATATATATTTCCATTACAATTGGATTAGGATGATGGAATGGGCGTCTCCTTTTTACTATAGGCTGTACGTTCGGCATGCGTCGCTTTCCAGAAGTTGCAGCATTAGCTGTCTCTGGTTGTATCGATTTAATATTTGAGGCCGCATCTCCTGAGACAAGCGAAAACTAGACGATGATACAGCACATGGAACAATAACTGGACTTTTAATTTGTTGGCGTTGCTTTCGCGCGTCCACAGCTCTGCTGGTGGAAGGTTCCTACGACAAGCGTACATCATCGTCGTATCATCATCATCGCCGTATATGGTAGTAGATGGAAGTGGAGAATACCTTATATGTTGGGACATATCGCTAGTGGAAGATAACATCAAGCGAACATCATTTACATGAAATCTATGTGTGCTGGATTTGTCACCAGACAACCATAAATATAGAATGGTTGAACACCCCACAATTCATCGGCATGATGGTGATAATAAGGCTGTATTTTTTTAAGCCGGGATAACAAGCTGCGATAACAAAAACGTTAATAAAAATTTATTTTTTGCCCAAAATAAAAAAAATATTTGTTCACATTGTCGCCAACTACAATATAAATATTTGTATCAAAACAAATTTTCAAAAAAAATATTTTGTGTTGACTTTTTTGGACTTAGCCTCGATAACCATAAATTTGACTTATACTGGATAATATCCAGGCTAAGTCCAATATTTTTAATATAAAATATTTTTTTCAAAAATTATTTTCATACACACATTTATATTGCTGTTGGCGATAATTTAAAGAAATAAGTTTTTATTTTGAGTTAAATTTTAATTTTTTATTTAGGTTTTTCTTATCGCAGCTTAGTTATCCAGTCTTAAAGAAAACCAGCCTTAATGTCGTGCAATATAGAAAACTGCAACAAATTTTTATTAAGTTTCCCACAATTTTAAAGCACACCGAAATAACTTACCGATCCGCCATATTGCTTGCAAGAATTGATAACATTAATTGATTTGCAACATGTACATCAATTAGCAGAGTACCAACCATTAAGGTACCGAGTACTCATCGCGTTTTTGGGTCCACCCTGAATACTACTGTCTGTACGACGTGCATCAATGAACTAACTTTTGTACGAACGTACGCACAACCAGAGATACAAGCCGACCGATTTTAAGCCGATAAGCCGGCACCGCCGCGACTTCAACCACGCCGCCGAGATTTGATTTACTCCCAAATAAGACAACCCACTTAAACTTACAAAAGGAACACAACTGTCGACTTAGAGAACCAACTACTCTGAAATATATGGATCTTGTATGGATTTGGTATCCCAGTATATGATGATGTCTATAGAAAGTTGATTGTAAAGGGTGATTTTTTAAGAGCTTGATAACTTTTTAAAAAAAAAAAACGCATAAAATTTGCAAAATCTCATCGGTTCTTTATTTGAAACGTTAGATTGGTCCATGACATTTACTTTTTGAAGATAATTTCATTTAAATGTTGACCGCGGCTGCGTCTTAGGTGGTCCATCCGCTTAGTCCAATTTTGGCATTTCCACGTTTTTGAGTAACAGAGACCCAATTGGTGCGAACGGCGACGAATCGAAAATTGGTGGTCATCATTAACACTGGCCGATACAGCTGCGATATTTTCTTCAGTTCGCACTCTACGTAAGCGTGTTGGTGGTTTAATGTCCAACAATGTAAATTTGGTGCGAAATTTAGTCACAATAGCCCGAATAGCCGCTTCAGTGGGTCGATTAAACTGACCATAAAATGGAAGCGCGCAATGAACTTTCTTAACAGAGCACGCATTTTGATAATAAAATTCAATAATTTGCAAGCGTTGTTCGTTTGTAAGACGATTCATGATGAAATGTCAAAGCATACTGAGCATCTTTCTCTTTGACACCATGTCTGAAATCCCACGTGATCTGTCAAATACTAATGCATGAAAATCCTAACCTCAAAAAAATCACTCTTTATTTTGATTGATGTAATTCAATAGCAGTATGCGTGGACATGTGTTCCTATACAAAAAAAACAATAAACAATAGCTACTCAATTGTGCTTCTTTAGAGCCGAAACACAATACTACACGCTAGCGGCGGCGAAACCAAACAAGAGAAAGAGAGCGGCTGGAATTGACACATTTTCTATTTTCATTCATTTTTGTATTTTAATTTAAAAAATTTAATCATTTGAAATGTGCGGAGGAACAAAAAAATACTAGAGGTATTATAGTTAACCATACCTTGTTGTACATACTATTTGACTAATGACAATTTATACAAAATATAAAATTCATTGCAATAAATTTGTCTTCCATCATAACTTACTACTTTAATTTACTATCAGAAAAATAAGAAAGGGCTTTAAATTATTCATTTATGTTGAATAAAATTAAAAGTATTTTATTTTTATGGTGTTATTCTTCTTCTGGATGCTGGCATTCAGAGGAAAGGGGTTACACTGTGCATTTTTCAGTAATATGTGGCAACGCCATTTTAAGAATTGTGAGAGAATGAGAGTACGCCGCCATGAAAATAGAATAAAATGTATTCTGGTGGCGAGACGCTAGCCGCAGCGACTGGCGGTGGCGATTGTTCATCACCCATAAGAAAAGTAAGAAAGTAGGTATAGCTTTACCCTTCTTTGACTAAAGACTATGATATGCAAGTTGTCTGGTCAAATATGCCTCGTATGAGAAGCTGTAATTGCAAAAACAAAATATTAAATTCATCCATAAAACTAAAAATACCCATAATAATCCCTAATATTTTAGCGTATTTAAGCATGTTTTTTTAATGTATCTGCTTATATTTGCAGGATATTTGGTATGCGCATTTCCATTATAGCAAAAACGTGCACGATAAAGTGATTCTTATTTGTAGGGGGTGAAATGTGGCAAAAAAGGGATAAAAATGGTACATATTTAACGACAACAGCTAGAAACACGAAATTCGATGTGTACATTCCTCTAGTTGAGTAGATACATAATATAAAAGTAATTTTTCCAAATTCGTACTTTTAAGGGGTAAAATGGGAATAGAGGGATAAAAATGGTACCAACCAAACGGCCGGACCTAGAATAATGAAATTCGGTGTATACATTCCTCAGATTGCATAGACAAGTAAAATACACGGATTTTTTAAAATGTGTACTTTTTGGGGATAAAATGGAAAAGGGGATAAAAATAGTACCAATCAAATGACCGCAGCTAGAGTCATGAAATTCGGAGTATACATTCCTCTGACTGCGTAGACACGGAAAATAAACGGATTTTTCGAAATTCGTACTTTCAAGGGATACAATGGTACAGAGGGATAAAAATAGTACCAACTAAACGACTACAGCTAGAATGATGAAATTCTAATTGCGTAGAAACGTCAAGGGGTAAAAATGGTAGCAACCAAATTGGAGCAGCTGGAATCATGGAATTCGGTGTATACATTCCTCTGACTGCATAGACACGCAAAATAAAAAGTTTTTTTCCAAATTCGTAATGTTCCCTTTACGGCAAAAATAGAAAATAGAAAATAGAAATAGAAAAGTGTTGTTGTTGATTATGTTTGTGGGTGAATTTGACCCTTTTTTCGAGAATATCAAAAAAAAAGTCATTTCAAAAAGGACTTTTAACGATTAAAATGTTCTACGAAAAAATTTGCCGGAAAAATTCAGAGGGGTCACCACAGACACCAAATTTGGACAGTTTTAAGAAAAATTTTCCTTCCATGTCCCCCCAGAATACCTTCAATTCGCACTATTACCGCTGTAGAATCTGCATTGTACACCGAAACTTGATTAACTATTCCAAATCTTATATTTCAACTAGAAATACCTATTGCGCAAGTGGACCACGTTTTCATATAGTCGCAAATGAACCCCTAAATCTAAATCAAATTTTTCAGATTATGTGTTATTTCTCATAGGAACGCCTACTGTTTATTAGAGTGGCTTCTTTTGTGAGGAAGGAAAAAATGTTGTTGATGTTCCCGACTAAAATGAAGATTGGTTTGTTTTATGTGTTCTCCCAAAATATTTCACGTTTATCATTGTCCATTCGTTAGCTGGACGCGTTCAAAATAACCTCAATAAATCAGGTTTTTCTTGATTTCTTGAATTCACCATGAGAATGGTATTGAGAAAAAAAACCGCTAGAAGTTAAAATCCGACCCGATATTAAAAACTTGCAATATGACCCAATATAAAGGACTGATTTATACTAATTTAGTGCAATTTTTGATGCATTTTTTATAAAAACCGCAATAACTTCCAGATTTTTAGTTTGATTTATGTTTTAGGGGCACGTTGGAGAGGTATTGATAACCAATTGCAATTTTTAGAATTTGCTAACCCATTAAGGGCTGCAAATTTGTTTCTTACTGTTAATACTCAGTGGGTTAATTGTGAAATATAAGCTGAAATATGGGGTTATTTGCATCGTAAACACATTATAGTCTTATATAAACCTAATTTTTGGAAATAAATTCAACCGTTTCAAAATTTCTCCCTTAAAAAAATAAAACATGAATAATCTACATAAACTTTATAAAGGGGAAAAATTGAAATAGTTGTTAATGCTAAATTAACACAGATAGACGCATGAAATTTAAAGTGTATTTAGCAGATTTTCTTCTCTTTCATTTGATACCCATATCGCCATTGTATGATACGCAAAAGTACAAAACTAAATTATTGAAACATTTACATCCTTTGGAAATTAATAGTCCTGTAGAAAAGACAAACGACCACGAAATAAAAAACTGAGTATGAGTTTTCCTCCTCGTTCTTGGGAGGGAAATCATGTCGCACGGTTTTGTTGTAACATCTTATGTGAAGTTTTCCTCCCAATGTATGTATTGAAGGATTAAAATTTCAAATGTTCATTTTCAAAAATTAGCTTTTTATAAGACTAGAATGTGTTTACGATGCAAATAACCCCATATTTCAGTTTTTACATCACATTTAACCCACTGAGAACCAACAGTAAGAAAAAAATTGTCGGCCCTTAATGGGTTAGGAAGTTCTAAAAATGGGAATTGTTCATCAATACCTCTTCAACGATCCAACAAAAACACAAATCGAACTAAAAATATGGGAGTTATTGCGGTTTTTATAAAAAGTGAAACAAAAATTGCACAAAAATGTTAAAATTCTACCCTCTATTCTTGAATAAATTGATTAAAATGCAAGTTTTTGATATGATTTGATAAGGCTCCGGCCAGATTTTAATTTCTAGCAGGTTTTTCCTAAATACAATTCACACCTTGAATTTTATTGAAGAAAAACCTGATTTATAGAGGTTATTTTGAACGCGTCCAGCTGACGAACGGACAATGATAAAAGCGAAATATTTTGGGAGAACACATAAAACAAACCAATCTTTCATTTTAGTCAGGAACATCCATTACTTTTATTTTGAAGTCACTCTACTCTTCATATATCGCCACCATGCACGCATTGCCCCTATAGAAACCACATATTACATCTGATCTCATTCAAAATAGCCAGATGTCGATAGATTCAACTTGAAAAGTGGATCAATGTTTTGTTATAACCCCGAGCAAATGCCCTCCAGATTTGTTCTCTGGCCACTCGAGATTCCACTTATTACATTCAATATTGGTGAAAGGACATACCTCATGCAATTTCATGAAAATTTCAAAACTTCCATCAGGATTTTTTCTAATTTTCAAATGCACAAAGACATAAGAATAAAAGAATACCATAAAACTCTAGCAACAAATAAAATAATACTCATTCTTGTAACACGTGGAGCCAAGTATTTGGGCTAAAAGGATTCAATTTACAAAAAACATTACTCTTTCAAACGTCAAATAAGCAGTGACGTTTGGAGGAGAAATGTTTTTTGCATCCTCTGTGATACCGACCTGAATAAGCCGATGGCGTAAACTCATTATCATTCATTCTTTTGTAGATGGTTAAATAATATTCCCATATAAATTGAATTGCTGTTACATGTTCGTGTTATCTGTCATTTTTGTCACTTGCGGCTATCGGCTGATGTCATAATTGTAATATGGTAACGCGCCATTGAAGTTAATGAAGTTGTGAAATTATGAAACTACCGAAGAATTGATTACGAAGAATTATTAATTACATTCCATAATTGGATGCTGCGGGGCAAACAATTGAATATCGTTGAGTGCTTAATATCAGTGAGCTATTTTTTTCATCGCAGAAAAAAAATGTGATGTCAAGACATTAAGGTGGGAAGGAAGAAGATTGGCAAGACTATATGATACTCTACGTAACTACGTGCTCATATACCTGATTATGATAGCTAAACCCGGGTATTTTAGAATTTGTGGTAATTTTATGTAAATTATTCAGTATTCTGTGAAAGCAACTTCTACTAAGTTTAATTTGATGTAAATCGGCTGCAATATATTATTCTTTGAATAACTGTCCCAGCCGCATATTTTATGAGTGACCTCTCCCCTATGCCTTCTGACTTGTGAGCCTTCTGCTGACACCCTCGCATTTTGATTTGTTCTTATTATCGCCATTTCCATCTAAACACATTCAGACAGACAGACAGACATTCATTCACAGATATGGGGTTAATTGAATTTAATGTTGTTATTACCGATGTTGTTGTCAGTGCTGCTGCCGTTTATTCTTGTTCCCATTATATATGTTTGTATGTGTCTGAGTGTGTGTGTGTGTTTATACAGACAAATTTAATAAATAATAAATATATGTATAATTATGTTTATTTTATTATTAACAACAAACAGTCCAAGGCACGGCACGGCGCGGCACACACACACAGACACCACCGCAGCTACTCCGCCGCATTAATTAACAGCCATAAACAACAAGCAAACGAACAGCCAGCATTGAACAGCAGTGCAATGCGCTCGTTCGTTCGCAACGCTATTCGAGTGGTTTTTCTTTTCCATGCCGGCCAACTGTGTTTGTGTTTCACTTGTTTTGGCCGATTTCACACACAAAGATCGCTATCGAAGATTCAGGGTGTCTGTCTGCCTGCGTGAGTGTGCGTATGTGTGCCTTTTTTGTTTATTCTTTTCATGATTCTAAGCATTATTAATGGTTCAAGTCTTTTGCATATTCCATGGCTGTGAATACAGCGGAGTACAGTGGGGGAGGTTTAAAAAGGTATTATTTTTTGTCAATGTACACTCTCGTCTTTGGAAATGAATAATTTCATGTGAAGCGACCTCAAAAATGTTGTTGTTTCCAAATCAGAACTTCTCTAACGTCACTTAGAAGAGTACATATTTGGAAAATTTCATTAAAAGCAATATAAAAACTGCATTTCCATTTTTTTTTTTCAAAAAAAAATAAAATAATAAGAAATTGTAGACACTAGGGTGGATCGAGTATTTTTGTCATAAGTTAATTTTAATTTGTGGTATGAGCAACAAAAATATATTTGGTTTTTAAGTTCAAGGAAATTTCTTCTAGTTTTACAGAAAATTGTCAAATCTTAAAACTAAAAATATCACTAAAACATAAAAAAATAATAGTAATAAAAAAATTATTTTTTATTTACATTATAAAAACTAAAAAATAAATATTATAAAAAATAATGCTTCAGATTGTAGACACTAGGGGGATCAGAAATAAAGTTTATTGCCATAAGGTAATTTAAAAAATAACTTTTTTGTGGTATGAGAAACAAAAATATATTTTTAAGTTCAAGCTAATTTCTTCTAGTTTTACAGAAAATTGTCAAATCTTAAAAATAAAAATATTCCTAAGAAATAAAGAATTATTATATAAAATATAATAATAAAATAGTTATTGTATAAAATACAAGCTGAACCCCCGCCCGTTTCGCCAGGCAGAAAAACAGACGGAAATTAAAATCAGGTTTCATAGTGTTATGGTAGTGGATATGTTCCATGGAGACTATTGAAGAACAGAACTTTAGTTTACGGCGAAAAAGGAAGAATTGTCAAAAATCAAATTTATTTTAGGTTGAGTGTGATTCTCCTCCTTTCCATATCCAAAACAATAAACATCCTATGTAAGAAGAACTTACTTAATCGAATAGCTGGAATTCAAATGTAATACATGCAAAACATATAGAATGTCAATCAAATTCTTCGCTAATCAGACAACACAAAAACTAAAAAATTAATATAATTTCCATTTTCTTGACTTAAGTCGGCTTTTGAAGAATGAATATTTATTTTCTTTTGTAACCTTTCTTTACTATTGTGCTAAAAAATCATTACAAAATTCAAATAAAAAATTCCCCATCTTTCAAATCCCGCCCATTTGTATATTGTTTAAGCAGGTTACAAATAAATTAACTCACACAACAATATAGGAATCTCTGAGTCGAATATACTCTAAAACAGGTTTTAATTTCGAATGGAAAGGGTCAAGGCCACTTTCCGCACATCTTTGCACAACTATTTACACTGGATCTACTAACACAAATTTTCAACACTCTAGGTGTTATAGAAATGACAATATTCGATAATAGGTTTTAACATCGTATGGGAGGTACCACGCCCACTTTTCCAATACCGCCCTTTTTGGCACAACTACGCAGGATTATGCTAGATGCAAGCACATAACATTTCAGTATTGTATTGGTAATACAATTGAATATGTTCGAAAATGGGTTATAATTTCGAATGGGAGGTACCACACCCATTTTCCCAATACCGCCCATTTTTGGCACAACTACGCATATTGATTCAAGATGCACTGACACAAAATTTCAGCACTCTAGGTGTCATGGAACTGACAATATTCAAAATTGGGTTTTAACTTCGTATGGGAGGTACCACGCCCACTTTTCCAATACCGCCCATTTTTGGCACAACTACGCATATTGATGCTAGATGCACTGACACAAAATTTCAGCACTCTAGGTGCCATAGAAGTGACAACAGTCAATAATAGGTTTTAACTTCGTATGGGAGGTGCCAAGCCCACTTTTCCAATACCGCCCATTTTTGGCACAACTACGTACATGGATGCTAGATGCACTTACACAAAATTTCAGCACTCTAGGTGTCCTAGAACTGATAATATTCAAAATTGGGTTTTATCTTGGTATGGGATTTACCACGCCCACTTTTTCAATACAGCCCATTTTTGGCACAACTACGCATATTGATGCTAGATGCACTTACACAAAATTGTACCACCCTAGCTGGCATAGAACTGCTCGATTTTCAAATAATAAGAATTTTTAGACACCAGGGTAAATCGAAAATTAATTATTTTTGTCATAGGAGAGTAGGAGGATATATCTGTGGTCACAACCCATAACAGCCTAAGTCTGTTTTTCAATATTTTCAGTACAGGAGTTTAAAGTTTTTAATCTTCACTGAAAATCAGGAGAAGGTGTTTTTTGGAAAACTTTGCTACAGATTCCAAGGAAACGAATTTCTTTACTTAGTTGTTAACAAAAAATAGTTGTTTATTCTCGCAGTCAAAAGATATTATCGAAAAAGACACTTAGGCTCTTATGAATTGTTGAACGAAAGAGTGTCAAAAAGTTCAAGTTGAGTTAACTTGACATGATATTTTAAAACTTTTTTTTTGTTTGGAGAAAGACCTTAACTCAATTTATGTTTATCAAAAAACGAAATTGTAATTCGGAATAAGAGCTTAACTCAAGTTAGGAAAATAAAATTGTTTCTTTGTTTTTTTTTTGGATTAACGACTTAAGTTGATTTAGGCAATGATGAAAAAATAATGTTTGTATTTGTTGTAATCCTAAATTGACTTAGGCAGTTATGCCAAAACAGTAATTTAGAAAAATAACTTAAGCTATTAGGTTTTTTAGGATTAATTGCCTTCCTAGAAGAGATACAAACATGAAAAATTTAGAGCAAATAAATTTCTAGTTAGGCTGTTAAGGGTTGTGACCACAGATATATCATTTGGGACAGAAAAAAGTGTAACGCATTGAAGGAGTGACTTAAGACCCCAAGTATGTTTGGACCAAATCCGTTTCACGACTTTTGAAGCTGTTTGAGCCATGTCCGTCCGTCTGCCTGGCTGGTGTACACAATAACTCTCGAAAGGAGTTAAGGAATCAATTCAAACTTTGCACATGGTAATATCATTCCCAAATTTAGTTTAAGTTCGAATATGGGCGAAATTGTCACACCCCTTCTCTGGTACCTCCCACACAAATGACCCATATTCCTAAATATTCCAAAAAATATTAAATTAATAAAGGTGGGTCTAGCTCAATTATTTCTTGGTGTTACATACATTTGGCATATATGACATATGATATTTATACATTTATCCTTAGACTAACTAGGCCTTATTTTCTTCGTTAAGATACCAGCTATGCTAAACTAAAATAAAATATTCTGTTATGTAATTTTTAAAGGGATTTTTCGCGCTACTCAAACAAAATTTAGGATTTAAAAAAATATTTTCAGTCTACAAGGTGTATCAAAATTTCTACATTTATCCATAGATTATTTTCATATAAACATTGTTTTTTCCGATGCTTCGAATGTTAGCTATTAAAAATAAAACAAAAATGTTTTATAGAAAATTACATAATTGGGAAATTTCATCGTAATTGGAGAGAAGAGCCAAAATTTGAACTCCACCTCCAGGATGGGGGTATATTCACTTAGTCATTCCGTTTGTAACACCTTGAAATATTCAACGGAGACTCCATAAAGTAAATATATATTCTGTATCCTGGTAAAATTCTAAGATGATTTAGCCATGTCCGTATGTTGAAAGCACGCTAACTTTCGAAGGAAATGAGCTAGGAGGTTAAAATTTTCCGTAAATGTGTCTTATGGTTGCAGATCGAGATTGAAAGTGGGCGAAATCGGCCCAGAGGGAAAAAAATTTTCCCTAACAAGGACTGAAAACAACCCTAATATTTAGACTATTTAAGCATTATTTTTTTTTTGAAAATTTACAATTTTTATACACTTGAAATTTGTTTCGTACCTTCCTCCAGTGACGTGTAATCACAGTAAAAGTATTTAGGGGATGATATGGGACAAAAGGGATAAAATAGTACCTTTGATACGACAACTGCTAGAAACATGAAATTCGGTGTGTACGTCGCTATAATTACGTAGACACGTAAAATAAAGATATTTTTCGAAATTTGTACTTTTAAGGGACAAGAAAAGAGGGATAAAAATGGTACCAACCAAACCGCATAAGACAAAATCATGAAATTTGGGGTATGCATTTATCTGACTGTGTAGACGTGAAACATAAAGTTTTTTTTTTGAAAATTGTACTTTTAGGCTGAAAATGGGGCGAAAGGGATAAAAATGGTACAAAACGGTTGCAGTTAGAATAATGAAATTCGGTGTGTACATTGCTGTGACTGCGTAGATACGAAAAATAAAGATATAAAGGGTGTCCCAAGAAGAGCGCAATTTTTTAATTTTAAATAAAACACAGATATTTAAGAAAAAAATCGTGAAACTTTATTATATCGTAAAGTAGACAGAATGAGGTTATGTATGGAACAATATATCGTGCAGATGGCCGCCGCGGCTTTGCTGGCATGCACGCGATCTTTTAATGAAATTTTCAATGACCGTTTTGCATGAATGCTGCGGTATTTCATTAATGCAGCGTCCAATTTCGTCTTTTAAGGCTTGAGTCGTCGTCGGCTTATTCGCGTAAACCATCGACTTCAAAAAACCCCGAAGAAAAAAATCTAATGGTGTTAAATCGCACGATCTCTGGCTGCATGACATGTGGCGCCGTCTTGTTGGAACCACATGCCCTCCACATTCATTTCTTCAATTCTAGGCAAGAAAAAACTGGTTATCATTTCACGATACCGAACACCATTGACTGTTTGCGCTTGACCTGCCTCATTTTCATAAAAAAGGTCCAATGATTCCTCCAGCCCAAAAACCACACCACACAGTGACACGTTGAGGATGCATTTGCTTCTCATGAATCACTCGAGGATTTTCCGCACCCCAAATGCGACAATTCTGCCTATTGACGAAGCCATCAAGATGAAAATGGGCCTCGTCACTGAAGATGATTTTATCGGCAAAATCAGCATTTCCATGTTGTCTCTCCAATACCCAATTAACGAACTCCCTTCGCTGTCCATGGTCAGTTGGCTTCAGTTCCTGAGTCAATTGAACTATGTATGCATGAAGATGCAAATCTTTCGTCAAATTTGGCTGCAAAGTGGATTTGGAGACACCAATTTGCTGAGCTCGGTGTCGAATTGAGGTGGATGGAGTTTGAGCGACATCATCACGTACAGCTGCGACATTTTCGGTCGATCGACCTGGTCGATGGCGCGTTGTTGTCTTTACATCACTAACAGACCCAGTTTCGGCAAATTTATCATTAATCTCTTTACAGTTGACTCTTTTGGAGCATTATTGTGACCCCAAATTGATCGCAATTTGCGAACTGTAGCCGCAAAACTTTCACCATTTTGGTAAAACAATTTCACAATGAGAATGCGTTGTTCATTCGTGTAGCGCTCCATTTTTACTAACCTCGTACCTTCTACTAACAAACAATAACAATTGTTCAAATGTCAAACAATGACACTTCGAATGTTGCCAGATTTAAAAATTGCGTTCTTCTTGGGACACCCCTTATTTCGATATTCCTAACTTTGGGCAAACGTATGTACCTAGAATCATGAAATTCAGTGGTTGTACTCGTCTGGCTTCGTAGTCACGCACAATATGAGTATTTCTCCAAAGTCGTACTGTTATGGTCAACATTTTAGTAAATGATGAAAGTGGTACCAAGAAAACGGTAAATCATGAAATTAGATGTGTTGATTCCAATATAGACATATTGATTATAATGGATCTCTGAAATTTGTACTTTTCTTAATGACTCAAAATGATAAAGTCACTCTTTTTGTAGCTGAATCTAGAAATTGCAAATGGCCCTGAGGGAAATTTTTTTTCTCTAATGACGACTGACAATACAACTAATATGTAGAGTACATTTTTGAAGATTGCTCCCTCATGTTTACTTTTTGATTACAATTGCAGTATTATATATATATATAGATATATATATATATATATATATATATATAGATATATAATACTGCAATTGTAATCAAAAAGTAAACACTTCACTTCTTTGTAAAGTCGACAGCCTCTAATCCACCGGCAATACTATGGAATACACTCCGTGGTGGAGGGTATATAAGATTCGGCCCGGCCGAACTTAACGCCTTTTTACTTGTTATTATTATTTTCCGGTGCAAAAAAGGGACGCCATACGCTCGAACATAATTGCGAAATATTAAAAACTAACTTCGAAGTAGTGAGAAATTTACGAGAAAGATTAGCCTTCATGAAGCTCATTTTCATCTCGGTGGCTATGTCAATAAGCAAAATTGCCGCATATGGGGTTCAGAGAACCTACACGTGACTATTGAGAAGGCAGTGCATCCACAACGAGTCACTGTTTGGTGTGGATTTTGGGCTGCCGGCATCATTGAGTCATGTACTGAAAAATTGAGTTGATCGTATCTGGTACTGCCGAGCCAGTCAAATGAAATGACAAAGTTCAAAGTTCAAATTTGACAATATAATCAATACTTTTTTATAGGCAATTCTAATTTTAAGTTTTAAATGGCCCACCCTATAGAGTCACTGCAAATATTAGTCCTGTTGGGAAGGTCACAATTGGTATAACAAATTTTCTCCTGATTCCACACTATTAAACATTATCCAATTTTTCATTAAATTTTTATCCAAATTCCCTCCACTGTGTGGCGTTTGCCATGGTCTCGCTGGCAATGACGATGGTGTTGGTAGTTGTGGTTCGAGTACTCATCGCTTCTGTCTGTTTATTTATTTTGTTGATAATTTGTGGAAATTATCATTTGTTGAAATAATAACACACAAACAATCGGAAGAAAAAACCTAAACATTTACCAAGCAAACAATGAAATAATCATTCAGTCTGTCAGTCAGTCTGCTGTTGGCGTTGGCTAATATCTGCTGCAATGAATTTGTCTAAAAATAAAAACATTTATCCGATCGTCCGTCCGTCCGTCCTTCCGGGTATTTGTGTGTTACAATCTCACATGGGAGATGACGTATTTTTTGGAAATACTACATTTGTCTGTTCGAAAAGGGTGGTTTTAGATTTTTTATTTACACACATCAATATAAATGTCCCTGTCGATGTGATCTTTCAACACTGTTGCGTTGTTTTATAGTATTTAACACTGTTCGTTTGATCTTACCAATAATGACACCAAAGTCTAATTTTTTACCCTATTCGATTTTTTTGCGATATTTGGATTAAAACTTCAAAATATCCAGTGTTGGTTTGGAAACCTTCAGATGGCGTAGAAATTTGTCGAGAGTATCACAGAGTCGAGCCTTTGCGAATTTAGTAATTGTTTACTTCACTCATCTACATTTGCCTTTGTTTACCTACATCTGCACCACATCGAGGGCTTTTATTCATAAGTGGCTATGAACAAGAACACAACTTTTCAAGAGAGAGAAAAAACTGATTAACTCCTTAATTTTAAGAGTAATTATGAATCATTCTTCAACAGTTTAATCTAAAAAGGATTACTAATTGATACGATTAAAAAGTTTTCGAAATTTCCTATTATTCGCGGTTTTATAGTTCATAGCCACTTTTGCACGTTTCCAATTTAGCACTATGATTGTTGAAATAAGCACATAGCCATTAATGCCCAAATATATAAATAAAACTTATTGTAAACTCAATAACGTTTTTCGCGAAATCATGGCAATATTGTGTAGAAAACGCATTTTCTGCAATGTACACAGCGAATGTAAAGATTCCAGCTGCATTCGTCAGATTGGTACCATTTTTAACCCTTTTTCTAAATTTGTTTACAAAAAGTGTATACTGCGGTTGGGCACGGTAAACAAAAAATACAAATTGGATATTTTTGGGAAATATGCCTAAAATGATTTTCACATGACATTGATCCGACTGCATTTTTGTTTGTGTATTAAGAAAATTTCCAAAATTTTCCGTTGCAATTGCTTTTATTTTAACTTTCTCTATCCAAGATTCTGAAACATTTAATATCAAACCATATCAAACAGAACGATTTTCATTAAAAACAAGTAAGGAAAGGCTAAAGTCGGGCGCGCCGACTATATAATACCTTACACCACTCCAATCTTTAGTCATATTTAACAAATATGGTAAATAATTGATCAAATTTTCCGGCAGACAAATACAGATTATACAGTAGTAATAGGATGAATCGGGCCGACATTTAAAAGGAGACCTATAACAACACATGGGCCTATATATTTCTCATTCGCGGTAGTTATTCATAGTTGAAATATACCATGATCCGATGTAAGAAGTAGTTTCTAGAGTTGTATTAGAGTATAATGTGGGGCCCCATTGGGTTATTCCAAAGTGTGGACACATATATTTGACTTTGTATTCTTAAAAAAAAATCCGATGTAAGTTCAAATATAAGACGATCCTGAAAAATTGGCCATGATCCCATGCAAAATGTGTATTCTAGAGCAGTAATAGTGCAAATTATAGGGATATTTGTATGGAGGCTATATCTAAATCTGAACCGATCTAACCCTCTTTCGCCACAGGTGTATTTTGTTGGATTATAAGATGTTCTGCCAATTTTAACGAAAATCGGGTACAATATGTGGTTTCTAGATCGGAAAATGTCAAATCGGGAACGACATTTGTATGGGGGCTATATCTAAATCTGAACCGTTTTTTTCCAAATTCAATACCAATTGTCCTTGGCCAAAAAAAGTAACTCCTGCCAAATTTCATGGCAATCGGACCACAATTGCAAAATCGTTTCAGCTGGTGATCCTAAGCCGATCCGTATACTTAAAGATGGGTCTAGTTCAATTATTTCTTGGTGTTACAAACATTTGGCGCGAAACTAACTTATAATACCCTAGTCCTCGAAGTGGTGTAGGGTATACAAATATGACCACGACTTAGATTTTAACGATTTTTAGCAGATATATTCTACTGTTAAAAATATTTTACACGTATTTTTTTAACAATAAACCGAAATTTTCTTTCAAAAGATAGGACCAATAGAAAATTGGGAAAATCAAAAAAAAAAACGTGCCGAGGTATGAACTTTGAAAATGGTGTAGTGAGAAAACGCATGGGCACACTTCCAAGACTGAAGGCTTAATTTAAAGGTAATTACAAGTTCTCTTCGCCGGAGTACTTGCCTAATGACTACTACTGATAACAATTTTGTGTATTTTTTCTTCTTCTTTTGTATTTTTCACTACGGAAACACCAACCTAAAAATTCAGAAAAAATATAGGCATATTCCCTGATCGATTCTGAACAAATCCTGAAAATTTCAGCCTGGAGAAATAACGGGTTGTATTTTTAAAAAAACATTTGCTAAATGTAGTCGCCCGAAAAAAGTATTTTCTGAACGACTGTTCATAAAATAACACACAAACGTGTGTTCATTCTTAAACGGCAACTGTCACAAAAATATGTTATACGTTTTTCATGATTTTCCCCATTTTCAATTGGTCATATATTGTGAAAAAATCGGTTTTTTCGTCTTCTACGAATCAAATATTTTATAAAATTTAGTTATCGTACAAAGTTTCAAAGAAATCAGAAATGGTCATGTTAAAAAGGTGTTCGGTGTGACATGGAATGATCGATATTCCGAATGAAGTGAGCAATCATATGCCATAAAAATATTTTGGTGTTCTCAATGTGATAAAAAGTTACGAGGGTTTTTCTAAAGATACTTTTCACCATTTTTTGACTTTACAGTCACTATTTAACCTATTTTAACCTGATAACTTGGGAACCAAAATGCTATTAACCGCGAAATGATGGATTTTGATAGTACGATATGCCCTAGATCTCGAAAAATGTTTTAAACAAAATGGTTGTAGCGAATTACAACCTTCGGTTATATGCTGGTCCATTTTTGCACTATTTAATTTATGTGATATATATATAAATAAAATAAATTAAATAGTGCAAAAAATATATATTATATATTATATATATTTTTTCATAACCACTTTTGCAGTCACAAATTAACGTGTGAGTAGACAGCCAAATTTGAAAAACAGGCTTTAGAACAAAATTTCTTCTTCAAATTTATATGACAGAAGACATCCAAATCTGAGAATAGTTTGGCGTCAAAAATTCATTTTCGAGAAAATGGTTCATAGCCACCCTCGATATGTAAACATATTTCTCTTTGTTCATTTACAACGACTGATGACATGTTTACCGCAAACAAACTAATTTTTCCCACAAAAAAACTCAGAAACGATGTTCACGTGTCTAAAATTTCGTTTCTAAGTAATGCATTTTTTCTCTGCGTGTAGGTCTCTATTTTAAAATCTACTTTAAAGTCGAGTTTTTGAAATGAGTTTTAACTTACTGATTTTTTGTCATCTTTTTCGTCTTGCATTTCTTCGAGTACAAAAAAGCTGTATTTGTTATTCGAATTTATACATATTAAAGATTAACAAGTAAGAAGACGTTAAGTTCGGCCGGGCCGAATCTTATATACCCTCCACCACGGAGTGCATTCCACAGTATTACCAGCAGATTAAAGGATGTCGACTTTACATAGAAGTACAGTACCATATTACGAAAATTGTGATATTTTTTATGGACATTACTATATTTGTTTACTATGTATTTCAAACTAAATAGTAGTCGATTTTAAACAGTGCGCATAAGTATACATTATAAAGAGTGATTTTTTTGAGGTTAGGATTTTCATGCATTAGTATTTGACAGATCACGTGGGATTTCAGACATGGTGTCAAAGAGAAAGATGCTCAGTATGCTTTGACATTTCATCATGAATAGACTTACTAACGAGCAACGCTTGCAAATCATTGAATTTTATTATCAAAATGCGTGCTCTGTTAAGAAAGTTCAGAAAGAAAGAAATTGTGTTCAGCGACGAAGCTCATTTTTGGCTCAATGGGTACGTAAATAGGCAGAATTGTCGATTTTGAAGTGAATATCAGCCAGAAGCATTGCAAGAGCTACCAATGCATCCAGAAAAAGTCACAGTTTGGTGCGGTTTATGGGCTGGTGGCATCATTGGACCGTACTTCTTCAAAGATGATGCGAATCGTAACGTAACTGTGAATGGTGAGCGCTACCGTGAGATGATATCCAACTTTTTTTTGCCCAAAATGGAAGAACTGAACTTGGTTGACATGTGGTTTCAACAAGATGGCGCTACATGCCACACAGCTCGCGATTCTATGGCCATTTTGAGGGAAAACTTCGGAGAACAATTCATCTCAAGAAATGGACCGGTAAGTTGGCCACCAAGATCATGCGATTTGACGCCTTTAGACTATTTTTTGTGGGGCTACGTCAAGTCTAAAGTCTACAGAAATAAGCCAGCAACTATTCCAGCTTTGGAAGACAACATTTCCGAAGAAATTCGGGCTATTCCGGCCGAAATGCTCGAAAAAGTTGCCCAAAATTGGACTTTCCGAATGGACCACCTAAGACGCAGCCGCGGTCAACATTTAAATGAAATTATCTTCAAAAAGTAAATGTCATGGACCAATCTAACGTTTCAAATAAAGAACCGATGAGATTTTGCAAATTTTATGCGTTTTTTTTAAAAAAAAATTATCAAGCTCTTAAAAAATCACTCAAAAATCATATAAATAAAATGCTGAAATTGTGAAAGTGAACATGCCTAAATAATAGGCGATTGTCAGTCGCCATTAGAAAGAAGCATTTTCAGATACAGACAAAGTGATAAGAAAAGTATAAATTTTAAAGATATCCCCATTCGCCCCATTCTCCGCCCAAATGTACAAATTTCGAAAAAAAAACTTTTTCGAGTCTTCATAGTAAGAATGTATACACCGAATTTCATGATTTCAACTTCAGCGGTTTAGTAGGTCCCATTTTCATCCCTCCTTTTAATTATATCCCTTAAAAGTACGAATTTCGAAAAATCCCTCTATTTTACGTGTCTCTGCAATTAGAGGGATGTACACACCGAATTTCATGATTCTAGCTGTTGTCGTATCATTGGTACCATATTTTATCCCTTTTTGTCCCATTTCGCCCGCTGAAACTTTTTTCTTTGTGGTGCTTCCAAGCTACAAGAGGAATGTCCGCAACAAATTTTAACTGTATGAAAATAAGAAATTTAATTAATAAGCCAAGGCTGCCAATATTTTTATACTATGCATGTATATAATGGAAGTAATACTTCAATTCATAAAGTAAATATAAGGCAGCAATCATAAATACCCTAAATATTGGGGGATAGAGAGTATACTTTCAGCTACAGTCGTTTGGTTGGTTGTATTTCCATCCTATTTTAATAAAGTATAAATTTTGAAAATACCTTCTCTCTCACGTATGCAGTATAAGACAACTTCATGATTCTACAATTTTTTGTCGTAAAAACAACAAAATAAAGTACGAATTTGGAAAAAAATATTTTACGTGGCTATGCAGTCAGAGGAATGTATACACCGAATTCCATGATTCTATCAGCGGCCATTTTGTTGGTACCATTTTTATCCCCTTTTTCCAATTTTGCCCCCTCAAAAGCAGTCTCATTATTTTACGTATCTACACAATTAGAGGGATGTTTCACCCTTGAAAGTGCGAATTTGGAAAAAACGTTTTATTTTTCGTGTCTACGCAGTCAGAGGAATGAATACTCCGAATTTCATGATTCTAGCTGCTGTCATTTGGTAGGTACTATTTTTATCCCCTTTTCCATTTGAACCCCAAAAAGTACGAATTTTGGAAAGTTCTTTTATTTTACGTGTCTACGCAATCAGAGGAATGTATATATCGAATTTCATTATTCTAGGTGCAGCCGTTAGGTTGGTACTATTTTTATCCCTCTATCCCCATTTAAGCCCTTAAAAGTACGAATTTAGAAAAAATACTTTTATATTATGTATCTACTCTATTAGAGGAATGTACACGCCAAATTTCGTGTTTCTATCTGTTGTCGTTTGATAGGTACCATTTTTATCCCTTTTTGTCCCATTTCGCCCCCTACAAATAAAAATCACTCTATGGTGCCCTTTTATGCTACAAAGGGAATGCGCATTGCAAATATCAAGTAAATACAAGCTAATATGTTCAAAAAACATGCTGAAATACTCTAAATATTAGGGGTAATTTCAGTCCTTGTGAGGGAAATTTTTTTCCCTCTGGGCCGATTTCGTCCACTTTCAATCCCAACCGATCTACAACCATAAGACACATTTACGAAAAATTTGAGCCTCCTAGCTCATTTCGTTCGGCTGCTATCGTGCTTTCAACAGACAGACGGACAGACGGACATGGCTATATCATCTTAGAATTTTACCGCGACCCAGAATATATATACTTTATGGGGTCTCCGATGAATATTTCAAGGTGTTACAAACGGAATGACAAAGTGAATATACCCCCATCCTGGAGGTGGAGGGTATAAAAAAATGAAGAAACGTTTCCACATATTTTTATTTAATCGGAATATGCGTATAACGATTTTGAGTAAACATCCTGTTACTCATGAAACCTCGATATGTAAGCCCTCGATATATAAAGTTTTTTGTGAGTTTTTACAATTCTGTATGTTCATCCCTTTGTTCGAAGTAAATATGAACGGTTTTTTGCTGAGCAACGGTTTCTCGATATTCAATGCCAGTCTGAGACATGTTCGTCTAAAGTTCTTTTTTTGGTACTCCAATTCAAATCAAAGGACTTATACGATAATCTCACCAGCAGCAGCGTGAATTGTTACGATTTCGCCTGTAACTCCTGAAATACTTTACCGATTTTAATGTACTACACCTTATTTTGAAGGTAATTTCAATTACGTTTAAGATAATTTTTTTCGTTCCATTAGATTTTTTACAGTTTGTACAATTTTATTTCTTTTATTTTGATTTTCGAAATGATAACATTAATTGGTTTTGTGAAATTTTAAAGAAGTGTTCTTAGATGTATTTTATTGTAAACTAGCTGAACCCCGCCCGCTTCGCCAGGCAAAAACACAAATGGTAAAATTAAAATCAGGTTTCATATTGATATTATCGTGGTCAGTAATGTATACGTTCCAATTTGCAGCCTTCTGGCTCAAAAAAACACTATTGCCACACACATAAAATGAAAATCCAAATTTCGGCATCATATTTATCATTCTCGTGGTCAGTAATATTTATGTACCAATTTTACATCCTATGTCCTTCCTTGGGCCAACACGAATTCATCAAGCCCAAAATCGTGAAAATCAGACGATCCGTTATAAAGTTTTGCGTGTTCACACGGACGGCATTCTCTTTTATAAATATAGATATATTCAGAAACTTCACATATTAAAATAATTTCGGGTTTTCCTTAAATTTGCCAATGTTAGATAGAAAGTTTAAATCTTAGTGAAATTTAAAAAATAAATACCAAAATTTAAAGGCTTCTGGAAAGAGCGATTATAATTTATAGTATCTATTGTTTTGTGTTTCTAGTTTTATAAACTTTATAAGCAATCTTTGCGCATTTGTTTGTAACACTCAAAAGGAAAAGTGATATAAACATGGTTAATTATACCGATCGGCTTAGAATCACTTTCTGAGTCGATTTAGCAATGTCCGTCCGTCTGCCTTCCCGCCTGTCCGTCTGTCCATCTATTGTTGTAATCAAGATACAGGTCGCAATTGTAGCCAGAACTAAACGAAACTTTGCACAACGAAGTTTTTTTCGGGACAAGGACGAACGCTATTTAATTTGAAGAAAATCGGTTCAGATTTAGATATATCCCCCATACGAATTTCACTCCCGATTTGACTCTTTTCACTCTAGATACCACATATTTCAAAAGATTTTCTTCAAAATTGGCAAAACATCTTATAGTTCACCTAGAAACACCTGTGGTAAAAATGTGTTAGATCGGTTCAGATTTATATATAGCTCCCATACAAATTTCGCTCCCAATTTGAATTTTTCCGCTCTAGAATCCACATATTTTAACAGATTTTCTTCTAAATTCGCAAAAAAACCTTATATTTAAAATAGGAACACCTATGGTGAAAATAAGTCAGATCGGTTCAGATTTATAAATATATAGCTCCCATACAAATTTCGCTCCCAATTTCAATTTTTCCGCTCTAGAATCCACATATTTTAACAGATTTTCGTTTAAATTCGCAAAACACCTTATATTTCAACTGGAAACACCTGTTGTAAAAATGTGTTAGATCGGTTCAGATTTATATATAGCTCCCATACAAATTTCGCTCCCAATTTGAATTTTTCCGCTCCAGAATCTACATATTTTACCAGATTTTCTTCAAAATTGACAAAACATCTTATATTTAAACTAGGAACACCTATGGTGAAAATGGCTCGCATAGGTTCAGATTTATATATAGCTCCCATACAAATTTCGCTCCCAATTTGAAATTTTCCGCTCTAGAAACCACATATTTTAACAGATTTTCTTCTAAATTCGCAAAACACCTTATATTTCAAATGGAAACACCTGTGGTTAATATGTGTTCGATCGGTTCAGATTTATATATAGCTTCCATACAAATTTCGTCCCCAATTTGAATTTTCCCGCTTTAGAATCCAGATATTTTAACAGATTTTTCTCTAAATTCGAAAAACAACTTATTTTTCAACTTGAAACACCTGTTGTTAAAATGTGTTAGATCGGTTCAGATTTACATATAGCTCTCATACAAATTTCCATGTTTGGATATGGCCCCGATACAAATATTATTCTCGATTTGACAAGTTGGGCCAGGTCATATTAGTCTGTGATTAGGAAACATAAAGAAATTTTCCCGTTTTCACTTTTTTTCTGAATTGAATTGTATTCCGATAGAAAGTAGAGTGTATCATATAGTCGGCCCCGTCCGACTTTAGCCTTTCCTTACTTGTTTTATTTAGGTAAAGGTGATTTATGCGGGAACTACTGGAAGGGGCGTAGAAAGGTGATTATTAAACATTATCAAATGCCAAAATATAGCTGATTCCAAATATCCACGTGGAAGTTACATTAGTTTTAATTTAACATAGGAATATGAATCATTTGTGTGGGAGGTACCTGAAGGGTTGTGGCAATTTCACCCAACTTCGAACTTAAACTAAGCTTGGGAAAAATATTACCAAGTGCATAGTATGAATTGATTCATTAGCTCCTTTCGAAAGTGTTTGTGTACAGCAGCCAGCCAGACAGACGGATGGAAGGCCTCAAGACTCAAACAACCTAAAATGTCGTGAAACGGATTTGGTCCAAACATACTTAGGATCTTTAGTCTCTTAAAACCCTAAGTCATCAAATGAGGTTATATCTCATAGAGTGAGATATAACTGTAGAGTGAGGGTATAAAAATGGCCTTAAAGATAAAACAAGTAAGGAAAGTCTAAAGTCGGGCGGAGGGTAGTTTGGCTTGGTTTTGTTTAAAGGACCAGAAAGCTTACGCAATCCGTGTACTCGGAGACCCTATTGGATCCATTGTACATATCCTTGTACCTGAAATGTATATGAATGTAAAGGTGAATTAGATGAGGTGAGTGATAGAGGAAAAACGGAAATATGGGTTGTGGTGGAATAGGAGTTGCCAAGTGAGTGGAAGGAGTTAGGAAGTTGAGTTTAGTATGACTGAGTAGTTGTCAGGTAATACTATTTCTTCCTTGTAATTTTTATGGCCCAGAGTAATACGAGGATACCGCTGGGTAGCTTGACATTAGCGTACCTTAAGGTTCTCAATCTTACTGATAGGCGCCGGATTCAATGTTATCATCAGTGTGATTCAGAAATCAGAAACTACCCATAATCCAGCCCAGGCCCTTCGAGAATGTCAGCAGGTCATGGATGGTGCGGGTTGCGATTTCATCAGTGTTCCTAATTATATAATCTCCTAGGTGTTTTTTCCTAAGTACACATAGATAGGGGCACATACATAAAATGTGCTCGATCGTCTCAATCTCATCCTCGTCCTCACACGGTCGGCAATAATCCATAGTACCTGTGTGCCACCTGCTGAGCCTGCTTCTAATGTTACAGTGCCCTGTGTAGATTCCTATGAGCGTACGCAACTCTACTTTGCCTAACTTTAATAAAGTTCTGCTTTTCTGTTTGTCTGCCTTTGACCAGGTGGCCCTAGCAATCCTACAGGTTGACATATTAGTGCATGTTGAGTTCATCATTGCCCATCTGCGTGACTCAATCAGTCTATAGAAAACGCCTATTGGTGGTTTTACTGAGTTTTCGGCTTGCAAGATTTCCATGGATGAACCATTTCTGACCAGTTCGTCTGCTATTTCGTCCGCACTGATATTGCTATGTCCGGGAACCCAGCAGAGACGGGCCACATGGTCATCCAGCTAGCGCTTGCAACTCAGTAAAAGCTTTGATTTGACGTTATGCGACATGATTGATTTAATGGCTGCCTGACTATCTATGCAAAAGTTTATATCTGTCTCCGCCGGAATTTCTATCTCCGCTAGAAATTCTGCTGCTTTTTTGATTGGAAGGATTTCAGCTTGATAAACTATATCTAAATATGAATCGTTCTGACACACTTTTACTATATATGTTTCTAGATGAAAAAGAAGATGATTGGGCAAATTTTAAGAAAATCAGTTAAAATATGTGGTTTCTAGAGCGGGAGCGAAAATTGTAGTGGAACTATATCTAAATCTCAGCCGATCTGATACATTTTCACCACAGATGTTTCTTGTTGAATTATTTGAATTTGAAGCAAATCGAATAAAGTATGTGGTTTGTAGAGCGGAAAAGTCAAATCGCGAGATACATTTGTATGAGGGCTATATATAAATCTCAACCGATTTACTTCAAATTGAATAACCTTCGTCCTTGGCCCACAAAACTAACCTGTGCCAATTTGTTTAAGAACGGACAATAATTACGACCTGTACTTTGATTACAGGTATATACAGACAGACAAAATTACGGACAGACGGACATTGCTAAATCGTCGCAGAAAGTATAGTGTCTGTCCAAAACTTACTTGTGCCACTTTTTGTTGGGATCGGACAATAATTGGGACCTGTACATTAATTACAAGAATCGATTGAGGGCGTGATTCTAAGTCGATCGGTATAATAAGCGATGGG
Organism: Polietes domitor; assembly: GCA_947397865.1. Lineage (NCBI taxonomy): Eukaryota > Metazoa > Arthropoda > Insecta > Diptera > Muscidae > Polietes > Polietes domitor. The sequence continues at coordinate 123,030,345 of OX377620.1, forward strand.
TATATCTGACTTCCTTTGGTGGGTAACAAATAAATGCACAAAGACATAACATAAATTAAAAGCAACTGGAGAAAAATTAAAAAATGGAATTTTGACTTTAACGTCTTGCAATGGAACTATATGCTTAAAGCTCGAAGTATCGACTTATATTCGTAAAAGCTCAAAGCATCGACGTATTTTCTAAATATATACCAAAATTTGGTATCTTCGGAATTTACCTTGAGCCAGTATGCTGACCCATAAAATGGTGCTTCAACTGTTTCATTGATATGACTGGTCACCTTTTTCTTTATCAGAGTGCTGCCGGCACACAATTCTCCCCTAAATACTTATAAACTACCTTCAATCCACGTGGGTCTTTATGCCAATTATTTTTCTCTTGAATTGTTGATACATTTGTTTGCCGGAAGCTATGTTTTCAGTGTAAATTGTATTTGCTTAATTTATGTATATTTTCTGTGAAAATTGTGTTTATTTTGCTCTCTTACATTTGTGATAATTAAAATGAACTGAAAGCATTTGATTGCTGGCTGCCACTTTGCAATTGTGTTTTAATTAAAAGCAGATTGTTGTTCCATAGCGTTTGTAAGTTTAAATATTTTCCGATGGATTCACTTCTTGGCCAAATTGCCGTTCGAATATTTAGGACCCCGCGCGCACTCTTTCTCGCTCTCTCCCTCTCTCTGAATGCTCGAATCGATTCATGTGTGTTTCAAATGTATCAAATATAAGATGCAAATTTAATTGCAAATTTAATTTGCTTCAATCGCTTGTTGAATTGCTGAAAAGTGTTTATAAATGGATTTTATTGTTAAATAATTCATAGCTGAATACTTGCCATATGCGGCGAATGCGGGTCGGATGTATGTACTCATATGCCAGCATAGCCAGCACAACATCCAGCTACACGCGGTGTGGAAGTGGGGAACACTTTTGAAATTGATTGTCAGGTGTAGATTATCGTATTGTTTACGTTTTATTGGAGGAAAACACACACATCTCCATCCGTATCAATGAAATTATTTACTTGGTTGAATTGTAAACTCAATTACAATTTGATAGCGCAGCTATGAGGTGCTGTTATATAACAAAAAATCCATGGATTTTGTTTCAATGCCATGAAATCTTTATCGCTTGACTGTTTGTGTGGAAAAGTTACCGCAGTGGATTTTGTAAGCTCCTCCTGGCGTATACTTAATATGGATTCGTTTTGTAATTGATCATACGCCACTGTGTTTTTGTGAATTTAACCTCTACTCTCACTTCTTTTATTGCAGGTATGGATGTGTATTTGAATGTCAGTGACTTTGTAAATGTGGAAAATGTAAGTAATTGAAATGCAATTGGGATTTTCAGCAAGTGTTAAAAAGGAAAAAGGGTTCGTGACCTAATAATTCATAAAATCAAGTATCAATTATCAAGAAATAAACGAGAATAATCCAGATCGCTTTGAAATCATCATCTACAGTTATCAATTTGGCAAGGGGTAACGGTTTTCTTCAAGGTCCGGATGTTATTGATATGAATAAAATCTGGTCAGATTCAAACTTAGCCCAAATATTCCCCCGATTTACACTGTTACTGCCCTAAAAGCCACATTTACATCGGATCTTGCACAAATTTTGTAGATTATATTCTTTTCACGTTGGAATACGTACCGTGAAGATGGATGAAATAGATATTAATGTCAGTACACTTTGCTTTATAAAGAGTGATTTTTTTGAGATTAGGTTAGCATTAGTATTTGACAGATCACGTGGGATTTCAGACATGGTGTCAAAGAGAAAGATGCTCAGTATGCTTTGACATTTCATCATGAATCGTCTTACAAACGAACAACGCTTGCAAATTATTGAATTTTATTATCAAAATGCGTGCTCTGTTAAGAAAGTTCATTGCGCGCTTCCATTTTATGGTCAGTTTAATCGACCCACTGAAGCGGCTATTCGGGCTATTGTGACTAAATTTCGCACCAAATTTACATTGTTGGACATTAAACCACCAACACGCTTACGTAGAGTGCGAACTGAAGAAAATATCGCAGCTGTATCGGCCAGTGTTAATGATGACCACCAATTTTCGATTCGTCGCCGTTCGCACCAATTGGGTCTCTGTTACTCAAAAACGTGGAAATGCCAAAATTGGACTAAGCGGATGGACCACCTAAGACGCAGCCGCGGTCAACATTTAAATGAAATTATCTTCAAAAAGTAAATGCCATGGACCAATCTAACGTTTCAAATAAAGAACCGATGAGATTTTGCAAATTTTATGCGTTTTTTTTTTAAAAAAAGTTATCAAGCTCTTAAAAAATCACCCTTTACAATAGGGATATAGATATTATATTAAATTAATTAATAATTTTTAATGTTATTGTGAAGTACTTAATAAAAACAAGTAAAAAAGGCGTTAAGTTCGGCCGGGCCGAACTTTATATACCCTCTACCATGGATTGCATTTCACAGAGGATGTCGTTTTTCGTAGAAGTGCAGTAATATTACAGGAACATATAATATTTTTAGTATAGCCAAACCAAAACAAATACAAATATAGAAAAAATAATTTTATAAATAAATATAATATTTTAATTACTTCAAACCACGCTTATAAGGCAAGGCTACCAATACGTCAATTCAAAAAATAAATGTTCTTATATTTATATTTTCAAAAAGCTTAAATACCATAAATATTGGTAGATAGTGGGTGCTACAGTTGATTGTATTTCCATTCTATTTTAATTCCAAAAGAACAAATTTTGAAAATCCATTATTAGACGTACATAGTGCAAAATAACCTAACTTCATGGTTCAACCAATTTTTGCCGTAAAAGAAAAAGTACGAATTTGGAATAAAACTTTTTATTTTGCGTGTCTATGCAGTTCGAGGAATATATACTCCGACTTCCATGATTCCAGCTGCGCCCATTTGATTGGTACCATTTTTACCCCCTTGACGCTTCTACGACATTAGAATTTCATCATTCTAGCTGTAGTTGTTCAGTTGGTACTATTTTTATCCCTCTGTACCATTGTATCCCTTGAAAGTACGAATTTCGAAAAATCCGTTTATTTTCCGTGTCTACGCAGTCAGAGGAATGTATACTCCGAATTTCATGACTCTAGCTGCGGTCATTTGATTAGTACTATTTTTATCCATTTTTTCATTTTAACCCCAAAAAGTACGAATTTCGAAAAAATCTGTTTATTTTACGTGTCTACGCAATCAGAGGAATGTATACACCGAATTTCATTATTCTAGTTGTAGCCGTTTGGTTGGTACCATTTTTATCCCTCCGTACCCTTGAAAGTACGAATTTTAAAAAAAAAACCTTTTATTTTTCATGTCTGCGTAGCCAGAGGAATGTGTACTCCGAATTTCATGACTCAAGTTGCGGTCATTTGGTTGGTACTATTTTTATCCCCTTTTTCTATTTTGACCCTTACGCAGTAAGAGGAATGTATACTCCGAATTTCATAACTTTAACTTCGGTCATTTGATTGGTACAATTGTTATCCCCTTTTTTCCATTTTAACCCTCAATCACAGGAACGTATACACCAAATTTCATTATTCTAGGTACAGCCGTTTGGTTGGTACCATTTTTATTCCTCTGCTGCCATTGAATCCCTTGAAAGTACGAATTTGGAAAACCCCTTTGTTTTTCGTGTCTATACAGTCAGAGAAGTGTATACTCCGAATTTCATGACTCTAGCTGCGGTCATTTGGTTTGTACTATTTTGATCCCCTTTTTCCATTTTAACCCCAAAAAGTACGAATTTCGAAAAATTCTCTTATTTTATGTGTCTACGCAATCAGAAGAATATATACACTGAATTTCATTATTCTAGGTGCAGCCGTTAGGTTGGTACTATTTTTATCCCTCTATCCCCATGTAACCCCTTAAAAGTACGAATTTAGAAAAAATACTTTTATATTATGTATCTACTCTATTAGAGGAATGTACACGCCAAATTTCGTGTTTCTATCTGTTGTCATTTGATAGGTACCATTTTTTATACCTTTTTGTCCCATTTCGCCCCCTACAAATAAAAATCACCTTGCCCTTTATGCTATAAAGGGAATGCGCATTGCAAATATCAAGTAAATACAAGCTAGTATGTTCAAAAAACAATCTGTATTACTCCAAATATTAGTGGTATTTTCAGTCCTTGTGATGGAAAATTTTTTCCCTCTGGGCCGATTTCGCCCACTTTTAATCCCATCCGATCTGCAACCATAAGACACATTTAGGAAAAATTTGAACCTCCTAGCTCATTTCGAACGGACGCTATCGTGCTTTCAACAGAGAGACAGACAGAAGGACATGGCTATAACATTTTAGAATTTTACCACTACCCAGAATATATATAAAGTATATGGGGTCTCAGACGAATATTTTAAGGTGTTACAAACGGAATGACAAAGTGAATATACCCCCATCCTGGAGGTGGAGGGTATAAAAATTAAAGATATGTTTTCCTTGATATTTAGGGATTACAGTTTTTTATAATTTTTGGAGTCCTAGGACATTCATATTTTCATACAGATTCGGAAAGGGGAGCTGTAAATCTTCCATAGTTGTGATACCGACAACGAAGCCTTCTCTCAAAATAACCTACTAATTTGAGCTACGGTAAACGGTATATTACCCGCAACTACTAGTAGAATGAATGTGTAAAATTTCATCCAAATCGAAAAGGAAGAAAATCCAAACCTATGATTTTTGGGTCGATTTTCTGTTGAAGTTAAACGAATGCTACTGGCGGATTTTCGGAATATTTTATGGCTGGCTTTACGTCTTCTTCTGGAAGCATTCCATTTAAAAGTATTTTATAAAATCTGTCCCTTCAGCTTATATCATATTTACTGAATAACCACTTGGAATAGACATATTTTCTATTAACTTGGGGTCAAATCTAATATGCCAGAGGATTTTTCATTATTCCCAAAGAAATCTTTACCCTTTCGACATGTAGCCCCATTTCATTTGGGAACTTTTTTTGACTATAACTCTTTCTGATCTCAAGTGCTTTCAATCATTTTTCCATCATAAATTTCACATCATATAATATTTTATCATATCTTCCTATACAACTATTAGACGTTTATTGGGAAAAATTGTCTAGTGCCTTCCGCTGTCCTAGTACCTTTCGTTGTCAAGATAATATTAGATTTTTTGAAGATCTCCCATGCCCCATTGAAGCTCTGTCAATCATATTATTATGAAAGAATGTATCCGGGTAAAAATAGATTTTGCATAAAATCCCCGACTGCAGTGCTTCAAGGACAGAGGAGTGTAATGCATGCCCTTCTGGGAAATTGCGACGAGATTAGGATGGCATTATTGCCTAAAGTGAATGGATAACCCGGCAGGCAACGTACGTCAGAAATCACTGCTAATTTGTGAAGAGCTGACTGATATGTATAGCAAATTCCAAGAACTTAAGAAAATACACAACAGTACACAAAACACTCAGCGAGTGAATCCATGGATAGTAGAAAATCCATAATAATTAAGCCTTCGACACATGTATGGAAAGATAAAGCCAATCTACTATGTTGCGAATAGGTAAATTGCAGTGAAAGGCATACCCCTGATTATCTTGAATAGAAACACAAAATTATCAAATGTCCTTTTCCAAGTAATCATTTTGTAAATGAAAAATTTATTTTATACCATATTTTTGGTTAAATCCCGTTCCAGTGGTGCTGCGAATGCTATTCAGTTTTTCTTTGCCCATAGTTTTATTTGTCATACCCGTATCATGGTGGAAATTTATTTACTTTCGTTTTTTTCTCTGTGATCCGCTTATTTCAATTTATTACTTTAATGAGATTTAATAATTAAATTTTGCGGTTTTGGGTCTGTAGCAATGAAGTTTAAAGCAATTGCAAGTGTGTATGTGTATGTCGTTGTGTGTCCTTTGTGCTCGTCGGAGAGATACAATTTGTTTTCCAACCATAACGACTGAGGTGAGGAGAGGCATTGCCACTGTTTTCGAAGACAGCAATCAGATACGCATAATTTCGTTACAGTGCCGGGATATCAGCACATACGCCTGTATGGCTGTATGTGTATGTTTAAGTGCAGGAATACGTGTGTGTTTGTGTTCTCTGGTGATGAGTGCCAACGATGGAAAAATGAAAAATATGGAGTATTTTTTAGCGCATTAAATGAACACACCGACACACATCCTCTACTAAATGTAGGATTTGTATTTACAAAGACGTACGCAAGGCCTTCCCACGGGCCTTCTTAGGGAGGCGCAAGGCATGCTTGATGCATTCTATACTCATTTAAAATTAACACAGGGTAAGATTGGAGAGCAAAGCCTTCCCTCTCGCTTCTATTTGCAGGCCTTCTAGGAGGGCTCTGACAAAAGGCCATCTAGAAGGCCTCCTACCAAAGATCTTCTGGAAGGCCTGCAACAAAAGGCCCTCCAGAAGGGCGCAAATTTAAAAAAATATGACGAACCAATGGACCAGCATTTTGTCAATATTTCTGGCCTTATTATTGCCAGCATATTTATTTTCAATTTAAATCTTTCATCATTATACACTCCACGAGAGTATTATGTCTTTGTGCATTTGTTTGTAACACCCAAAAGGAAACGAGATAGACCCATTGTTAATTATACCGATCGACTTAGAATCACTTTTTGAGTCGATTTAACAATGTCCGTCCGTCCGTTTGTCCATCTATTCTTGTAATCACGATACAGGTCGCAAATGTAGACATAACTAAATGAAACTTTGCACAATGAAGTTTTTCGGGACAAGGACGAACGCTATTTAAATTGAAGAATCGGTTCAGATTTAGATATAGCCCCCATACGAATTTCACTCCCGATTTGACTCTTTTCACTCTAGATACAACAGATTTTCTTTAAAATTGGCAAAACATCTTATATTTTGGTTCAGATTTATATATAGCTCCCATACAAATTTCGCTCCCGATTTGACTTTTTCCCCTCTAGAAACCACATATTGTATCAGATTGTCTTCAGATTTGGTAAAACATCTTATATTTCCACTAGAAACACCCATGGTGAATATAGGTCAGATCGGTTCAGATTTACATACAAATGACGCTCCTGATTTGACATTTTCCGCTCTAGAAACCACATATTGTACCCGATTTTCTTTAAATTTGGCACAACATCTTATAATCCAACTAGAAACACCCATGCAGAAATTGGGTAAGATCGGCTCAGAGTTAGATATAGCCCCCAAACAAACGACGCCCCCGATTTGACATTTTACGCTCTAGAAACCACATATTTTTATACCCTCCACCTCCAGGATGGGGGTATATTCACTTTGTCATTCCGTTTGTAACACTTTGAAATATTCATCGGAGACCCCATAAAGTATATATATTCTGGGTCGTGGTAAAATTCTAAGACGATATAGCCATGTCCGTCTGTCTGTCTGTTGAAAGCACGATAGCGGCCGAACGAAATGAGCTAGGAGGTTGAAATTTTTCCTAAATGTGTCTTATGGTTGTAGATCGGTTGGGATTGAAAGTGGACGAAATCGGCCCAGAGGGAAAAATTTTTCCCTCACAAAGACTGAAAATACCCCTAATATTTTGTGTATTTCATCATGTTTTTTAACCATATTACTTATATATTACTACTTGATATTCGCAATGCGCATTCCCTTTATAGCATAAAAGGCCGCCATAGAGTGATTTTTATTTGTAGGGGGCGAAATGGGACAAAAAGGGATAAAAATGGTACCTTTCAAACGACAACAGATAGAAACACGAAATTTGGCGTGTACATTCCTCTAATAGAGTAGATACATAATATAAAAGTATTTTTTCTAAATTCGTACTTTTAAGGGGTTAAATGGGGATAGAGGGATAAAAATAGTACCAACCTAACGGCTGCACCTAGAATAATGAAATACATTCCTCTGATTGCGTAGATACGTAAAATAAAAGAACTTTCCAAAATTCGTACATTTTGGGATTCAACTGGAAAAAGGGGATAAAAATAGTACCTACCAAATGACAGCAACTAGAATCATGAAATTCGGAGTAGACATTCCTCTGACTGCGTAGACACGAAAAATAAAACGTTTTTTCCAAATTCGTACTTTCAAGGGATACAATGGCTACAGGGGATAAAAATAGTACCAACTAAATGAATACAGCTAGAATGATGTAATTCAGTGTGTACATCCCTCTAATTGTGTAGATACGTAAAAAAAGAGGTTTTAGATAGTCGTACTCTTGAGGGGGCAAAATTGGAAAAAGGGGATAAAAATGGTACCAATAAAATGGTTGCTGATAGAATCATGGAATTCGGTGTATACATTCCTGTGACTGCATAGCCACGTAAAATATTTTTTTACAAATTCGTGCTTTTACGACAAAAAATGATAGAATCATGAAGTTGTCTTCGGCCCGTCCGAACTTAACGCATTCTTACTTGTTTTTCTTTAAATTTGCACAATATCTTATAATCCAACTAGAAACATCTATGCAGAAATTGGGTAAGATCAGTTCAGATTTAGATATAGCCCCCATACAAATGTCGCTCCCGATTTGACTTTTGCCGCTTTAAAAGCCACATATTGTGCTCGATTTTCTTTAAATTTGGCACAGCATCTTATAATCTAACTAGAAACACCTGTAGTAAAAACGTGTTAGATCGGTTCAGATTTATATATAGCACCCATACAAATTTCGTTCCCTATTTGAATTTTTCCGCTTTAGGATCCACATATTTTAACAGATTTTCTTTAAAATTTGCAAAAGACCTTATGTTTCAACTGGAAACACTTGTGGTAAAAATGTGTTAGATCGGTTCAGATTTATATGTAGCTCCCATACAAATTTCGTTCACAATTTGAATTTTCCGCTTCAGAATCCACATATTTTAACAGATTTCATATAGCTCTCATACAAATTTCGTTCTCCCAGAAACCGCGTATTTTCAGAGAATTTCGTAAATTTGAGGTTAACACGTTATACTTCAACTAGAAGAACTTATTGTGAAAGTTAGTCACTTCATTCCATGTTTGGATATAGCCCCGATACAAATATTATTCTCGATTTGACAAATTCTACCAGGTCACATTAGCCTGTGTTTAGGAAACATACAAACAATTTTCCCGTTTTCAGTTTTTTACTGAATTGAATTGTGTTCCGATTGAAAGGGGAGTGTATCATATAGTCGGGCCCGCCCGACTTCAGCCTTTCCTTACTTGTTTTTATTTGCCTTGGCTGGAATTTGAACCCATGATTTTCGCATTGCTAATCGGAAGTGCTACCTACTAATCTAACACCGATGAATTATCACTAAATTATTTGTCTTTTAGAGCGTAAATAAATCATATTGAGTCTTTTTATGGGTCTATATGAAAACATGTATAAAGTCATTTGTATAAAAACTATATCTACATTTAAACCGATTTGCTTAATATTAAATAGCGTTCGTATTACCCCGAAAAATCCACATAAAAAGTTTCATTTGAATCGGTCAAGAATTGCGACTCGTAGTTTAATTACAGGCATAGATGCTCAGACAGACAGACATTGCCAAATCGACTCAGAATGTGGATATATGTCGATCTGTATTATATTGCCTCTTTTAGGGACAACGACAATAATAACAAATATTTTTTAACACTAAACAAACAAAACATTTAAAAAATTTGTAAATAAATTTGCATTCTATTAAATGTAGAAGCAAAATGGTCTTGAGCCAGGACAATATCCCAGTTCCTATTACAGTAGTAATAGGATGAATCGAACCGACATTTCAAAGAAGGCCTATAACAACACTTGGGGCCTCGTCCAAAACATGGGCCTATATATTTCTCATTCACGGTTGGTATTCAAAGTTAAAATATATCATGATCCGATGTAAGACGTAGTTTCTAGAGCTGTATTAGAGTGGAATGGGGGCCCCATTTGGGTTATTCCAAAGTATGTACACATATATTTGACTTTGTATTCTTAGTTGAAATATAATATAATCTGCAAAATTTAAAAAAAATCCTATGTAAAATTTGTTCTTGAGGGGTACAAATTAAAATGGGCCATTTGTAAGGGATCTACATTAAAAAGTGAAGTATGACATGATATGCAAAATGAGATCTAATGTACGATGTGGGTTCTAGAGATGTAATAGAGTAGAATGGGGGCCAATTTCTATGGGGCTTATACCAAAATATGGACCCATATATTTGACTTTCATAATATGTCTTCTTAGTTGAAATATAATAAAAAAATGCAAAATTTGATAAACTTTCGATGCAATTTGTGGGTCCTACAGGGGTAATAATAAAAAAGGAGGCCATTTGTAAGGGCGATACATTAAAAAATGTGCCCATATATATCACTTTTAAAGTAGGTATTCTTAGTATGAGATATAAATATAATATAATTTGCAAAATTTGAAAAACTTCCGATGTCGGTCCGGTAAAAAAGTGAAATCGGGAAGGATTTTTGCATCCTGTAAATGTATGTATTTCACAAAAAATGTTCGGAAAGGACATTTGTATGAGGGTATATTGATACCTGGAACGATGTGACCCGCTTTCACCATGTATGTTTATTGCCGAAATATAATATGTAAAGTTTGGCCAAAATCGGTTAAACATTCGGGTGCAACATTTGTATGAGGGCTATATCTAAATCTGAACCGATCTTGCCAACTTTCACCATAGGTTTTTTTAGTTGGATTTTTAGATGTTGTGCCAATTTTAAGGAAAATCGGGTACAATATGCGGTTTCTAAAGCGGAAAAAGTGAAATCGGGAGCGAGATTTGTATGGGGGCTATATCTAAATCTAAACCGATCATACCCACTTTCAGCATAGGTGTTTCTAATTCGATTATAAAATGTTGTGCCAATTTTAAAGAAAATCGGGTACAATATGTGGTTTCTAAAGCGGAAAAAGTCAAATCGGGAGCGAGATTTGTATGGGGGCTATATCTAAATCTGAACCGATCTTACCCAATTTTTGTATAGGTTTTTCTAGTTGGATTATAAGATGTTTTGCCAAATTTAAAGAAAATCGGGTACAATATGTGGTTTCTAGAACGGAAAGAGTCAAATTGGGAGCGACATTTGTATGGGGGCGATGGTCCTTGGCCAGAAAAAATAACTTCTGCCAAGTTTCATGACAATCGAACAACAATTGCGACCTGTAGAGTGCGAACAAGCTTAGATGGACAGCAGACGGACAGACAGACATCGTTAAATCGACTCAGCTTGTGATTCTAAGCCGATCGGTATACTTAAAGGTGGGTCTAGCTCGATTATTTCTTGGTGTTACAAACATTTGGCGCGAAACTGACTTATAATACCCTAGCCCACGAAGTGGTGTAGGGTATAAAAATCGATTCCATCCGTACTGCCTTCATTCTTCCAGCATGTTAGCAGGCCTTCTAAAGGAAGGCAATGAAGAATGTCCACTGCATCTGCATCTAATAAGAAATGAGAAGGCCTTTCTTAATGCCTTCTCAAAGAAGGCAGTCAAGAATGATTATAGGATTTCTAAATGCTGATGACTAGGCCTTCTGGTAGGCCTTCTTAGAGAAACGAGGTGAGCATGTGCGCCGATTCTCCTTTCATGTGCGAAGAAGGCCTTCTGTAATGCCTATTTTCAGAAGGCATACAGGAATGTGTGGCGGATCCGCAGAGAAGGCATTTTAGAAGGCCTTCTAAGGGGAGGCCTTCCAAATTTTCCCGCTGGGTACTTATGCGTGTGCGAATGTTGGTGTGAACGTGTCGCTCATTCATGTGTGCAAAGATACGAGACAACAAACAACTTACGCGCCACACAGAGAGACGAACAGACAGCCAGCCAGCCAGACAGGCACACACGGCATAACATGACAAAGAGGCAAATGTAATTTATCAAAATATTTTTTTTTATACAACAACACACGCATTAAATTGTGCGTGTATTAGAGTGCCTGCCGGAAAGGTTCAGGGTGATCCTCTGTGCCTGGGGGAGATCTGACCAATTTCACCTCGAATGGCCAGTAGACACATCGGAAGGGACATATGAGCGTGTGCTATACAATTGCTTTGTGGCCCACTTTTACCGTAGCTTAAATATAATGTTATGTGGAAAAAGGTCGAAAATCTGAATTAATGTATGGGCTATAGAGCGGTAATAACAATCGAACTTATAGTACCCTATTCCACGAAATTGTGTAGGGTATAATAATAGATTAATTTACATTACCCTACTTCACGGTGTAGGATATAATAGTGTAAATTCTTCATAACTTCATAACTCGGAGACTCTATACCATGGAGTACAACTCAACCAACCAATTTTCTTAGGCAACATGTGCTCTGACTGACTGTTGTGTCATATAGTTAAAATAGAGAACCCTTATACCCTCAACCATTGGAGAAGTGTATAGTAGTTTGTCCATTTGTCAGTGTGTTTGTAACACACACAGGGAAGACATCTAGTACAGCCACACCTTTTCATTCTCATATTTTTGCATTAGTTTGAATTTTATCTGATGACATCTGGGCATACATATACCTGGCATATTTAATTGTGTCACCGCTCTTCTTAATGTGTACATTTGGGCACATGTCATTTCTTTCAATGGGTTTGTCTACACTAGTGTTCATGTATTTGTGCGAATTTTTACTTGTACATATTCATTAGGGTGTCTCGTTCAAAATATTCTAATTATAATAATTAAGAGAATGTTTTCGAATTTATATTAAAATGAATTTTATGTAAACAAATCGCGTGGGCTGAAGATATAAACTTTGGAAATATAGAGTGGTCCAAAATTGTAATTTAGAGTCGGCTATAAAAAAGTTCTGATTATCTAGTTAAAGTTTGAATATATTTATACCCTCTACTACAGTACTATGTATTTGGGACACACAAATGAAACAGAGCTTGAAATCACTTTCTGAGTCGAACGTTATTTTATTTCAAGCAACTCGATTCACATTTAGACAAATGTGAGACATATTCTACTCAATTTACTTCAAATTTGGCACAGTACCTTATAATTCAACTAGAAACATCTATGATGAAAATGACTCATATTTGGACCCCTTTTCTTAAAATTTGCCACATCGCCTTGTGTTTAAAATAGAAATATCAAGGGTGAGTTAGATAGGTTCAAATTTAGATATAGCTCCCATACAAATTTCACTCTCGATTTGAATTTTTCCGCTTTGAAGACCACATATTTTGGCTAATTTTCTTCAAATTGTCACAGTACCATATATTTCAACAAGTAAGTAATTTTCAGTCGGCTATACCCTGACTCTCAGAGAACATGGTATGGAAGGACTTCAATTTTACTTAGCGCCGGATAGTGTATGTGGGAGGTACTACACCATTTTCAAGTGTAATTCAAAAGGAACCATTTAAAGTTCAAAAATTCCATTTGAAATTCAAAATAATTTCAATTGAAATTCAAGAATTCCATTCGAAATTCAAAAAATATCAATTGAAATTCAAAACTCACCATTTGAAATTCAAAACTCGTCATTTGTAGTTCAAAAGACACCATTTGAAATTAAAAAGTAGTCATATGAAATTCAAAACACGTCATTTGTATTTCAAAACTCTTCATTTGTAATTCAAAAGACACCATTTGAAATTCAAAACTCGTCATTTGAAATTCAAAACTCATCATTTGTAATTCAAAACTCGTCATTTGTAATTTAAAAGACACCATTTGAAATTCAAAACTCGTCATTTGTAATTCAAAATACACCATTTGATATTCAAAAGTTTTCATTTGAAATTCAAAAATTATTCCATTTGAAATTCAAAAGATTCCATTTGAAATTCAAAAATGTAAACAAACTTATTTAAGAAAAATATACATTAGTTGGGGTAGCATTTATTCTTTCTGCAAATTTGGATATGCTGCAGTTTTGGAAACAGATTTAATAAAATAATAAGCAACCAATAATTATAATGATGTAAAATGTCAGTAATTTCACCAGCTCAGAGAGCATCTGCATATAATTTATAATGACTTGCATTTTACTTAGGGTCGGATTATTTGTGTGGGAGGTACAACAAATCATAACTATTTTACAGGTATAAAGTGATTGTAAAACCATTTCCAATATTAAATTGTTACTGATCAGGTTTATTTTAACCAAAGCTTATGCCAATTTGTGTGAGAGGTCGTGCAATATCGCTCATATTGCAGGTGTATATAACGTCTATGAAAACATTACCAATGACCAAATTTCAGAGTATTCCAATCGTCCGTATAGAAGTTATAAAATCTTTAAATTTACGTAGGCTAGAGTGATTTGCGTGGGAGGTATGGAAATCTGTTTTCTAAACAGCGGAATATTAAAATTTTCAGAAATAAATAAATGGTACCCAACCTAACGTATATTTTGCTTAAATAATTTTGTTTACCCTTTTTTAATTGCAAATGGAATAATTTTTGAATTTCAAATGAAAACTTTTGAATTTCAAATGGTGTCTTTTGAATTACTTATGACGAGCTTTGAATTGCAAATGACGAGTTTTGAATTTCAAATTATGTCTTTTGAATTTCAATTGACATTTTTTGGAATTTTGAATTTCATGTGGAATTTTTGAAATTCAACTGGTATCTTTTGAATTTCAAGTGATGTCTTTCGAGTATTCCGATCTGCATACTGCTGATAAGTTATAACAGCTTTAATTTTATGTGGTTTTTGGTGATTTGTGTGGGAGGTACTGAAAGGGGCGTGGCAAAACCGGTCATATTTAGTAAACTTAAAGTGACTATAACAACATTATCAAATACCAAAATATAGCAGATACCGAAAGTCGGCGTGGAAGTTATGGGTAAATAATATTATTAATAAAATTAATATGGGTAAATATTGTAATTTCATGGGGCGTGGTAATTTCGCCCGTCTTCGAATTCAAACTAAGGTTGGGAAAAGTATTACCATGTGCAAAATTCGAATTCGATCCTTAACTCCTTTCGAGAGTAATCGTGTACATCAACCAGCCAGACAAACGGACGGACATGCCTCAAACATCTTAAAAAGTTGTGAAACGGATTTGGTCATGTTCGTTCGTCTGTCCGTCTGTTGAAAGCATGGTAACATCTAAACGAACGGAGCTAGGACGTCCAAATTTCCATAAATGCGTCTTGTAGTCGTAGATCGGATAGGATTGCAAATGGGCGAAATCGGTTCAAAGGGAAAAAATTTTCCCTCACAAGGACTAAAAATACCCATAATAACCTCTAATATTTTAGGGTATTTAAGCATGTGTCTGCAGAGTGTCTGCTTATACTTACATGATCTTGATGATGAAAGTGATGCTTATTCGTAGGAGGTGAAATGGGGCAAAAAGGGATAAAAATGGTACCTATCAAACGAAAACAGTTAGAAGCACAAAATTCAGTGTGTACGTTCCTCTAATTGAGTAGATACATAATTTAAAAGTATTTTTCGCAAATTCGTACTTTTGACGGGTAAATAGGGAATAGAAGGATAAAAATGGTACCACCCAAACGGCTGCACCTAGAATAATGAAATTTGGTGCATACATTCCTGTGATAGACACTAAATTCCTACTTTTTGGGGTTAAAATGGAAAAAAGGGGATAACAATTGTACCAACCAAATGACCGCAGCTAGAACCATGAAATTCGGAGTGTACATTCCTCTGACTCCGTAGAAACGAAAAATATATGTTTTTTTTTTCAAATTAGTACTTTTAAGGGATACAATGGGAACTGAGGGCTTAAAATGGTACCAAATAAACGGCTACAGCTAGAATTATGAAATTCGGTGTGTACACACCCTTTATTTCGTAGACAAGTAAAAATAAGAAATTTTAGAATGTCGTACTCTGAAGGGGTAAAATGGAAATTCTGAATTTTTCACTCATAAGTGCGGTTTGAAATAATAAAAATATTATATTTATTTATAATTTTTTTCCATATTTGTACACACCACGAGAGTATTATGTCTTTGTGCATTTGTTTGTAACACCCAAAATGAAGGGAGATAGACCCATTGTTAATTATACCGATCAGCTTAGAATCACTTTCTGAGTCGATTTAGCAATGTCCGTCTGTCTGTCCATCTATTGTTGTAATCACGATACATGTCGCAATTGTAGCCAGAACCAAACTAAAGTTTGCACAACGAAGTTTTTCGGGACAAGGACGAAAGCTGAAGAAAATCGGCTCAGATTTAGATATAGCCCCATACGAATTTCACTCCCGATATGACCGTTTTCACTCTAGATACCACTTATTTCAACAGATTTTCTTCAAAATTGGTAAAACATCTTATAGTGCAACTAGAAACACCTGTTGTAAAAATGTGTTAGATCGGTTCAGATTTATATATAGCTCCCATACAAATTTCGTTCCCAATTTGAAATTGTCCGCTTTAGAATTCACATATTTTAACAGATTTCCCTCTAAATTCGCCAAACACCTTATATTTCAACTGGAAACACCTGTTGTAAAAATGTGTTAGATCGGTTCAGATTTATATATAGCTCCCATTAAAATTTTGCTCCCAATTTGAATTTTTCCGCTCTAGAATCCACATATTTTAACAGATTTTCTTCAAAATTCGCAAAACACCTTATAATTCAACTAGAAACAACTGTGGTAAAAATGTGTTAGATCTGTTCAGATTTATATATAGCTCCCATACAAATTTCGCTCCCAATTTTAATTTTTCCGCTTTAGAATTCACATATTTTAACAGATTTCCCTCTAAATTCGCCAAACACCTTATATTTCAACTGGAAACACCTGTTGTAAAAATGTGTTAGATCGGTTCAGATTTATATATAGCTCCCATACAAATTTCGTTCCCAATTTGGATTTTTCCGCTTTAGAATCCACATATTTTAACCGATTTCCCTCTAAATTCGCAAAACACCTTATATTTCAACTGGAAACACCTGTGGTAAGAATGTCTTAGATCGGTACAGATTTATATATAGCTCCCATACAAATTTCGCTCCCAATTTAAATTTTTCCGCTCCAGAATCTACATATTTTACCAGATTTTCTTCAAAATTGACAAAACATCACATATTTAAACTAGGAACACCTATGGTGAAAATGGGTCACATCGGTTCAGATTTACATATAGCTCTCATACAAATTTCGTTCCCCCAGAAACTGCGTATTTTCAGAGAATTTCTTAAAATTGAGCATAACACGTTATACTTCATCTGGAAGAACTTATTGTGAAGTTAGTCACTTCATTCTATGTTTGGATGTAGCCCCGATAGAAATATTATTCTCGATTTGACAAGTTGGGCCAGGTCTTATTAGCCTGTGATTAGGAAACATAAAAAAATATTCCCGTTTTTACTTTTTTACTGAATTGAATTGTATTCCGATTGAAAGTGGAGTGTATCATATAGTCGGCCCCGCCTGACTTTAGCCTTTCCTGACTTGTTATACCCTACACCACTTCGTGGTCTAGGGTATTATAAGTTAGTTTCGCGCCAAATGTTTGTAACACCAAGAAATAATCGAGCTAGACCCACCTTTAAGTATACCGATCGGCTTAGAATCATCAGCTGAGTCGATTTAACGATGTCTGTCTGTCCGTCTGTCCGTCCGTCTGCTGTCCATCTAAGCTTGTTCGCACTCTACAGGTCGCAATTGTTGTTCGATTGACATGAAACCTGGCAGAAGTTATTTTTTCTAACCAAGGACCATCGGTATTGAATTTGGAGGAAATCGGTTCAGATTTAGATATAGCCCCCAAACAAATGTCGCTCCCGATTTGACATTTTCCGCTCTAGAAACGACATATTGCACCCGATTTTCTTTAAATTTGCCAGAACATCTTATAATCCAACTAGAAACACGTATGCAAAAATCGGGTAAGATCGGTTCAGATTTAGATATAGCCCCCATACAAATGTCGCTCCCGATTTGACATTTTCCGCTCTAGAAACAACATATTGTACCCGATTTTCTTTAAATTTTGCAGAACATCTTATAATCCAACTAGAAACACGTATGCAAAAATTGGGTAAGATCGGTTCCGATTTAGATATAGCCGCCATACAAATGTCGCTCCCGATTTGACATTTTCCGCTCTAGAAACGACATATTGTACTCGATTTTCTTTAAATTTGGCAGAACATCTTATAATTCAACTAGAAACACGTATGCAAAAATTGGGTAAGATCGGTTCAGATTTAGATATAGCCCCCATACAAATGTCGCTCCCGATTTGACATTTTCCGCTCTAGAAACAACATATGGCACCCGATTTTCTTTAACTTTTGCAGAACATCTTATAATCCAACTAGAAACACGTATGCAAAAATTGGGTAAGATCGGTTCAGATTTAGATATAGCCCCCATACAAATGTCGCTCCCGATTTGACATTTTCCGCTCTAGAAACGACATATTGTCCCCGATTTTCTTTAAATTTGGCAGAACATCTTATAATCCAACTAGAAACACGTATGCAAAAATTGGGTAAGATCGCTTCAGATTTAGATATAGCCCCCATACAAATGTCGCTCCCGATTTGACATTTTCCGCTCTAGAAACAACATATTGTACCCGATTTTCTTTAAATTTTGCAGAACATCTTATAATCCAACTAGAAACACGTATGCAAGAATTGGGTAAGATCGGTTCGGATTTAGATATAGCCCCCATACAAATGTCGCTCCCGATTTCACTTTCTCCGCTTTAGAAACCACATATTGTACCCGATTTTCTTTAAAATTGGCACAACATTTTATAAGTGAAGTGATCTATATGGAACCTCTTTTTAATGTAGAGCACTTACAAATGGCCCCATTTTAATTTTTACCCCTCAATAACGCAAATTTTACATCGGATTTTTTTTCAAATTTTGCAGATTATATTATTTTTCAGAATACAAAGTCAAATATATGTGTCCACTCTTTGGAATAACCCAATAACCCATTCTACTCTAATACAGCTCTACAAACTACGTCTTACATCGGATCATGATATATTTCAACTATGAATATCTACAGTGAATGAGAAATATAAAGGCCCATGTTTTGAGCCGGTGTTGTTATAGGTCTCCTTTCAAATGTCGGTCCGATTTATCCTATTACTACTGTATAATTTGTATTTGTCTGCTGGAATATTGGATCAATTATTTACCATATTCGTTAAATATGACTAAAGATGAATTTATACTGTATAATTTATATGAACTACATAAAATTGCTCCCATGAAACACCTGGGTTTAGTAATAAAAGCGATGTATATACGCAGGGAGTGGTGTAGGGTATTATATAGTCGGCCCCGCCCGACTTTAGCCTTTCCTTACTTGTTTTATTTGTTTTGGTTTGGCTAAATTAAAAAAATGGTGGAGGGTTAAATTTATTTTAAAAAAATATTTTTTTGTTACCTTGTGCAGTATATTAATTTAATGTCCCTATCGAGATCTAGTATGAATTTAGACATTAAATAATTGAAAATATCTTTATTAAGTGATACACTGGTACACTTTCTTCTATACAAATATTGGACGTGTATAAAGTCCCGGATTCATGCTCAGAGTTTTAAACATTAAATGTCTTCACTGACAAGACATCCTAATAAACATTTTATTAAACACTCTTTAAGATTTTATACAAAAGCAGTTCTTTCTGTGAATGCCTGTCGGTTGTATTTAAAAAGCATCATTGTTATTATTTCGACGTTGTCTTCTAAAGAATGGTAATTACGATAAATATCTTTTAAATAAGAATTAACAAGTTGTTGATTGTCAAAGTCGGCAGCATCGTCATCATCATCACATTCACCATTGCAATTGTAATGGCAGCGAACTTGTCATTACTGTAACACCTACACGTGTAATAACAATAACAATATCATTAATAATAAGCTTTAATGGTCATTGTTGCCGTGTTAATTATTTCGGTGGCAAATGCATCAATGAATAAATTTTATTGTTAATTAACCAGCTTCCTGGGACTGATGAGCTCGCTTGCTCCTTGCTGAGTGCAATTCGTAATTAATTGCTGCGATTGTTGTGTTTGTATAAGTCACATGTTATGGGCGTTTTTTTCTTGTGGCCAAATTAATGCAATCACATTGAATACATTTCAACGGAATTTCCCGGAATTGGTATTTACCGCGAGTGCATACAGACGTTAAATCAAAGCGATGTAAAACAAACAGTCTTCAATGTGAAATGTTGCAGGCCGCCATAACCCTACCGCCAGAGAATGATTCACGCACACTCTGACTGCCATATGGCGTCGAAATGGTCGAAAGCACTTCTCATTTTTGTTCATTTCATTTAATGTGGTTTGCTCTGCCTCAATTATGCTAATTCTAATTCTTGCCCATAACAAATTAGATTCAAGCTCCGCAATTTGTTTAAATGGCCCAGTAAAAAAATCGCAAAAAAAGAACACTGAAGCACTTTTCGCATACATTCTCAGTGGTGGCCCTTTTGTGTGTGCCAAAGTGGCATTAAGAGGCCAGTGGCAAGGCCATGGAGATTATGCATTTGCAGATACGCAAATAACTGTCGACAAGAAAAATCAATGCAATCCTATTTGGGCAGCCAAACAAACCACAATGGGACTGAAAGTTGCAAATAACTCTGGCAGAGATTTAAAAAAGTAGAATTTATCCCCAACAGAGCGATAAGGAATTTGCCGGAAAAAAACCATTGATGACATAAAAGGAAGAGAAGCAATCGTGGCTAAAAAACACATGATGGACACCAACAAAAACATTTACAAATGGCTGTAAGAACGGCCGGATCGAATTGTATGTACCCTGTGGCAATTAGTGCAGCTTGTATGAAGGTATGTAAGTACTACCCTAGACAAAGTCTGTTGAAATATAAAAAAAACAAGAAAATCTTAAAATGTATTTACCGCCCCCAAAAATCCACCTTTTTGAACCAATATTATTTGGTGCCTATAATTTGTACTCTAATTTTTTGGTACAAAAATTGGACAGATCGAGGAGAAAAATCTGTGTAAAGGACAGAACCAGAGCCTTAATAGTATGTAAGAGACATTTAATATTGAAAAACTTTTTGTGAACTAAAAAATTAAAAAAAAAAAAAAAATATATATATATATATATATATATATATATATATATATATATATATTTGACAAAAAAAACATCATATTGAAAATTACGTAACATCTACTAAAATGTGATATCGTAAAGAAATTTTGGGATTATTTAAAAAATAGTCTTCGACTATGGAGGTTTTAATAATTAATTAAATAATTTTATAAATAAATATAATATATTTATTATTTCAAGCCATGCTTATAAGATAATGCTACCAATACGTTTACTCTATATATGTATAAAGAGTGATTTTTTAAAAGCTATAGGAAAGTTTTTCAAAAAAAAACATAAAATTCAGAAAAATGCATGAAATATTTATTCGAATCGATAGTACGGTCCATATAATTTAATGTTTAAAGATTATTTCATGCAAATGTTGACTTTGACTGCGCCTCAAATGGTCCATCCGCTTAGTTCAATTTTGGCATTTCCACGTTTTTGAGTAACAGAGGCCCAATTGCTGCGAACGGCGACGAATCGATAATTGATGGTCATCATTAACACTGGCCAATACAGCTGCGATATTTTCTTCAGTTCGCACTCTACGTAAGCGTGTTGGTGGTTTAATGCCCAACAATTTAAATTTGGTGCTAAATTTACTCACAATAGCCCGAATAGCCGCTTCGATTAAACTGACCATAAAATGGAAGCGCGCGATGAACTTTCCTAACAGAGCACACATTTTGATAATAAAATTCAATAATTTGCAAGCGTTGTTCGTTTGTAAAACGATTCATGGTTAAATTATAGACCAAACTGAAGATGTTTGACAGTGAAACAAAACACGAAACGTGCGTCAGCTGTTTAAACCAGTGTTGCCAAAAAGATAATAGCTAAAAAATCACTCTTTGTATATATATCGAACTAATACTTCAAGTCAATTCAAAAAATAAATATTCTATATTTATATTTTCAAAAAAGCTTAAATACAATAAATATTGGTGGGTAGTAGGTGCTACAGTTGGTTGTATTTCCATTCCATTTTAATTTAAAAAGTACAAATTTTGAAAGTCCATTACCTCACGTAGATAGTGCAAAAAAAACTTAATTTCTTGATTCAACCATTTTTTGCCGTAAAAGTACGAATTTGGAAAAATCTTTTTATTTTGCGTGTCTATGCAGTCAGGGGAATGTTTATCACCGAATTCTATGATTCTAGCTGTGACCATTTGGTTGGTACCATTTTTATCCCCCGTTTTCACATTTTACTCCCTTAAAAGTATGACTTTCTAAAATTTCTTTATTTTACGTGTCTACGAATTTCATCGTTCTACATGTAGTCGTTTAGTTGGTACTATTTTTATCCCTCTGTACCCATTGTATCCCTTGAAAGTACGATTTTGCGAAAACCTTTTCATTTTCGTGTCTGCGCAGTCAGAGGAATGTCTACTCCGAATTTCATGACTCTAGTAGCGGTCATTTGGTTGGTACTATTTTTATCCCCTTTTTCCATTTAACCCCTAAAAAGTACGATTTTCGGATAATCCGTTAATTTTACGTGTCTATGCAATCAGAGGAATATATACACCGAATTTCATTATTCTAGATGCAGCCGTTTGGTTGGTACCATTTTTATCCCTTTACTCCCATTTTAGCCCTTAAATGTACGAATATGGAAAAACTATTTCTATATTATGTATCTAGTCAATTAGAGGAATGAACTCTCCGAATTTCATGTTTCTAGCAGTTGTCGTTTAATATGTACCATGTTTATCCCTTTTTGCCCCATTTCTCCCTCTACGAATAAAAATAAAAATGCACGTTATAGGTGGAATGCGCATACCCAAAATCAAGTAGTTTTAGATCGGTTGGGATTGAAACTGGGCGAAATCGGTCCAAAGGGAAAAATTTTTCCCTCACAAGGACTAAAAATATCCATAATAACCCCTAACATTTTTAGAGTATTTAAGCATATTTTTCAATATGTCTGCTTGCACTTACTTGGGCATGCGCAATCCCCCTATAACTAAAACGTGCACCATAAAGTGATTTTTATTCATAGGGGTGAAATGGGTCAAAAAGGAATTAAAATGGTACATTCCTCTAATTGAGTAGATATGTAATATAATAGTATTTTTTCCAAATTCGTATTTTTAAGGGGCAAACTGGGAATAGAGGGATAAAAATGGTACCAACCAAACGGCTGCATCTAGAATAATGAAATTCGGTGTATACATTCCTTTGATTGCGTATACACGGATTTTTCGAAATTCGTACTTTTTGGGTTAAAATGGAAAAAGGGGATGAAAATAGTACCAACCAAATGACCACAGCTAGAGTCATAAAATTCGGAGTATACATTCCTCTGACTGCGTAGACACCAAAAATAAAAGGTTTTTTCCAAATTCGTACTTTCAAGTGATACAATGGGTACATAGGGATAAAAATAGTACCAACTAAACGACTACAGCTAAAATGATGAAATTCGGTGTGTACATCCATCTAATTGCGTAGACTCGTAAATTAAATAGATTTTCGAATGTTAAATGGAAAAAGGGGATAAAATTGGTACCATCCAAATGGCCGCAGCTAGAATCATGGAATTCGGTGTATGCATTCCTCTGACTGCATAGACACGCAAAATATTTTTTTTTAATTCGTACTGTTTTACTTTTTTCAGCAAAAATTGGTTCAATCATGAAGTTAAGTTATTTTGCACTATGTACGTGATATAATGGAGTTTTTGTACTTGTGGAATTAAAATAGAATGGAAATACAACCAACTGAAGCACTCACCATCTACAGAAATTGGTGGTTTCCAAGGCTTAGTTGCCCAAAAATAATGCCTATTCGCATGTTATTACAATAAAAGTTTGGCACCTCCAAGAAAAATTTATTTTTTTTCGCGTTTTATAAAGCAACATATTTGAAGTAATATGACTGTCAGAGTCTTGAAGTTAGAACCCAATGGCAACAAGAATCTTGATATTTTGTGTTTCATTGTGTATTAATTTGCAAATTTGTGGAAAAAGTGGGCGGTATGATAAAAGTGGGCGTGACACCTCTCACATAAAGTAAAAATATATCCCTATTATTATTATAAAAACTATTGTCTCTTTTTGGAACTTCACATAGATAGGATCTATAGGCTATACATTTAAGAAAACTAGCACTGGGGGCGGGAGGGTAGTGGCAAAACTTTTTTTGAGAATAACTTTATAAAAATTAGTACATATATATTACTGAACACAAAACAAAACAATATAAACTCGAATTTTGATTTTTCGGTTTGTTTTAAATTTAAAATTATTAAATAAAAATTAAAAATTATTACATATATATTACTGAACACAAAAAACAATATAAACTCGAATTTTGATTTTTCGGTTTGTTTTTTATTTTTGTCTGGAGAAGCGGAAGGGGTTCTGTTAGTTTATTATAATTATATTGCTAAGTATATGAATATGTGTTGTGTTGGAGCAAAAATAAATAAAAACTGATTAGTTTGCTAACAAACAAGTAAATGTAAACTAACTAGAAGTATAATGATTTTGAAAATAAAGAAACACCATATTAGACGTCTGCTTTTAAAGCTCCTATTAAGTATGCGATTGAATATCTACTGTCATTTTAAAGCTTATGATGTCTTCTTTGCAACAAAATTTTACTTTTGTAAATGTGTTAACTTGTTTAAAAGTTATGATTTTTGCAAAATTTCCTTCTTACTTCCTTGACTTAAAATCTAAAGTTAAACTTTCCAAAATAAAGGGTCCGCAAAATAACTTTTTTTTTTTTGAAAATGCTATAAAAAAACTACTGAATATTTTCTCAAATTTCTTTTTTTATTTGAAAGTACAATCCTTCCGGTTAATAATGGAAAATAATTTCATTCAAATGGCTGCTAAGGGCACCCCACAAATAATAGTCCAACAGTTGAATAGTTGAAAAAACGTTAGATGGCGGACCCTTTATATATTGGCAGGGACAGGCTGATATACTGCTTCTCGTAAAATATATTTGGCTATAAACTTAGCTTATCTCCTTTTAGTCATGAGCATATTTGCTAAAGTTAAATGGCCCCAAAGTGTTTGAACTTCCGAAATAATCTCATACGTACTCTGCAATGGACGTGCAGTGTATTCGTAAAATTGTCTTTCTTGCCATCTAACCCCTGCTCTATAAATTCTCCCTACCTTTGACTTGTTTGTAATCGCTTCAGCACTTTGTTGCAGATATCTTTTTACTGCTTTGCAACTCCACTTTGCTGTTTACAAAACCCTTTCGGGGATGATTTAGATAAGCGTATTCCCTAATTAAATAGTTTAAATGGGGTTTTAATCCGACAAAAGAAAAACACGACTGCTCAGCCCATTGCCTGGTGAGCTGTTGGAGGCGATAACAGTCGTAAAACTTAGTCAATAGCCATGATATGCGGTCGGTCGGTCTCTACCTTAAGTCTCAACAAAGTTACGTCATAGTTAATACCTACTACAGCACATTCCCCATTTGAATTGGAGAAAGTGAAAAACAAAACCAAGAATTTCCTGCTGAAATCTCTTTCCAGTCAACCATAAACATGTCAAATGGTTTGACCCATTTTTTGCTCGTTTGAATCTTTAAGCCATTTTTTCTGGTGGCAGCCTATGTTGCCAGTGTTGTGTGTGTGTGCGGTTGATTTACGTTCAGCCAGCCAGAGCCTGGTAACATGGTTGCTAGGTAGTTTGGTAGTTTATGGCTTGAGGGGGTGATAAAAGGACCGAAAGCCTTAAAAAGGAAAAACTTGGAATATTTTCACTTTACATAACATGGCATAAGTACTAAAGACATTTATTAAGACACAACTGTTGGCAAATGGGATGTTAAGGAATTAATGTTTTGTGGAAATTATGAAAAAAAGAAGAAGAACTAAAACCATTTGGAGCGGGCAAGGAAACGATTAAGTCATGGGCATTTTAAACATTTGGGAAACGTGAACATTTGCGAAAGGTTTCGAGTACTGGCATCTCTACACAAAGACAAACAATTGTTGTTGTAACTGGGAGCATTATGTAAATGCCAGACCGACCATCTGTCCATTTCCGGTTGGCCATGAATGCCAGAATGCATAAACAATTTTAAATAGCATTTTATTTGGCATGTTCATCGCCCTGTAATATTTACCATTCCAATTTCCCTCCATCAAATAATATTAATACACAATCCAATATAAATATTGAGAGGGGTGGAGAATGCTACTTGGAATTTATAAATTCGTCCCTTTTACTCTTATTGATGTTTTCGGAAAAAAGTTCGCTTTCTTTTCGAAACTTGTTACTTATGATTCAATTCGTTTCGATAAATGGAAATATTCCGGAGAAATTGAATGTTTTTGAGCACAAATATTTATGTGGAAATTTGCGATTAATAAACAGATGTTCCATTCACAGACTACTATGGACTCAAAGACAGGCTAATGTGCCGAGTACATTATTAACTCAGACGGAAATTTACTCTTGAATGACAATTTGCACAGTCCACATTCAGTTTAGTTTAGTGTCGGATGATGGGTATCTTGATGTCATCGTTCGAACAGGACATCGATAAGCACGACATGGAACAAACCAATAACAAAACAAGTAAAAGAGCGTTAAGTTCGGCCGAACCGAATCTTATATACCCTCCATTGCGGAGTGCATTCCACAGTATTACCGACATATTAGAGGCTGACCACATTAAATAGAAGTGAGGTGCCATATTAGGAAAAATTTGATATTTTTTATACACGTTACGATATTTGTTTACTATTTCAAACTATAATGTATACGTAGGTGTACTGTTTTAAGTAAAATGTGATCTTTCCCTTGGTTGATATTAGTTTTAACCCATTTTGATCCTAAAGGTTCGAATGTCAAAAGATATATTTATTTTTCGTGTCTATGCAGTCAGACCAATGTACACATTGCATTTTTCTATTCTAACTGCAGCCGTTTGGTTTGTACCATTTTAATCCCCATTCGCCCCATTTTACGCATAAAAGTACAAATTTCGAAATATTACTTTATGTTTCGTGTATGGATGTATGCACCAAATTTCATGACTTCAACTTCTGCGGTTTGGTTGGTACGAATTTGCAATTAGAGGGATATACACACCGAATATCATGATTCTAGTTATTGTCGTATCATTGGTACCAGTTTTATCCCATTCCGCCCGCTAAAACTTGGAATGCACGCAACAAATTTAAAACAAGTAAGGAAAGGCTAAAGTTGGGCGGGGCCGACTCTATGATACACTCCACTTTCTATCCGAATACTATTCAATTCGGTGAAAATGTGAAAACGGGAAGGATTTTTGTATCCTGTAAATGGATGTGTTTGACAAAAAATGTTAAATCGGAAAGGACATTTGTATGAGAATATATTGAAACCTGGAACGAAATAGGTGAACTATAAAATGTATAGTTTGGCCAAAATCAGTTAAACTTTTGGGAGCAACATTTGTATTTGGGCTATATTTAAATCTGAACCGATCTTACCCACTTTCACCATAGTTTTGTTTAGTTGGACTATAAGATGTTGTGACAATTTATAAGAAAATCTGGTACAATATGTGGTTTCTAGAGCGCAAAAGTCAAATCGGGAGCGACATTTGTATGGGGTCTATATCTAAATCTGAAACGATCTTACCCAATTTCGGCAAGGTGTTTCTAGTTGGATTATAATATGTTGTGCCAAATTTAAAGAAAATCAAGTACAATATGTGGTTTCTAGAGCGAAAAATGTCAAGTCGGGAGCGAAATTTATATGGGGGCTATATCTAAATCTGAACCGATTTGCCTCAAATTAAATAGGGTTCGTCCTTGATCCACAAAACTTAGTTGTGCCAATTTTTGTTAAGATCGGACTATAATTGCGACCTGTAATTTGATTACAACAATAGATGGACAGACGGAGAGACGGACATTGATAAATCGACTCAGAAAGTGATTCTAAGCCGATCTGTATAATAAACGATGGGTCTAACTCGTTTCCTTTTGGGTGTTACAAACAAATGCATAATTCTCTCGTGGAGTGTATAAAAAATCCCTAAATAGTCTAAATATTAGGGGGTATTTTCAGTTCTTGATAGCAAAAACTTTTCCCTCCTGGCCGATTTCGCCCACTTTCAATCGCAATCGATCTGCAACTATTACGCTCATTTCGTTCGATGGCCTGAGTGTTTTCAGCAGACAGACGGACATGGCTAGATCGTCTTAGAATTTTACCACGACCCAGAATGCAGAGTCTCCGATGAATATTTCAAGGTGTTACAAACGGAATGACAAAGGATGGGGGTGTATGCGTAGGTGATGCAGGGTATATTATTATTAATCTTTATTAAATTATTCATCAGTCTTATAAGTCTTATAAAAGATTTTAAATATATGTGTACACATTAACCCACTTGGCGCCACCGTCCTTTTAAAAGAACACCAAAAGAACATCTGGCAAATGAGAGAAAGCACCGTTATGCACGTGCATTTCTCTGAATATTTTTTTATATTATTATTGTTTATGCTTTGTTGTGTAGTTTCGCAGCTCGAAAGTGTCAGCGTTGAATACAGTTCCGCGTGTTTTAATTGTTTATTGAGTGCTTTGCGACAAGTGATTTTTTTTTTTAATAGTGCGAAATGGAAAAAAACAGGTAAGTAAATCATTTGCATCCAGTTAATGATATTTTTTGTTTAAAAATTAATATGAGTAACAACTGAGTTAACTCAACAAATAACTGGAAAGCGTCTGTAATGCTGTATTGCAGCGCAAAGTGCACTGTTCTTTTAAAAGGACAGTGGCAAAATATACTACCTACTTTTATAATTTTCATTACATATTATTTATGCGTTTTTGCAGCAAGTCAAACCGAAAGGCATTAAAGCTTAACGAAAATTTGGAAGAACTTGATGAATGGAGTGATGATGAGGTTTTTGGAACCATTTACATCGCACCCCCTGACAACGCTAACGCTAATGTAACAGATGAAGACAGAGCCGACCAAAACATCGGGCTGTACCGAACGTCTATTAGAGGAAAAAAATGGTATTTTCCGCTCATCTCTCGTTGTATGGACATGGTTGAACAAAATAGCTGGTTATTATATCGTTCGTATGGCGGAAATATGGACCATTTAGCTTTCAGAAGAGTGATTGCTATGGGATTACTGGAATCTTTTAAAACATCCTTAAAGAAGGGTACAAGCAAGTCCAGCGCCAACCTTCATATGTACTCGCGCTTTGATGGACAAGGGCACCTAGTTCAACACAAGGAACAGCAAACTCGTTGCACCATAAGAAGGCCAACTTTTTTTGCAACAAATGTGATGACACCTTACATCCAAAGGAGTGCTTCTTGGCGTATCACACTCCAACTTAAAAAATAATCCCTTTTCCATTTACATTTATGTATATATTTCACTTTACAAATCCTCTATTGTTATATTATTGAGAAAAAACAGCAATTTAGTTATGTTCCTATAAAGTCGAACTACAAATGAAAAAAAATAATTTAAGTAGTGTATTTAGCCACTGTCCTTTTAAAAGGACACCCGATTCCGGGAAAACTATAGATTTAAGAGATATAAGTTATATTATAAAAAATGCTTAGAAACCCATGAATATTAAAGTTTCGGAATAAAAATTTAAGTTTTCAAAAAAAAAAAATTGCGGCGCCAAGTGGGTTAAGAGATTTGGCTTAAAATAACCTTACATCTATAACAATAATCGCTTATGACAAAATAATAAGTAATTTATGAGAAAAAAATATAGATATCGCCGAAGGAAAATTTTATAAAAAAAACTTCATTAAATAATGACTAATATTTTTGAAATATTATTAAAGTGTTTTTAAAATTATTTATTAATATTTTAATATACTTATATTTTGTTTACATAATTAATTGTACAGGTTTTTAACAAGATCATTTTCTGATAGTGAACACATAAATTTAAAATTTTCACGAATTTAATCTATACGAGTTTTAACTAACTCTACATGCAATCTATGAAGACGGCGGGAGGTGTAGTGCCAGGGTAATCTCATCATCATCTTAAGAAGTTTATTTTGGCTAATTTTAATTTTTTTGATGTGTGTTTTAGCACACCCTCCACATACAGGGCAGGCATAACAGATTATAGATTGTAAAATGGTTTTAAAAATATTTATTTTATTGCATATATTAAGATCTGATTTTCTATTAATTAATGGATAAAGAATTTTTATAGCAATGTTAATTTTTTTTAATTATACAAAAAGTAATTCGTTGGTCTAGAATGTCTCCTAGATATTTAACATTGTTAAACCAAGGAATATCTATACCATTCATGTAAATACACCCGTTAGGTAGGTTACAAATACTTCTTTTTCTAGTGAAAAAGATGGCTTGTGATTTGTCTGCATTTATCTTTATTTTCCATTTATTAAAGTAATCAGACAAAATATTGATAGATCTTTGTAGGTTTTCAATAAAAGGGATTGTATCATCTGCACAGAAAGCATAGTTACATATACTTAATTTGGGTATATCAGCGCAATATATTGTATACAATATGAGTACTGAGCCTTGAGGTACTCCTGCTCTTATGTCGTACATATCAGAAAAAAAACTAATTTAAAGAGATACAAAACCATCTGTTATTTAGATATTTCTCTATGATTTTTATAAGATAGAGAGGAACTTTTAAATTGATTATTTTGTAAATGTTGGTGCAGGGTATACAAATCAAAAATATGTTAAATTTGGTCGGCATGAATTTTTTGTGCATTCTATCCTCGATTGCACCGTGGGTGATTGAAGCAAGCATTCGAGGACTGAATACACAAATAAAATGTTTATTTTAAATTTAATTCAAGTAAAAAATAAACTTACATTTTTATTAAATTTAATTAATTAATTTATTATTTACTTCATTATGTAATATTAATTTAATTAATTTTAGATAATTATGGATACTGTAATTTTATGTCTCCAATATTTTCGTATCGATGGAAATAGGAACAATATATAGAAAACATATATAGAATACATTAGGAAGGGTCACGTAAATAAATTACTGCGGTCACCCCCATAAATCAGGATTAGATTGTTTAATAATGTTCTGCAAAATATTTCGTTGCTGGGTCAAGCAGTCTGTGAGCCGAACGCTCCTGAAACCATCCATTTATTTATTTTGTGTTCCACAGTGATATTATACTCGTATAATATACGATATTTTCATTTAATTTTCACTTAGTCTATTTTTCGGTTACATTAAGTTATTAGAAGTCAAATAACTTGTTATAAACTTTCTATTTCAACATCTATTAAAGGTCAGATGACTAGATGATGAAAATGGGGATGAAAATGGTACCAAACAAAAAATACGTAGCTCTGACTGCGTAGACGCGAAAAAAAATTATATACGTATTTTTCAGTCAAAATGGGAAAATTAATAGAAAAGGTTGAGACCAAACAACACTGTGGATGCGAAAAACAATGGTTTTTCGAAATATGCAAACAAATATCATAATTTTCCTAATATGGTACTACACTTCAGCGTAATGATTGTTTTTTAATTGTTTTGATTCTGTTGGTTAGGTCACTCCTGCTTTAAGCGTGTTAAATATAGAGGCTATATATTAAAACTGCCCTGGAAAATAGGACGAATTTGTAAAGAAATTACTTAAAGAAAACTAATTATCACTTCGAGACCTTAATACATTGAAAAAAATTAATGATGCTTAGTTTTAAAACAGCATCCTTAAAGCAATTAAGTTTATTAACAACTACCACTCTCTCTCTCTCTCTCGCTGTCTTTCACCCCATCCAACACCTTGTCTCTTGCGACAAATTACTAACACTTCCCTAATAAATATTCATTTTCCCTTTGAATCCCATAAACACTCAACAAACACTTCAGTGCAAACGAGTGACCATAAATTTTGGCTTCAGCCGGTTTTTAAGACCTCCCCCGATAAAATGTTGTTAACAACAACAAATAACAAAATACCTTTTAATAAGAAATGAACGACCCACCGAATGAACGAACATTCTAAAGAGCCATGAAAATTGTTTTCACCAGCTCATTCGCATATATTTAATATACATCGACAACAGCACTCCAATAAAATGTGTCTGTGTGTGTGTTAATGTTCTTCTTCATTTTCTGTGATTTACAGGCAGGAGACCTGGTAGAGGTAGAGCTGGCAGACCGCACCACCAATCACAGCTGCCTTTTTGTCTAAGGAGGAGATACATTCATCATCTTCTAGTGGCTGCCCGAACCGAAAGATTCACACATAATTTGGCGGTGAGTTCCAAAGCATCCGGAAGAGATTTATTATTTATGAAGTTTTGTGGGAGATGGTTCCCACTGTTCTCCTCTGAGTATGAAACATAGGAAATAACGTGTTAAACGATTTATGGTATTAGGGATGTGGTGTAACCATTAAATTATCCCGAAATTCTTGCCATATTATTGTTACATTTACATACACACAAAGAACACCAAGGCACTCGGGTATATAATTTATGTGAAAATAGCCAAAGTTTTTGCCACAACAATAAAATTGTGAAGTGTAATTTAAGCGTAGCATAAGTTGGGAAAATTTTCCGCAAAAAAAAATATTTCTGCAACACACATTAAGTCGCCTTGGCAAGTGAATAAAGTTGACAAATTTTGTGCATTAATGAGGCATTGCCGCCTCTGAATAATGTCAGATGGTCTTAACTGAAGTTCAGCCAAGGATGTCGCCCATACCATCCCAATGAGCTCTAGTAAACCAGAAGTTCGTCCTAAGATAAGGCGACACACAGTGGTTCAGAATCAAATTCCATCGGCCAAAATTCAATAACTTTTGTTCTAGTAGACATTTTTAGGTTCTGTAAAAAACCAAAATTAGAAAAAATAGTACAAAAAAATATAATATTTTTTTCACATTATGAATAAATATCTTAAATACAACAAGTAAATACGGCGTTAAGTTTGGCCGGGCCGAACTTTATATACCCTCCACCATGGAGTGCATTCCACAGAGGTTGTCGGTTTTCGTAGAAGTGCAAGAAAATATATATATATTTTTTTAATATAGCCAAACCAAAAGAAATATAAATTTTGAAATTATGAATTTGAAATTTTATAAATAAAAATAATATTTTAATTACTTCAAACCACGCTTATAGGGTAATGC
Organism: Polietes domitor; assembly: GCA_947397865.1. NCBI lineage: Eukaryota > Metazoa > Arthropoda > Insecta > Diptera > Muscidae > Polietes > Polietes domitor. The sequence goes on from OX377620.1 coordinate 123,063,527, forward strand.
TGCCAATACGTCATTTCAAAAAATAAATATTCTTATATTTGTTTGTCATTTATTTTTGTTCAAGACCAAAGGTTGTGCTGAAGTCTTCGGCAGAACCCAAAATTAGCAAAAAGGCAAAGTTAGACCTTTATTGTTGCAGCTAAAAGTTCTTATATTTATATTTTCAAAAATATTTTCAAATTTCCATTCTATTTTAATTCCAAAAGTACAAATTTTGAAAATCCATTATCAGACGTACATAGTGCAAAATAACCCAACTTCATGATTCAACCAATTTTTGCCGTAAAAGAAAAAGTACGAATTTGGAAAAAACTTTTTATTTTGCGTGTCTATGCAGACAGAGGAATGTATACACCGAATTCCTTGATTCCAGCTGTGCCCATTTGGTTGGTACCATTTTTACCCCCTTGACGTTTCTACGCAATTAGAATTTTATCATTCTAGCTGTACCATTGTATCCCTTGAAAGTACTTATTTCGAAAAATTCTTCAATTTTCCGTGTCTACGCAGTCAGACTAATGTATACTCCGAATTTTAATGAGTCTAGCTGCGGTCATTTGATTGGTACTATTTTTATCCCCTTTTTTCATTTTAATCCCAAAAAGTACGAATTTCGAAAAATCAGTTTATTTTCCGTGTCTACACACTTAGAGGAATGTATACTCCGAATTTCATGACATGAATTTCATGTGGTCATTTGATTGGTACCATTTTTATCCCCTTTTTCCATGAAAAAGTGGGCGTGGCACCTCCCATACGAAGTTAAAACCTATTATTGAATATAGTCAGTTCTATGACACCTAGAGTGCTGAAATTTTGTGTAAGTGCATATACCATCAATGTGCATAGTTGTGCCAAAAAGGGGCGGTATTGGAAAAGTGGGCGTGGCACCTCCCATACGAAGTTAAAACCTATTATCGAATATTGTCAGTTCTATGACACCTAGAGTGCTTGAATTTTGTGTAAGTGCATCTAGCATCAATGTGCATAGTTGTGCCAAAAATGGGCGGTATTGGAAAAGTGGGCGTGGAACCTCCCATACGAAGTTAAAACCTATTATTGAATATTGTCAGTTCTATGACACCTAGAGTGCTGAAATTTTGTGTAAGTGCATCTAGCATCAATTCGCATAGTTGTGTCAAAAATGGGCGGTATTGGAAAAGTGGGCGTGGTATCTCCCATACGAAGTTAAAACCTATTATTGAATATTGTCAGTTCTATGACACCTAGAGTGCTGAAATTTTGTGTAAGTGCATCTAGCATCAATTCGCATAGTTGTGCCAAAAAGGGGCGGTATTGGAAAAGTGGGCGTGGCACCTCCCATACGAAGTTAAAACCTATTATTGATTATTGTCAGTTCTATGACACCTAGAGTGCTGAAATTTTGTGTAAGTGCATCTACCATCAATGTGCGTAGTTCTGCCAAAAATGGGCGGTATTGAAATAGTGGGCGTACCACCTCCCATACGAAGTTAAAACATATTATCGAATAGTGTCAGTTCTATGACACGTATAGTGCTCAAATTTTGTGTAAGTGCATCTAGCATCAATGTGCGTAGTTGCGCCTAAAATGGGCGGTAATGCAAAAGTGGGCGTGCACCTCCCATATGAAGTTAAAACCAAAATTACACCTACTGTAATTTTGTGTAAGTGCATCTAGCATTAATGTGCGTAGTTGTGACAAAAATGGGCGGTAATGGAAATGTGGGCGTGGCACCTCCCATACGAAGTTAAAACCCATTTTCGAATATATGCCGTTCTATGGCAGATAAAAAACTGAAATTTTGCAGTCATTTTTCCTTCTACAAAAGATAACTAAAAAAGAATTTCTAGGCCCAATAGAATTCTGCTTGCATAAAGCATGGATTTGAAAAAAAAAATTTTTTTTTGATTTACTAGTTTATTTTAATCCCAAAAAGTACGAATTTCGAAAAAATTAGTTTATTTTCCGTGTCTACACACTCAGAGGAATGTATACTCCGAATTTCATGACTCTAGCTGCGGTCATTAGATTGGTACTATTTTTATCCCCTTTTTTCATTTGAAACCCAAAAAGTACGAATTTTGAAAAATCCGTGTATTTTACTTATCTATGCAATCAGAGGAATGTATGAACCGAATTTCATTATTCTAGGTGCAGCCGTTTGGTTGGTACCATTTTTATCCTCTTTATTCATTTTAACCCCAAAAAGTACGAATTTTGAAAAAATACTTTTATATTATGTATCTACTCAATTAGAGTAAAGTACAAACCGAATTTCGTGTTTCTAGCTGTTGTCGTATAATATGTACCATTTTTATCCCTTTTTTTGCCCCATTTCACCCCCTACAAATAAGAATCACTTTATTGTGCCCGTTTTTGCTATAAGGGGAATGCGCTTGTCAAATATCAAGCAAATATAAACACACATATTCAAAAAACATGCTTAAATACGCTAAAATATTAGGGATTATTATGGGTATTTTTAGTCATTGTGAGGGAAAAATGTTTCCCTTTGGGCCGATTTCGCCCCATTTCAATCCCAACTGATCTACGACTATAAGACACATTTATGGAAAATTTGAACGTCTAGCTCCTTTCGTTTAGATGCTTGCGTGCTTTCAACAGACGGACGGACGGACATGGCTAGATCGTCTTAGAATTTTATGACGATCAAGAATATATATTCTTTATAGGGTCTCAGGTTGATATTTCAAGGTGTTGCAAACGGAATGACAAAGTTAGTATACCCCCATCCTGGTGGTGGTGGTGGGTATAAAAAAAATTAATTTTAATCTTTAAAATCGAAAAGTACGTAAAGCAGGCATCTTTGGGCCGATTTCTAAAATTGTAAATATCTCAAAGTAATCCTTGGGTCCTTGTCTTTGTTTTTTACAGAACTCAGAAATGTCAGCTAGAACAAAAGTTATGGATTTTGATTCTGAACTACTGTGCGACAGTCACCTCCACTAGTTTGCTTTTTTATGGGTTCTTTTAATAAAAGTTTGTGTTTCACTTTGAAGCCCAGAAGTGCGGATGTAAGCGGTTTAAATATCATACGTAATCATGCTCAGCGACAGCCTACCCAGCTTAGGCTCCTTCGTCGGAGATGTGTGTGTGTCCTTGCAGATATCATCTTTTGACACTTGCTCCTCATCATGCCGATACTTAGCATAGCACATACAACCAACTGTAATCTTATATACATATATACACATTAAAACGTACTAGCATATGGTCGCTAGTCGGTGGTATTGAATTGAATATTCACAGTCAGCCTGCCACAGTCGAACTGCAGACAACCGCTAATGCACATGTCCCCGACCAGCTCCGCACGCCATTTGATGATGATTTTGCTTCAACGTGTTTATTATAGAAATTAAATTAATGACATCTTACATGAATGCTGAATTAGAGGCCAAATATATAAGATTCTACTATAGACATTTACAATCCCTACCCTCAACCAACAATTTCAATTATCATAATCCCCGAAACGTTATTTCGGTTTATGTCCTTTTTTGTATTATGACGGAACAAAATAAAACTCACATATGAGTAATTTCATGTGAAGTAATCTCACGCACTTTTTGGCCCTTCCCTCTGATTTCGATGTACATTTTCTATTGTGTACTTTTCTATTAGGCGAATGAAGCCGTTTTCAAGAAATAAAAAATTTTAGACTCTAAGGTCGATCGGAAATAAAATATTTTTGCCATAAGCAATTTAAACAAGTAAAAACTTCTACTCACCATGCCCTTTCAGAATTATAGGGTCGCTACTCTGTTCCGAAAGTGCTGTTAGACAATGTAATGGAATTCATTTTAAGTTCCATTGGAAGCAAAACAGTGCAAGGCTATGTGACGCATGAGTAATATTTGCTATTCATGTTACGCATACGTATCACGATTTACCACTTTAAGTATTGAGTAATTTCATGTGAAGTGATTACACGCATACACATTTTGGCTTTTATCTCCGATTTTGATGGAATTTTCCAATTATGTACTTTTTTATAAGGCGAATAGTGCTGATTTTTCGATTTTAAAAAAATAAGAAATTGTGAGCAATAGGGTGGATCACAAATAAAGTATTTTTGTCATAAGGCAATTTAAAACAAGTACAAACGGCGTTAAGTTTGGCCGGGCCGAACTTTGTATACCCTCCACCTTGGATTGCATTCCACAGAGGATGTCGATTTTCGTAGAAGTGCAGTAATATTACAGGAAAATATATTTAATATAGGCAAACCAAAACAAATATTGAAAAAATAATTTTATAAATAAATATAATATTTTAATTATTTCAAACCACGCTTATAAGGCAAGGCTACCAATGCGTCAATTAAAAAAATAAATATTCTTATATTTATATCTTCAAAAAGCTTAAATACCATAAATATTGGTAGATAGTGGGTGCTACATATGGTTTGCATCCCGGGATTTCCCGCGGGAAAATTCCCGCATTTATTTCATTTCCCGTATCCCGGGAAATTCGTACGGGAATCCCGCGGGAATTCTATAGAAACTTTTACATATTTCTTCGCATATTTTTTCCATCAATTCCACAATAAAAATGTTGTACAATAATTTTGCTCATATCGATTTTAATTAGGTCAAATTAATTAATTAATTAATTAGGTCAAATATTTCAGTTGGATGACAAAATGTTTTAAACTACGTTCGGATATACACCCAAAATCCACTTATTGGGGATTGCCTGTCAAACTCCATATGAAAAAAATTTAAAATTCTGGTGTGTATCCGAACGCCCAAAACAAATAAAGTCAGTCGTTTGAAAATATTTTAAACAATGCTATAGAAAACGCAAGTAACAATATAAAAATAATTTATAGTTTTCGAAGCGACAGCATAAAGAACAGACAACATAAACATTTTATTTAATGCACTAATGACTATTAAGCTTCCAAATTTTCCAATAAAATAATAAATATCTGTTCTTAATTCAAATATACACTTGCATATTTTGATTGCATACATTTAATTAATTTTGAAACTTGAAGATGTTTGAATTGAATTCTGTAACAAGTTCGTTGTGAAATAAATATTTATTTTACTGAACTGGGAAACTCCCCTGCCTCAAGACTATTTTACATCTATATTTTATAGAATGCAAATTTATTTACAAATGAAAAGGAGATATTTATTATTTGAATTTACACTACCACTACCATGATTTCCACCCTGTGAAAGGCTTTGTCCGGTAGCTTTGTAGCGATTTTTCAACACAATACCCGACCTATTTAAGTAAATGATTTTCAGAAATGAATGAGAAGCCGAATATCCGTTCAAAAAATCGCATAAAATATAAAAGTTTCATTGGAAAAAATAAGCTTAACTCATGGTAAACGATACGCTGACGATTTCCCGTGCTGTCCCGGGATCAAGGGAAATTAAAAAAATAATTCCCGTTTCCCGGGAAATAAAAAGTACGGGAAAATACAAACCCTAGTGCTACAGTTGGTTGTATTTCCATTCTATTTTAATTCCAAAAGTACAAATTTTGAAAATACATTATCAGACGTGCATAGTGCAAAATAACCTAACTTCATGATTCAATCAACTTTTGCCGTAAATGAAAGAGTACGAATTTGGAAAAAACTTTTTATTTTACGTGTCTATGTAGTCAGATTGATTCTAGCTGCGGCCATTTGGTTGATACCATTTTTACCGCCTTAAGAGTACGACTTTCTAAAATCTCTTTATTTCAATTAGAATTTCATTTTTAACCCTCTGTACCATTGTATCCCTTGAAAGTACATATTTCAAAAAATCCGTTTATTTTCCGTGTCTATGCAGTCAGAGGAATGTATACTGCGAATTGCATGAGTCTAGCTGCGGTCATTTGATTGGTACTATTTTTATCCCATTTTTT
>OX377620.1:124951703-125090469 GCA_947397865.1 Polietes domitor
TTAACAGGATGGCAATTGTGATGCCTGAGGTACTCACCGGCAAGGCGCTGGTGTGGTACCGCAACAATAATAAAAATTGGGGAACGTGGACCGCGTTCCGCCATGATTTGCTGAAGTTCTTTTTACCCCCACGATACCTCGAACATCTAGAAGATGAGATCCGGAAACGTCGCCAAAAACCCAGGGAGACCTTCAAGAACTACATGCTGTACATGCAGAATCTTATGCGACATAGCGGGCTTAGCGAAGGCCAGAAACTTGAAAGGATTTTCAGGAATGCGTTACCCGAGTATCTCTGGTACATACGACGGAAGGACTTCCTCACCCTCGACGACTTACTGGAGATGGCTGAAGAGATGGAGAGTATTCCGACCTCGGTTCCAACCCCCCGTGAGCAACATAGACGCATGGGCCCGGAGGAAGGCCAACCATTACAAGAGCCCCGAATAAACCCGCAGACCGCCTGCCGTCGATGTGGACAAGATGGCCATGTTGCAGCCCGGTGCCGGAATGCACAAGTATTATTCTGTTGGGTTTGTGGACGAGTTGGTGTAAGAACCGTCCAGTGCTGCCGACAACAGTCGGGAAACGAACATCGGGCCCGTATGGAACAAGGGGGTACGGGCCTCCAGCCAGCCACACCCCTGCATTAGAGTCTGCCCTCCGTTTTGAGCCAACACGACTGATTGCCACAATCAGGGTCGGGAATAAGTTGGCCGACGCTACAGTGGACACGGGGGCCACCCGATGTTTCATCAGCGAGAAATTCGCGCAAGCCATCGCCGCACACGGGAAACGTAAGCCTTATGACATCCGAATCACCCTAGCTGACGGTTCCCACCGGCAGATTAACACCGCCATCGCAACCACGATTCACTTCGGGGATCATCTCATACACACAGACTTACTCGTAATGATTGAGGCCACAGAGGATATCATTCTGGGTCTGGACTTTCTTGTCAAAAGTAACGCCCGCATCGAATGTGCAGGTATTGCTTGTAATTTCCAGACAACAAACCCGACGTCCCCTACTCCAGCCTTGGAGGACCGGAATCGACATCTCACAACCCGTGCCGACGCACCGGGAACTACAGTGAATAGCACCCCGACGCAAGAACTTGCCGAGGATATGGAACCTATGTCCAGTCCCCTACCGGTAAGTGAACATAGCCCTATAGAGCAAAGACGAATTACTCGGTTTATTGAGGGAGAGCTCCAGAAATTTCGGGAGTTACATGGACTATCCACGGCCGCCTCCCATCGTATCGTGATGACGGATGACCGGCCATTTAAACTGCGCTATGCCGCGCGGAACCCAGCCATGCAGGCAATAATTGATGCCAAAATTAATGACTTGCTGGCCAACGGATATATTGAACCATCTAGAAGTGCGTACAGCTCGCCGATAACATTGGCCCAGAAAAAGAATGGTACCTGGAGACTATGTATGGATTTCAGGCATCTGAATAGCAAGTCCAATCCAGATGCCTATCCGCTGCCCAGAATTTCGTCTATATTGGATCGTCTTCGGGAGGCCACGTATGTAAGCAGCTTGGACCTCAAGGATGGATACTGGCAGATCCCGCTGGAAGAGACCAGTAGAAAATACACCGCATTCACAGTCGCCGGGCGAGGGCTGTACCAGTGGCGGGTAATGCCCTTCGGATTACACTCGGCACCGGCGACCTTCCAACGAGCACTCGACAGTGTCATCGGCCCGGAACTAGAACCATACGCCTTTGCATATTTGGACGATATCATCGTAACCGGCAGAACCTTGGACGAACACTTGGGTAATTTGGAGAAAGTATTTCAGCGTCTACGAGCCGCCAACCTAAAAATCAACCCGGAAAAGTGCGAGTTCTTCAAACGGGAGACAAAGTACCTTGGACATGTCGTCAGCGCGGAGGGGATTCACACTGATCCGGACAAAATCGCGGCTATCCAGGACATGAACGCTCCCGGCTCTTTAAAGGAATTACGGCGATTTCTAGGAGTAGTGTCGTGGTACCGCCGGTTCGTTCCAGACTTCGCTACCTTAGCTCACCCACTGACGGCCCTACTAAAGAAGGGGAAACACTGGCGATGGACGGAGGACCAACAAACAGTATTCGAACTATTGAAGGCAAGACTGACCCAGGCTCCTGTTCTGGCATGTCCGGACTTCACGAAAACGTTCACTCTACAGACGGACGCCAGCGATTATGGTCTGGGGGCTGTTTTGACACAGGAACTGGAGGAGGGAGAACGGGTCATTGCGTACGCGAGTCGGACATTAAATGGGGCAGAAAGGAATTATTCTGCAACCGAAAAAGAGTGTCTGGCCATAGTATGGGGCATACGGAAAATGCGACCATACCTCGAAGGATACCGATTCCACGTGGTCACGGACCATCTTTCGCTGAAGTGGCTCAACTCAATCGATAACCCTACTGGACGTCTCGCGCGATGGGCTCTTGAGCTACAGCAGTATAGTTTTACCATACAATACCGGAAAGGTAAGCATAACGTGGTAGCAGACGCGCTGTCACGTCAACCACTGGAGGCTTTACATCGCGCTATTGCTGATACGTCGGATACCTGTCCGTGGCTACAGAAGAAGATGGACGAGGTCACTCGGCAGCCACAGAAGTTTTCGGACTATTCCATTGTCGGCTCACAACTTTTCCGACATATCCCGAGGCACCCCAACGACGAAGATTGCACGCCATGGAAGTTGTGTGTGGCTACCCATTTACGGGAACGTGTACTGCACGAGAATCACACCCAGCCATCCGCAGGGCATTTGGGCATCCGGAAAACAGTGAACCGAGTCTGCAACCGGTACTACTGGCCAGGAATGATTCGCGACGTCGCCAAATTCGTGCGGAGTTGTGAGTCCTGCCAAATGTACAAACCCAGTCAGGTTGCCCCCGCCGGAGAAATGCTGGTAACCATTCCGGAAGAACCCTGGGCCACCGTTTGCGCAGATTTTGTAGGACCTCTACCCAGGACCAAACACGGTAATTCTATGCTCTTGGTGCTGTTCGACCGCTTCTCAAAATGGGTCGAACTCATACCCCTCCGTAAGGCAACTGCCGAAAGCGTCGTGAAGGCTTTCCGGGAGCGAATACTGGCCCGGTTCGGAATCCCCAAGGTCCTTATAACCGACAACGGCAGTCAATTTGTGAGTAGGGTCCTACAAAAATACCTCCGCGAAGTCGGAATTCGGCAACAATTTACCGCTCCATATTGTCCTCAGGAAAATCCGACGGAACGGGCAAACCGCACAGTTAAAACCATGATCGCACAAATCGCCCGCAATCAGCATCAGAAGTGGGACGAACACTTACCCGAGATCAGCCTGGCTATCAACACCAGTACGTCGGAGTCCACCGGATATAGCCCCGCATACCTCACCCAAGGACGAGAGCCCCGACTCCCCAATGCTTTGTACGACGAATTGGTGACTGGTACAGGTGCCCTAAGGCAAAACCCAGAAGATAAAGCAAAGGAACTCCAAGACATTTTCCAGATCGTCCGAAATCAACTAGGGCGGGCAGCGGAAGATCAACGCAGACACTATAACCTTCGAAGACGGCCATGGAAACCGAAAATTGGAGATCTGGTCCTTGTCCGGCAACATCCGCTATCCAAGGCGGTAGATAACTTCGCTGCAAAACTAGCTCCAAAGTTCGACGGACCTTACACCGTGGTAGAGTTCGTGTCGGCCGTCATAGTCCGCATACGACATCGCGATAGGGATAATCTGCGAACGGCACATCTTAGCGACATTAAACCTTTCACTGAGGCTCCCGCTGCTATTAAAAAACCATTCCCTATTCATTCCATCTCCATTTAACCCAGTCTTCTTTTATAATCCACAGAAATAATGTCGAGCCAAGCATACCCGTTACTGCGCACCAAAGCGTATTTAAAGCAAGGGCTGCCAAGATGCTACGTGCGGCTGGAGAGGCTACCCGCCCATAAGGTGGCGCCAAGCCAACTCCTTAATACACCAAGGCACGCCCATACCCCACCAAGCGGCACCTTTACACCACCAAGGGAAACAGAGACGGTGATACTAATTTCCAGCGACAGCGAGGGGGAACTGACTCCTCCGCGTAAAATGGCACGCCGGGGGTCTCACCCAGACACACCGTCACCCACGGTTTCGCCTATCAGGCGGCCCAGCAGGTCGTCCTCATCATCATCCTCATCATCATCATCGTCATCATCATCATCATCATCATCATCATCATCAGCATCATCATCATCATCATTATCCTCATCCTCGTCTGCGGCTTCCCTAACCGATCTATCCGACATTAAGTCCGAGGACGCCTTCTCGGACTTGGAGAAGCGGGTGAACATCCGTCTGGCACGGACCCGACAGTCCCCTTCGCCCCCAAAGGACTCTGCGACACAGTTGTCGGATATTGACTCCGAAGACGCATTCTCCGACCTGGGGGAGCGGCCTAGGGAGGTGACAGGGGCACACACGGCCCTGTTGGCCGGAAGACGGTATAAGTGCCGGGAGAAGTTGTCCGACGAGGTGCAACGACAGCTCGAACCCTACGTCGCCACGGCACTAAGGATACATCGGGTACCAAGCCGGTACAACCGATGTGTAGAGATTGGAGGGCGAAGATATGGAGTCCATATCAACAGGATAGGGGAGGTTATTATCCAGCTAAAATGAGGGGGGGCAGTGTGATGACGAAAGTCCTGGGGTCGTTTTCGCCAACACCAATAGTTTAAGAATAGCTTTAAGTGAATATATGAATTGAACTGAATATATGAATTAGCAAATGAATTAAAAAAAATGTTAGTTAGTACATTTGGCGGAAAACCGAAGTTAGCATATTTGGCATCTCACCGTGGCGGCGGACGACTACAACAACAACACACAACCATCTGGTGGTTGTTTGTTTTCGCGATCATTTGGCGTAAACAAGTTACCGTTACCACGATGAGATGCTGAAATATCATCAAGCAGCACGTGTGGGGCTGTGATAAAAGGGATACACACACATTACACACTGCGGGTAATGATCATGAAGAAAACATATTTTGAACTTTTGTGATAAACAACATACCGTTATCCCGATGCAATGTGGGAGATATCACCAGCGTGCATTGGGACGGCTATAAAAAGCAAGGACAGAGAGCAGCAAGGGACAGTCGATCAAGAGGGACAAAGCCGAGTGGACAAGCGGTGAGTAAGTGTCAGTGATAGAAATAGTGAAAGTGTTGGATAGCGAGAGTGCCTACGTAGGTTCCCGGTTTAGCTAAGTGACGTGTTCCCAAGTGAGTCGTGTGTAGTGCCTATCGAGGTATCACGCTGACTATCCAGTGCCGTGTTCCCAAGTGAGTCGTGGGTAGTGCCTATCGAGGTATCACGCTGACTATCCAGTGCCGTGTTCCCAAGTGAGTCGTGGGTAGTGCCTATCGAGGTATCACGCTGACTATCCAGTGCCGTGTTCCCAAGTGAGTCGTGTGTAGTGCCTATCGAGGTATCACGCTGACTATCGCGTGTTTCGTCCCAAGTGAGTCACGTGACGTGCCTACACAGGTCTCACGCCGACTATCGCGTGTTTCGTCCCAAGTGAGTCACGTGACGTGCCTATACAGGTCTCACGCCGACTATCGCGTGTTTCGTCCCAAGTGAGTCACGTGACGTGCCTATACAGGTCTCACGCCGACTATCGCGTGTTTCGTCCCAAGTGAGTCACGTGACGTGCCTATACCGGTCTCACGCCGACTATCGCGTGTTTTGTCCCCAGTGAGTCACGTGACGTGCCTATACAGGTCTCACGCCGACTATCGCGTGTTTTGTCCCAAGTGAGTCACGTGACGTGCCTATACAGGTCTCACGCCGACTATCGCGTGTTTTGTCCCAAGTGAGTCACGTGACGTGCCTATACAGGTCTCACGCCGACTATCGCGTGTTTTGTCCCAAGTGAGTCACGTGACGTGCCTATACAGGTTTCACGCCGACTATCGCGTGTTTTGTCCCAAGTGAGTCACGTGACGTGCCTATTCAGGTTTCACACCGACTATCGCGTGTGACGTGCCTATAGAGGTATCCCGCCTAGCGTGTCTCAAAGTAACGTTAACTCTATCGCGTTTTCCCCAAGTGAAGCGACAAATCCAAAGCCCTACACCAGTACTTCACACAGACGTCGTGCACATACCCGACGCGTCGAGTGCTTCATACCCGCCAGGAATCAACGCGTGCCTAGCAAGGTCCCAACCACAGCATCCCACTTCCTCTACCCTAAGTAAACCGTATCAAATAGATAATAGGCTAAGAAATACTGTGTTGTGCGCTTATTCAAGAAATCAGAACAATAAATAACGCAGAAACTGAAAATTGCGGTGTTTTCACTCTCAGTCACTTCCCCAAATAAATTTCTGTGGCGAACCCTTCCCCCGCGAGCTGTACCCCAGCAACCAGAGGAAACTCGTCGTTACAATGTTTATGTTGTTGAAGGTTATGTCGGAATCCTTTGGCTAGCCGTTGCCGCCTTTGATAGATTGGAATGTTTTGATCAATTGGAAGTGTTGGAAACAACAGCAATCGGTAATACTATCATAACGATTCAATATCAAAATTTAAATTTATTTATTATTGATAAAAAGCACATGCTTTGTGGCAATTTTTTTTGGGACAGCTTAGTTCTAATACGGAAAAAGTACGAAATTAGCCCTAAAATGAATTTTAACTATTGACTTATTTCCGGTATTTAAATTGATTTTAGAGTTTTGGAGTATTCAGAGACTTATAATTTATGGCAAATATTTTTATACCCTCCGCCTCCAGGATGGGGGTATACAAACTTTGTCATTCCGTTTGTAACACCTTGAAATATCAACCTGATAAAGACCTGACCCTATAAAGAATATATATTCTTGATCGTCATAAAATTCTAAGACGATCTAGCCATGTCCGTCCGTCCGTCCGTCTGTTGAAAGCACGCTAGCATCTAAACGAAAGAAACTAGGACGTCCAAATTTTCCACAAATGCGTCTTATAGTCGTAGATTGGTTGGGGTTGAAACTGGACGAAATCGGCCCAAAGGGACTAAAAATACCCATACAAATTCCTAATATTTAGAGTATTTAGGCATGTATTTTCAATATGTCTCCTTGTACATACTTGACATTGGGTATGCGCATTCCCCCTATAACAAAAACGTACACCATAATGTGATTCTTCTTCGTCGGGTGTGAAATGGGGCAAAAAGGGATAAAATTGGTACCTTTCAAACGACAACAGCTAGAAACACTAAATTCGGTGTGTACATTCCTCTAATTGAGTAGTATTGTATAATATATAAGTATTTTTTCCTTTTAAGGGGTAAAATGGGAATAGAGGGATAAAATGGTACCAACCAAATGGCTGCACCTAGAATAATGAAACTCGGTGTATACATTCCTCTGTTTGCAAAGACTCGAAAATAAACGGATTTTTCGAAATTCGTATTTTTTGAGGTTAAAATGGAAAAAGGGGATAAAAATAGTACCAACCAATTGGCCGCAACAAGAGTCATGAAATTCGGAGTATACATTCCTCTGACTGCGCAGACACAAAAAATAAAAGATTTTTTCCAAATTCATACTTGCACGGGATGCAATGGGACAGAGGGATAATAATAGTACCAACTAAACGACTACAGCTAGAATGATGAAATTCGGTGTGTACATCCCTCTAATTGCGTAGACACGCAAAATAAAGAGATTTTAGAAAATCGTACACTTAAAGGGGGTAACATAGGAAAAAGGGGATAAAAATGGTGCCAACCAAATGGCCGCAGCTATAATCATGGAATTCGGTGTATACATTCCTCTGATCGCATAGACACGCAAAATAAAAAGATTTTTCCAAATTCGTACTTTTTACATTTACGGCAAAAATTGGTTGAATCATGAAGTTAGGGCTATGTACGTGATATAATGGATTTTCAAAATATGTACTTTTGGAAACAAACTAGAATGGAAGTACATCAAACTGTAGCACCCACTATCTACCAATATTTATTTAAGCTTTTTGAAAATATAAATATAAGAATATTTCTTTTTTGAATAGACTTATAAGCTTGTTTTGAAATAATAAAAATATTATATTTATTTATAAAATATTTTTTGTTTTCACTATTTAAATTTGTTTGACTATATTAAAAAAAATATATTTTCCTGTAATATTACTGCACTTCGACGAAAATCGACAGCCTCTGTGAAATGCAATCCATGGAGGAGGGTATATAAAGTTCGGCCCGGCCTAACTTAACGCCGTTTTTACTTGTTTGTTTTGACCCGTTACACCCTTGTTTTGGGGTGTTTTTACCCTTTTGCACGAAAGGGGTCAAAACGCCCTCTATATTGAGAAGCTAGAGGGTTAAGTATTAAATGTAAGGATCACAAAGTATCACATGCAAAATGCACATTTTACATTGGATCTTGATCAAATTTCTCATATCACATTATATTTCAACTAGAAACATCTACTGTGAAAGTCAACTATATTGGGCCATGTTTTGGTATAGCTCCCATATAAATGGGAAATGTAGCGCTCTTACAAATGGGTGCCAATTTTTACTATTACCGCTCTAGAACCAACATTTTACATCAGAAGTTGATCAAGTTTTGCAGAACATGCTCTATTTCAACTAGGAATACCTAATTTGAATGTCAAATATATGGTTCCATATTTTGGTATCACCACCATACAATTGGTGCCCCCAGTTTACACTATTACGCTCTAGAACCTAGATCTTGCATTGGATCTTGACCAAATTTGCAAATCATGATGTATTTCAACCGTGAAGGAAACTAACTTGTTTTTGGCCCCATAAATATGGGTCCTTGTTTTGATGTAGACCCCAGTCACATAGGCTTAGGTACGACTTAGAAGTATTTTGCACATAACGTTATATTTCAGTTAGAAACACTTACAGTAAATATGGAGCATTACTTAAATATAGTGTATTACACAATTAAAACAAGTAAGGAAAGCCAAAAGTCGGGCGGGGCCGACTATATGATACCCACCACTTTCTATCCGAACACAATTCAATTCGGTAAAAAGGTGAAAACGGGAAGGATTTTTGTATGTTTCCTAATCATAGGCTAATATGACCAGACCCAATTTGTTAAATCGAGAAGAATATTTGTATCGGGGCTGTATCCAAACATGGAATGATGTGACCCACATTCATAATAGAATCTTCCAGTCCAAGTATAACGTGTTATGCTCAATTTGAAGCAATTCGGTGAAAATCCGTGGTTTCTGGTGCGGAAAAAGTCAAGCCGGGAGCGAAATTTGTATTGGACTCTATAAAAATCGGAACCGATCTGGCCCATTTTCATCGCGGGTGTTTCTAATAATAATTGAAATATAAGATATTTTGCAAGATTTGAAGAAGATCTGTTAAAAAATTTGGTTTCTAGGGTGAAAAAAGACAAATCGGGATTGAAATGTGTGTGGGAGCTATATATAAATTTGAACCGATCTGACCCATATTCACCGTTGGTATTTCTAGTGGAAATATAAGATATTTTGAAAAATTTAAAGATCTGTAAAAATATGTGGTTTCTAGAGCGGAAAAAGTCAAATTCGGAGCGAAATTTGTATGGGGGCTATATCTAATTCTGAACCGATCTTACCCACCGTCAGCATATGTGCTTCTAGTTGGATTATAAGATGTTGTGCCAAAATTAAAGAAAATCGAGTACAATATGTGGTTTCTAAAGCGGCAAAAGTCAAATCGGGAGCGACATTTGTATGGGGGCTATATCTAACTCTGAACCGATCTATTCCGCTTTCGCCACAGGTGTTTCTAGTTAGATTGTAAGGTGTTAAGCAAAATTTGAAGAAAATCGGGTAATATTTGTGCTTTATAGAGCGGAAAAAGTCATATCGGGAGCGACATGTGTATGGGGGCTATATCTAAATCTGAACCGATTTACCTCAAATTAAATAGCGTTCGTCTTTGATCCACAATTTTCTGCCAATTTTTGTTAAGATCGGACTATAATTGCGACTTGATGATTACAACAATAGAGGGACAGACGGACATTGCTAAATAGACTCAGAAAGTGATTCTAAGCCGATCTGTATATTAAACGTTGAGTCTAACTCGTTTCCTTTTAGGTGTTACAAACAAATGCACAAGGACATAATACTCTCGTGGAGTGTAAAAAATTAAACAATTACTTTTTTGGGATTTATTTTTTCCCCATTTTAGAAATTGTGAGGTTTTTACATGAGGTGCTACAAAAATGTCGTTGAAAACAACTCATGAATTAATTTTGATTTTTTTTAGAAAATTATGCTTTTCTAAATAAAATATTTCTTTTGAGAATTATATAATAATCCAGCTGAGTAAATTATTTACCTCAAGTTCTCTGTCCAAAATACGGTTAAGAATCTTTTAAAATATATGGAAAACATCCCGATAAAATGAGTGTATCGCCCTAAACATTTTTGAATTGATCCTAATGCATTTTGACACTTACTATCTATATATTGCAGAATGTATTGACAAATCGGTTTAGATTTCAAATTCTACTAAGAGAGGCAATTTTTATTATAACTATAAAGCAGAAAAATACACTTTTTATAATAAAGTTACTCCATTTTGGAATCGGCAGAAGAAGACCTTTAGCAATATGTAAACAGCAATTAACAGCAAAGCGCTTTTTGTGCTTCATTTCACATAAAACTAGAAAGTTCATAAAAATTTAACTTTTTGAAAAACAAATTCATATTGAACCCTGCCGAAAATCTACAAAAATTGAGATAGATATAACGAAATTTTGAATTATATAGAAAAAATGGCATGTTTTCCAACCAAATTCTCAAATTCCCAAAGTGGGAAAAATATGTACCAAAATTTGGGATTTTTACTAAAATGATCGCCATTTCCTTATTTATTTCCAGCAGGGATGTGATAATATCTTTTAATTTAAGCAAATAAAAATTGTTTTAAAAAATTACAATTTTCGAGGGTGTATAAAGAAATAAAAGAAGAAGCGAAAAATTTAAAAGCCAAAAAATGTTGTATAATTGTTCACTTACTTAGTAGCCCTCATACGCACTGGAAACACACATCTGCTCTCTAAGCATGTGGAAAATCAACCATATAAATTTTCCATTCATAAGTTATAGAATTAGTTCAGTACAAAATCGACTTTCCCAATGGATGTACGTCGCATAGTAGAATACTTTGTTTTTTTTTTGTAACATAATAAGGAAAGGCTAACGTAGAGCGGGAAACCCTACTAAGCCCAGGTGTTTTTTGTGTTGATTGGACGATTTTATGTAATCTATTGCAATAAGTTACTCTTACACGTGAGGGGCCCCATATGCAAACTAAGGCATGTTAAAATCATTAAAAATAAATACAAAATGTCAGAAGAGCACAAAAAGTGATAAACTGCCCAAGCTAATTTCATAAATATTCTATAAAATTGATTTTCCCTTTTTAATTTTGCAGATATGGAATCGAAGACCATTTGGATATTTGCAATAGTTTATTCAGCAATCCAACATTTTGCATCATCATCAACGCCCTGTAAGTATATCACAAACATACAACCAAAATGTACATAAGGATGTATTGAAAACTTTTTCGGAGGGACGGGACACATACGAAGCGTGCTTGTTATGTAAATGTCGTGCAAACTTTAAAACTAATTTATTTGTATTAATATTTAACATTATCGTCTTGACAAAAAAGTATCTGACGAATATTTAAGAACCTATTACTTTATTAAATGTTTACTACTCCTCCAAAAAGATATTGATAATTTCCTAAATTACCTCTTTACTACGCATAGTTTGTTTCCAAGAAAAAATCGTTTTCAGTTCACTCTTATGTACACACACGCACGCCTCTGGCTCAACATTCCTCATACAAATGCGCAACATCAATTATTTCTCACAAAAAGTTATTTTAATTAAATTTTAATTGAATTTTGTTTTCTTTGTCTTTCAGTAAAAAGACCTCGAGCGGGAGATCCTTTTGATACATTTCCCAAAAACTTCTGGCAAGAATTCTCATCCCCCTTCACCGACACACCAGAGGATGAGGAGCTTGAAGTGACCGAAACCACGACACATGAGCCCTTCCCATTCTTCGCCGATCCATATACAACCGTGAATGTGAGCACCCAACTGGGGGCACGGGTCTACCTGCATTGTCGAGTCAATGATTTGCAAGGAAAAACAGTAAGTAATGGCGCACACAAAAGCACCAGTGCTTTGTTGGAGCTTGAAATGTTATACCAGAATGCATGTTAGGCTCTTAAAATGTATGAGAGACAGTTCGACAAAGTCCAAATGAAAAGTTATGTACGTGTTTTCAATTTTCGAAATCTGAAAATGGTGAAAATATGTAATTCGAAAAAACTTAAATTTTGTCAGCGCATTATCGACAAATAAGTAGAAATGTGTCAAAAACATAGAACAAAAAATAAAATCCTACTTTTTTGTAAATTAAAAAATAAGAAAGGTTGTCAATTTTAAACTGATTTCTGAAATATATCTAATTGCTCGATTTCAGTGTTAAAATATCACATTATTTTTTGGTCCTTGACTAATTTATTTATTTTATTTTGTAACTCTAAAAACTAAATCAAAAGTTATTGAATTTTAGCCGAAGTAATTTGAATCAGGACCAGGATCATACAAGCTGCAGCAAACATTAATAAGGAATAAAGGTCTTGGAATTTCCCACAGATCTCTTATATTGTCAAATTAGATCAGAAAGGTTTTGTTTAAATCCGACCACACCGCGCCTATCTCTCATGTCGTAATATATTTCTTATTTTGATATATAAAATTCAAATTTTTACTAGTGCCTTTATTTAAGTCCATAATTAAATGAAAATGCCACACCCATATGCAATTTTTTACGATTTCGAAATCTCGGATAAAACTTCTTGTATCTTTTAATCGATTGTAACCAGCTCTTATAAATTAATAAATATCTAAGGCTTTATATATCAACTCACATCAACACGTAGCCTTATTAATTAATAAATCATTCCACATATGCTTCCAAATCATTCCTATAATATGATCGACTGATGGGAACATGAGTATTTTGCAATGCATACTTTTAGGGCTATAATAAATTTACTATTGAAATCCTCAGGTACAAATAAATACCCATATTTTAATATCAGGAAGCGGCTCAGCCCTTTCCGCTGATAAGCTTGATCGCATCACATAATTGCGGGTTCAAACAGAATCATTGATATATAAAACTTCAACTTAAGATGCTAGAAAAAACATTGCCCCTAAAGGTATGCTTTACAAAAAAATGTCAACTGTTTTTGCTGAACATAAATAATTTCAGGTTAGCTTTTGCATTTTGTTTTTCCCTTTTTGGAATTATATTGATTTGCTTTTTGCACTGATTACCTTAGAACCCCCGCCCCCAGTGTATCAATATTTGTAAATGCAATGGTCGGCGATTGTAGATTTACACTGGAGAAAAAAACACACCGAGTAAGGACAACCTTCAGGTAAACTACTGTTTGAAAAGGAAACCGAAAACAGAATTTCACTTTTACACGCAAAAAAAGATAATTGACTTTGCAGAATTCAATCAAAACAAGTAAGGAAAGGCTAAAGTGGGGTGGGCCGAATATATGATACACTTTCTATCCGAATACTATATTTCCTAATCATAGGCTTATATGACCTGACCCAATTTGTGAAATCGAGAAGAATATTTGTATCGGAGCTATATCCAAGCATGGAATGTGACCCACTTACACAATATGTTCTTCTAGTTCAAGTATAACGTGTTATGCTCAATTTGAAGAAATTCTCTGAAAATAAGTGGTTTCTGGGTCGGAAAAAGTCAATCCGGGAGCGAAATTTGTATGGGAGCTATATATAAATCTGAACCGATCTGACCTATTTTCACCACAGGTGTTCCTAGTTTAAATGTAAGATGTTTTGGCAAATGTGAAAACAATCTGATAAAATATGTTGTTTCTAGAGCGGAAAAAGTCAAATTAGGAGCGAAACTTGTATGGAAGCTATATATAAATCTGAACCGATAAAAAGTAGAAAGTTGAGAGTTTCTGCTGCTGTTAATACACTGCGTGAAATGGGCTTGATTTCTGTGAAAGATTTAACTCTGATGATTGATAAAAACACGTAAGGAAAGGCTAAAGTCGGGCGGGGCCGATTATATAATACACTCCACTTTCTATCCGAATACAATTCACTTCGGTAAGAAAGAGAAAACGGGAAGGATTTTTGTATCCTGTAAAAGTATGTGTTTGACAAGAAATGTTAAAGGAATGGGAAAGGACATTTGTATGGGGTTATACTGAAACCTGGAACGAAATATATATAAATCTGAACCGATCTTAGTCATTTTCACCCTGGATGTTTCTAGTGGAAATATAAGATATTTTGCCAAATTTGAAGAAAATCTGTTAAAATATGTAGTATCTAGAGTGAAAAGAGTCAAAGGAGTGAAATTCGTATGGGGACTATATCTAAATCAGAACCGATCTGACTCATCATCACCACGAGTGTTTCTAGTTGAAATATAAGATATTTTGCTAGATTTGAAGAAGATATATTTAATATGTGGTTTCTAGAGCCGAAAACTCAAATTAGGAGCGAAATTTGTATGGAAGTGAAACCGTGGAGTGGTCTGAACCGATCTGACCTATTTTCACCCTGGATTTTTCTAGTTGAAATATAAAATGTTTTGCCAATTTTGAAGAAGATCTGTTAAAATATGTGGTTTCTACAGCAGAAAAAGTCAAATCGGGAGTGAAATTTGTATGGGGACTATATCTAAATCTAAACCGATTTTCTTCAAATTAAATAGCGTTCGTCCTTATCCCGAAAAATTGCGTTGCACAAAGTTTCATTTGGTTCTGGCTATAATTGCGAACTGAACTTTGATTACAACAATAGATGGACAGACAGACAGACAGACATTGCTAAATCGATTCAAAT
This sequence comes from Polietes domitor, assembly GCA_947397865.1. Taxonomy (NCBI): domain Eukaryota; kingdom Metazoa; phylum Arthropoda; class Insecta; order Diptera; family Muscidae; genus Polietes; species Polietes domitor. Next base: position 124,966,681 of record OX377620.1, read on the forward strand.
AGTGATTCTAAGTCGAATGGTATAATTAACAATGGGTCTATCTCGCTTCCTTTTAGGAGTTACAAATAAATGCACAAAGACATAATACTCTCGTGGAGTGTATAACAATATCCACAAAACTGTATTTAAAGTCCGGAGAGAAAATGGGGGTATTGTCATGAAAAGCATATACCTTGATAAACGAAGCGATAAGACTCTGATGAATGAGAAATGGAAGGGGTTAAAGGAGTAGTATTTGAACAATTCGCCAATGAGGTATTTATTCTTGATTTTTATTGGTTGCACTTCCAGCCCTATAGAATATTCGGGGACTATTGAAAAATAGTCAACTGCCTGCGAAAATTGAACGAAGTTGTATTTTTGTGTGGTGACTGATAATTTTAAGAAAAATATGTTTATGAAATAAGTAAAGTTTTCTACCGGTTCCTGTAGGCCTAATGAATATTAGTTCTTTCTAATGAGGACCTTCAAATAGAGACAAAAATAATAGCTTGATAATCGCCAAGTAGTGTCTTCAGGTATCCTTTTGAACGTACTACACCACTCAGAATGGTCTGTTTTAAGATTGAGGTATTTGATTAGATGTCCAATATAAAATTCGTGTAATAATTGCTCCCCGAGGGCTCTGTACAGTTGATTAGAATTGGGAAGTGATCGGCTGTTTCTTCCTCCTCATCGTTCTTGCAGCTTCTGCTGTGATCGTTGATTTTTTTTGCCGTGTACGCTCATGTACATTTCCATCGGCCTGATGTTTTTGCTCTTTGTGAGACCCAGGTGTGTGAGGATTCTGATCCACAGGATTTTCACATTCCTGGGTATCACACCCTATCTCTCTTTATCCCCCACAGAGGTCTTTTGGTATACGTACGTAATGATATAGTGTTTCAGAGCCGGCATGGAAGCTCATGACCCTGGTTTCAGCCGTTTGGTCTGGAAGCTGATCAATGGTAAGGCAGTCAGTTAGTCAGTAACGCAACTCTTTTATATATGGTCATTTCCATGATGTCGAACGTGACCGTTGTATACATTTAAAGTTACAAACACATCAAAATAAAACGGTTTTTTATTTTGACCATATTCTTAACATATAGCTCTTAATTAACTGTATAATTGGTGCTAATGTGTATTTTGGGTACCTTTTTGGTTTTTAAGATAATTAAAACCCAGTAAGGAAAGGCTAAAGTCGGGCGGGGCCGACTATATGATACACTCCGCTTTCTATCAGAATACAATTCAATTCGGAAAAAAGTGAAAACGCTAAGAATTTTTGTATGTTTCCTAATCATAGGATAATATGTCCTGGTTCAATTTGTCAAATCGAGAAGAATATTTGTATCAAGGCTATATCCAAACATGGAATGAAGTGACCCATTTCACAATAGGTTCTTCCAGTTCTCAATTTTAAAATACGTGGTTTCTGGGGCGGAAAAATCAAGTCGGGAGCGATATTTGTATAGGAGCTATATATAAATCTGAACCGATCTGACTAATTTTCATCCTGGGTGTTTCTCATACAAATATAAGATATTTTGCCAAATTTGAAGAAAATCTGTTAAAATATGTGGCTTCTGGAGCGGTATAACTCAAATCGGCAGTGAAATTCGTATGTGGGCTATATCTAAATCTGAACCGATCTGGCTAATTTGGTGTGTTTCATGGGTGTTTCTAGTTTAAATAGAAGATGTTTTGCCAATTTTGAAGAAGATCTGCTCAAATATGTATCTACAGCAGAAAAAGTCAAATCGGGAGTGAAATTCGTATGGGGGCTATATCTAAATCTGAACCAATCTGGCTTATTTTCACCGTGGGTGTTTCTAGTTGAAATATAATATGTTTTGCCAATTTTGAAGCACATTTGTTAAAATATGTGGTTTCTACAGCAGAAAAAGTCAAATCGGGAGTGAAATTCGTATGGGGGCTATATCTAAATCTGAACCGATCTGACCAATTTTTACCATAGGTGTTTCTAGTTGAAACTTAAGATGTTTTGCCAAGTTTGAAGAAAATCTGTTGTAATATGTGGTATCTAGCGTGAAAAGAGTCAAATCGGGAGTGAAATTCGTATGGGGGCTATATCTAAATCTGAACCGATTTTCTTCAAATTAAATAGCGTTCGTCCTTATCCCGAAAAACTTTGTTGTGCAAAGTTTCATTTAGTTCTGGCTATAATTGCGACCTGTAATTTGATTACAACAATAGATGAACAGACGGACAGACAGACGGACATTGCTAAATCGATTCAAAAAGTGATTCTAAGTCGATCGGTATAATTAACAATGGGTCTGTCTCGCTTCCTTTTGGGTGTTACAAACAAATGCACAAAGACATAATACTCTCGTGGAGTGTATAAAAAACAAGGCATTCGCACGTGACCAAAACAGAAGTCGTTTTCGCGGCAAACAATTCAAACGCCGATTTCAGCGAAACCCGTGTCAATATTTCGATGTGACCAATTTTAGAAAGTTGTGTACTAAAGTCTCTTAAAAATGCCTTTGATTTTATCCAAACATTATTAATACTTTTTCTGTAATTTAGTTTTAAGCCCGGTCGAACGTGACATTTTTTCCATCATGGTATTTATGTTGTTTCTGTTGCACTTTTTACGAAATTATAATTAATCTATGTATATATTTATTAATCAACAGAAGTATTCAATATATTTATTCAAATTATTACTTCTCACATAAGCAAACAACAATTGTTTTTTATCTATTGTTTTGTAATTTTAGCTGATCTTCTTTCAAGTTTTGCAGTTTTCACCTTTCTTTATTTTTTGCTTCCGTTTATGTTCATCTGGATTTAAATAACAAAAAAGTATTTTTTACATAAATAAATTATTTATGCAAAATTTTTTTTTCAAAATTTTAATTTTCACACTTAATATGTCGCACGTGACCAACTTTAAAGAAATACCAAGGTCACAAAATTTCTTATTTTCCAGTAAGGTTTTTTATTTTAATTGTATAAAAACCTCTGTTTTTAATCAAAATTTGATGATCTTTCTGCATGTATTTCGGACGCAGTAACAACAATTGTTGTTTTTAAATAACGAACGTGACATCGAAATATACGATAATAAAGCTAAAAGTTACAGTTAATAGCAGTCGTATAACTTTGTATCCTTTCTTTTTTGACTCTTTGTACTCCCTGAAAGATTTTAGACACCAAAAGTCAATGCGTAATGCCTCTCTTTAAGAACTTTTATCAAAACAAAACATGCGAAAGAAATATTCAGACGAGTAAAGTTGCTCTTGCGCGAATATCTAGGATATGATAGTTGTTTACATTAGTTAAATTTAATCATTTCTCTATGAAAATATGGTAAAACAAAGTGTTTAATTTTTTGGTCTTGGTGGACCTATCTGTGCAAATGCCCAAATATAGATTTCTTTGTTAGCTATTAAAACATAGCAAAATAATTTGTTTCCATTTCTTCTATTTATAAACTCCACGAGAGTATTATGTCTTTGTGCATTTGTTTGTAACACCCAAAAGGAAACGAGTTAGACCCATCGTTTATTATACAGATCGGCTTAGAATCACTTTCTGAGTCGATTTAGCAATATCCGTCTGTCTGACTGTCCGTTTGTCTGTCTGTCTGTCTGTCCGTCTGACTGTCCGTCTGACTGTCCGTCTGTCTGTCCGTCTGTCTGTCCGTCTGTCCATTTGTCCATCTATTATTGTAATCAAATTATAGGTCACAATCATAGCCCGATCTTAACAAAAATTGGCACAACTAAGTTTTGTGGATCAAGGACGAACTCTATTTAATTTGCCTCAAATTAGATTTAGATATAGCCCCCATACAAATGTCGCTCCCGATTTGACATTTTCCGCTCTAGAAACCACATATTGTACTCGATTTTCTTTAAATTTGGCACAACATCTTACAATCCGACTAGAAACACCTATGCTGAAATTGGGTGAGATCGGTTCAGATTTAGATATAGCCCCCATACAAATGACGCTCCCGATTTGACATTTTCCGCTCTAGAAACCACATGTTGTACTCGATTTTCTTTAAATTTGGCACAACATATTATAATCGAACTGGAAACACATATGCAGAAAGTAGGTAAGATCGGTTCCGATTTAGATATAGCCCCCTTACAGATCTCGCTTCCAATTTGACATTTTTCGCTCTAGAAACCCCATATTGTACTCGATTTTCTTTAAATTTGGCACAACATCTTATAATCCAACTAGAAACACATATGCAGAAATTTGGTAAGATCGGTTCAGATTTAGATGTAGGCCCCATACAAATGTTGCTCCCGATTTGACTTTTGCCGCTTTAGAAACCACATATTGTACTCCATTTTCTTTAAATTTGGCACAACAGCTTATAATCCAAATAAAAAACCTATGGTGAAAGTGGGTAAGATCGGTTCAGATTTATATATAGCCCAAATACATACATGTAGCTCCTAAATGTTTAACCGATTTTGGCCAAACGATACATATTATATTTCACCTATTTCGTTCCAGATTTAAATATACCCCCATACAAATGTCCTTTCCGATTTAATATTTTTTGTCAAACACATATATTTACAGGATACAAAAATCCTTCCCGTTTTCACTTTTCCACCGAATTAAATTGTATTCGGATAAAAAGTGGAGTGTATCATAGAGTCGGCCACGCCCGACTTTAGCCTTTCCTAACTTGTTTTTTATTTCTTTCTATATTTTTTCGTGCTAGCAAATTTTTTCTCATTTTTTTTTTTGAAATTCGCAACATTTATAGCCGTCATAACTGCCTATAATTGAACATATTATTTCATACATATTATTTCCAACATGAGACTACAAATACTAAGGATAAATCGACGAAAATTGGATATTTTTTTTAATTTTTTAAATTTAAAAAAAATGTAAGCCCTCATTTTTAGGCCTAAGCTCTTCCAAATATCTCCAGGAAATACCAAGTCCCCATTAGAAAACATACAACAACCAATTTTTCGTTCCATCCACCCCACTGTACATGTTCAAATAACAGAATTGAACCGAATTCACGTATGTGTACAGGCCTTGTGGCAAATTAAGTGTTGTACAAAATAATTATTAGACCCGTGCACACACACACACAAGTAAATACAATTAGAAACTAATTACTATCGAACAATTATGTTATATGAGTAAATTAGTGTGGCGGGGAGGGCGTTAGCATAATCTTCCGTTGATTAGTCAAAATGTTAACAGACAAAAATCTACACCACCACATTGCCAGTCGATACATTCAATCCCTCTGCAAATTTCCCTACCTACATACATATGTGAGTTGGGGCTACTTAGATAAATAGAGCCGAACTGGAGATCTCTGCCACCACCAGAACCACAAAACATTTCATGAATGACGAAAATTTGCTAATGGCCATTTAATAATCGTATCAAATCTCGGCCGGCCGGGGTGGATCGGAGCGGTACGGCCTGAGCGTTGGTGTGAGTGTGTGGAGTGACATGTAGCTTTCGGGCGTTGAAACGGGTCCTGTTGCTATTCGAATGCATGGCGAATGGCAAAGGATTTTAATTGTTTAAATTTCTGAGGTTTTGTGATTGCCTTTTCGGTAAGGTATCCGAATACCATTCAGCCATCCATCCATCCATCATCTATCCTTTGCCTGGAGATATGTGCGTTGCCTGGTATGTTTATTTGCCTTTTTGGGTTGAAAGTTAGCATCAATGTTTTTGATGGGTTGGTGTCGGCAAGTCAATAGGTTGGTTCTCTACAATGTACAGCCGCAAATGGAATGGGTTACGGAGATGTGCGTGTGTGTGTGCGTGTTTGTGTTCTGGGGGGTTAAACAAAGTGCTCAATTAATTTTAAAATACTTCAAGAGTTTCTTTTTGAAATGTTTAAACTGTGGGGCGGCCATGTTAGATGTTAGAATTTTTTATTAGTTAAAACAAATTTAAAAAGAACATGAATTTGCACTCCTTTGTTGGCTTTTTAATTGAATTGATTTTTAGGAAATTCTTATGGAAAATGTCGATAAATGAATAACCTTAAAATTCAAATACATATAACTGTTCAAAATTCTATATATACTCTCCAACATTTGGAGACTCATTTTTCTCTAACTTTTTTCAATTTCAATAACCATTTGTGACAAATTGGTAGAGGGCATAAAATTCAAAATTCATTTATTGAATTTCAAAAATTCCACTTGATTAATTCACACAAACCTGGGCTCGTCTCTCCGATCTTTCTTTCTATATGACGAATAAAGCTGCATTTCCCGATTTTTAAAAAATATGAAATTGTAAAGACTAGCTTGGATCGAATATAAATTATTTTTGCCATAAATTAATATTAAACAAACAAAAAGGCGTTAAGTACGGCCGTGTCGAATCTTATATACCCTTCACCATGGAGTGAATCCCACAGTATTACCGGCAGATTGGAGATCGTTGGCTATGCGTAGAAGTGCAGTACCAAAGTGATGCAAATGTAAGTGAATTTAGAGATCGCTCCCGTTTGTAGGCGGAGACTATCAAAATGTTTAGACAGCGTGATATCGCTGAGTACCAAAATAATACTTCAAGTACATTCAAATAATGTGCTTAAGTACCCAAACTATTAGGAGATATTTGGGCTATTTTATGTGCTTGTTAGAAAAAACCTCTCGATCAACTTTAACCATTTACAATCATAACCGGTCAGTCAGTAGAGTCAGTACAATCCATACAGTCAGTAGAGCCGAAACACTGAATTTCAAGATTTCAGCTGCAGCCATTCGGTTAGTACCATTTTTGTCCCCTTTTACCCCACTTAAAAGTACGACATTCAAAAACCATAAAAGTATAATATAGCAAAAATATTTTCTTTGCCCGTCTTTTAGAGGAAGGTTATACCGAATTTCATGCAGCTAACTGCAGCCGTTTGGTTGGTACCATTTTTATCCACTTCCCCCCACATGGTACCATTTTCATCACTCATTTCACATTTTATTCCTTCAAAGTACGAATTTCGAAAAAATTCATTTATTTTATAAGTCTACTCAACTAGAGGTATGTACAGCAGAATTTCATGTTTCTAGCTGTTGTGGTTAGATTGGTACCATTTTTATCCCTTTTTCTCCGATTTGACACGTTAATAGTGTAGACTTTGTACAAAATTTAGTTCTGGGCTATTTTCAATCATAAGTGATTAGCAACCATTAGAAACATATATGGAAAATTTTTGGAAAAGAGTTGCGACCAGATAATAATAATAATAATCTTTTAGTCCAGCTGGTCTGAGTTTTTTTTTACAGTGGGTCAAAGTTTTAATTTTTTGGTCGAAGGGAGCATTTTATCAAGTGAAAACATGTAAGAAAGGCTAAAGTCGCTCGGGGCCCACTATACGATACTTGCTACTCCACTAGAATTCAATTCGGTGAAAATCGTGAACACCATTTGTATGGGAGCTATATATAAATCTGAACCGATACTTCTCTTTAACCATAGATGTTTCTAGTGTAAATATAAATTGTCCTGCCGAATTTGAAGAAAATCGGTTAAGGTATGTGGTTTCTACAGCGTTTAACCTCAAATCGGGAGCGAAATTTGTATGGGAGCTATATCTAAATCTGAACCGATTTGACACATTTTTACCACTAGTTGAAATATGAGGTGTTGTGCCAAATTTGATCATTATCGCTTAAATTATGAGGATTCTACGGCAAAGAAAGTCAAATCGGAAGCGACATTTGTATGAGAGCTATATATAAATCTGAGCCGATTTATCCCATTTTCATCCGAAATGTTTCTAGTTGAAATATTTTGAAGAAAATCTGTTAAAATTTACAGTTTCTAGGCCGGATAATGTCAAATAGGAAGCGCAATTCCTATGGTGGCTATATCTAAATCTGAACCGATTTGACACATTTTTACCACATATGTTTCTAACTTAGATATGAGGCGTTGTGCAGAATGTGATCAATATCGCTTATATTATGTGGCTTCTAGAGCAGAGAAGTTCAAATCGGAAGCAACATTTGAGTGGGGGCTATATATATATCTAAATCTGAACCAATTTGTTTCAAATTAAATAGCGTCCTTCCTCGACGTGCAAACATCGTTTCGTTAGAATCGGACAATAATTGCGAGCTGTAACGTGATTACCAGAATAGATGGACAGACGGACATGGCTAAATCGATTCAAAAAGTGATTCTATGTCGATCGGTTAATAAACGATGGGTATATCTCGCTTCCTTTTGGGCATTACAAACAAATGCAGAAAGACATTATACCCTGTGGTGTAGGGTATAAACATGACTTATGAACACCTAGTTTTTCAAAATCTCTTAGCATGTTGACGACGTATATTTGATCAGTTGGGAACGATGTTTGACTAGCAACTTCTTTTATATAATATTTATTTTATATCATATTTATTATAATATTTTGACTTATTTGTAGCATTTGAGATGAGTTATGGTTTATTCAGGGTCTTATAATAGAATTTTATGGCAAATATTTTTGTAGAACATTTTGACCCGTTAAGTCCCTGTTTTAAAGGTGTTTTTACTATTTACCACAAAAGAGACCAAAAAACCCTCTATTGAGCAGCTAGAGGGTTACAATGTTCCACAAAAATATTCTTCGTAGTGTTTTAAATAATATTTCCAAACATATCCTATACCTAAAATGTAAGCATGACAAGGTTTCCTATGCCGATTTATCATAAGAAAAATGGGGAAATATTGAAGCCCTAAAGATTCCTACTGGTGTAAATTTACTGAGCTAAAGTTTATTTTATTCAGATTTAGAAAGAAAAATTTTCGCATTTACTGGTATAATAGAATAGACAAAAATATTTAAAACTTTTTTGATGCCAAATGTTTCTAACATTTTGTTTGTATAAAACAAGTAAGGAAAGGCTAAAGTCGGGCGGAGCCGACTATATAATACCCTACACCACTCCCAGCGTATAAGAGCAATTTTATGTTGTTCATATTAATTATACAGTTACAATAAATTCATCTTTAGTCAAATTTAATGAGTATGGTAAATAATAAAGTAATTGGTCCAATTTTCCAGCATATGATATGGAAAAATTGATCAATATTCAATGATAAATACAGATTATACAGCTGTAATAGGATGAATGGACGGACATTTGAATGGGGCCTATAACAACACTTGAGCCCTGTGCCAAAACATGCGCCTATATATTTCTCATTCACGGTAGGTATTCCTAGTTGAAATATATACTGATGTGCAAAATTTTATGAAGATCCGATGTAAGATGTAGTTTATTGAGCTGTAATAGAGCAGAATAGGCCCCATTTGTGTTGTACCGAAGTATGGACATATGGACATCTCCCCTACAAGTATGGATAGCCTAACAACGGACGGAGACGATTATCTATCGCATTACAATTCATTTCGGTAAAAAAGTGAAATCGGGAAGGATTTTTGAATCCCGTAAATGTATGTGTTTGACAAAAAATGGTAAATCGGAAATGACATTTGTATGGGGGTATATTGAAACTTGGAAGGATGTGACCCGCTTTCACCATGTATGTTTATTGGTGAAATATAATATGTAAAGTTTGGCCAAAATCGGTTAAAGATTCGGGAGCAACATTTGTATTGGGGTTATATATAAATCTGAACCGATCATACCCACTTTCAGCATAGGTGTTTTTAGTTGGATTATAAGATGTTGTGCCAATTTTAAAGAAAATCGAGAACAATATCGGGTTTCTAGAGCGGAGAAAAACAAATCGGGAGCGACACTTGTATGGGGGCTATATCTAAATCTTAACCGATTTCCTCCAAATTCAATACCGATCGTCCTTGGCCAAAAAAAGTAACTTCTGTCAAATTTCATGATAATCGGACAGCAATTGCGACCTGTAGAGTGCAAACAATCTTAGATGGACAGCAGACGGACGGACAGACAGACATCGGTAAATCGATTCAGCTGGTGATTATAAGCCGATCCGTATACTTAAAGGTGGGTCTAGCTCGATTATTTATTGGTGTTACTATCATTTGGCGGAATACTAACTTATAATACCCTAGTCCACGAAGTGGTGTAGGGTATAACAAGTAAGAAAAAGCTAAAGTCGGGCGGGGCCGACTATATGATACACTCCACTTTCCAACCGAATACAGTCCAACTCGGTAAAAAAGTGAAAACGGGAAGAATTCTTGTATGTTTCCTAATCATAGGCTAATACGACCTGGTTCGATTTGTCAAATCGATAAGAATATTTGTATCGGTGCTATATCCAAACATGGAAAAATGTGACTAACTTTCATAATAAGTTCTTCCAGTTCAAATATAAGGTGTTATGCTTTGAAGAAATTCGGTGAACATTCGTGGTTTCTGGGGCGGAAAAAGTTAAATCGGGAGCGAAATTTGTATGGGAGCTATATATAACACATCTAACACATTTTTACCACAGGTGTTTCTAGTTGAAATATATGATGTTTTGCCAATTTTTAAGAAAATCTCTTGTAATATATGGTATCTAGAGTGAAAAGATTAAAATCGGGAATGAAATTCGTATGGGAGCTATATGTAAATCTGAACCGATCTGACCCATTTTCACTATGGGTGTTTCTAGGACAAATATAATATATTTCGCCTAATTTGAAGAGGATCTGTTAAAATATGTGGTTTCTAGAGCGAAAAAAGTCAAATCGGGAGCGAAATTTGTATGGGAGCTATATTTAAATCTGAACCGATCTGGCCCATTTTTACCACAGGTGTTTCTAGTTGAAATATAAGATGTTTTGTCAAATCTGAAGACAATCTGATACAATATGTGGTTTCTAGAGCGGAAAAAGTCAAATCGGGAGCGAAATTTGTATGGGAGCAATATATAAATCTGAACCGATCTGCCCCATTTTTACCACAGGTGTTTTTAGTTGAAATATAAGATGTTTTGCCAAATCTGAAGACAATATGATACAAGATGTGGTTTCTAGAGCGGAAAACGTCAAATCGGGAGCGAAATTTGTATGTGAGCTATATATAAATCTGAACCGATCTGCCCCATTTTTACCACAGGTGTTTCTAGATGAAATATAAGATGTTTTGCCAAATCTGAAGACAATCTGATGCAATATGTGGTTTCTAGAGGGGAAAAAGTCAAATCGGGAGCGAAATTTGTATGGGAGCTATATATAAATCTGAACCGATCTGACCCATTTTTACCACAGGCGTTTCTAATTGGAATATAAGATGTTTTGCCAATTTTGAAGACAATCTGAAGCAATATGTGGTTTCTAGAGGGGGAAAAGTCAAATCGGGAGTGAAATTCGTATGGGGGCTATATCTAAATCTGAACCGATTTTCTTCAAATTAAATAGCGTTCGTTCTTATTCCGAAAAACTTCGTTGTGCAAAGTTTCATTTGGTTCTGTCTACAATTGCGACCTGTATCGTGATTACAAGAATAGATGGACGGACAGACAGACAGACGGACGGAATCGATTCAAAAAGTGATTCTAAGTCGATCGGTATAATTAACAATGGGTCTATTTCTCTTCCTTTTGGGTGTTACAAACAAATGCACAAACCCATAATACTCTCGTGGAGTGTATAAAAAGCGAACTCAGTCAGTTCACTGGTCAATATATGCAGGACCAAGGAGCTTGTGTATGGTATCGTATGGTCAACGGCATCCACCTTTAACCTCTCCTTACTTGTTTTTAGTTATTTTAATTTATTCCCTTCACAGGTATCCCTACTGTCTGCGTCCCATTTCGAACTTGGAAGGTTCTGCATTACATTTGAACCAGAAAAAATTTCACGATTCGCTTCAAGCATTTATTTATGGACACCTTTAAATTCCTGTGCTTGGTGTCGCTAAACATCAGGTCAGATTTAATGCTGCCGCCAAAGAAAAGTGCGTAACTTATGAGACCTGCAGCCACACTCTCACCCCAATGAGGCGTATATTTGATTATTTGCTTTGTCCATGGCACCTCCGTTGGTGCCATCACTTAGACATACATTTGAGGTGGCATTAGATGATATCCTCAGAGCCGTGGTGTTTTTCCTCTTAATCTTAAAGCCGACAGCATTAACGTCGCTTTTCAGTCTGTTGACTTTTGTTCGTATGTCAATCAACGCTGTCACAGCCAAGGCTGTGGATTTGTCTGTTAAGTTCCCACTGAATTTCGTCTGCTGTCAGTGCGTTCATTTGGATTTGACTACGTTTAATTCAAAGTGAATTAATGAAGGGCAATGGGGGGAAGAAACAGACTTATCTCTCCAGCAATATGTGTATGTGCATCAGAGATACCTTTTAAACAGATTTTAGAATAACTTTGTCAAATAGAGCCGAAGTTTATGCAGCAATTAATCTTTTCAGTTGTTAATTCAGTCCTTAAAATGTGAGAGGTCTTTTTAGAGGAAAAGACGTCTAGAGATTGAAACAAACTAAAAGGGACATTAAATTCGACGAATATTAGAGGTCATCGGCATTACGTCGTGACATCTACAAAAATATATTATGTACATCTGTGTAAGTAGGTGAAAGAATTACATTCTAATGTCAAAAAAAATCCTTAATGTTGACCGTCTACAAAGCAAAGGAATGTACACAACGAATTTCATTATTCCGGTTGCTGTCATTTGGTCGATACCAATTCCATCCCTCTGCCTATTTTGAATCTGACTGAATGATTGCACTGTCCGACAGACCATATTACACTTGAACCGGAACCGTCTGAAACTATAGGGAAAATTGAGTTAATTGGCGTTTTTATACGCTCCAAAAGGAAACGAATTAGACCCATCGTTTATTATACAGATTGGCTTAGAATCACTTTCTGAGTCGATTTAGCAATGTCTGTCTGTCCGTCTGTCCATCTATTGTTGTAATCAAATTACAGGTCGCAATTATACTCCGATATTAACAAAAATTGACACATATAAGTTTTGCGGATCAAGGACGAACCATATTTAATTTGAATCAACTCGGTTCAGATTTAGATATAGTCCCCATACAAATGTCGCAACCGATTTGACTTTTTCCGGTCTAGAAACCACATATTTTAAAAGATTTTCTTCAAATTTGGCACAGTATCTTATAATTGAACGAGAAACACCTATGGTGAAATTAGGCCTGATCGGTTCAGATTTAGATATAGCTCCCATACAAATTTCGCTCCCGATTTGACTTTCTCCCCTCTAGAAACTACATATTTTAACAGATTTTCTTCAAATTTGGCACAAAACCTTATGTTTGAACTAGAAACATCTGTGGTTAACGTGGGTCACATCGATTCAGATTTAGATATAGCTTCCATACAAATTTCGGCCTACATTTAACTTTTTTGCGCTCTAGATATCATATATTTTAACCAATTTTCTTCAAATTTGGCAAAAAAAACATTATATTAGAATTGAAAATGTCTGTGGTAAAAGTGAGTCACATCGGTTCAGATTTAGATGTAGTCCCTATATAAATGTCGCCCCCGATTTTAATTTTTCCGCTCTAGAAACCACATATTTTAACAAATTTGCTTCATGTTAGGCACAGTATCTTATAATTGAACTAGAAACATCGATTTGGGCCAGATCAGTTCAGATTTAGTAATAGCTCCCATACAAATTTCGCTCCCGATTTGACTTTTTCACCTCTAGAGACCACATATTTTAAACGATTTTCTTCAAATTTGGAACAAACCTTATATTTGAACTGGAAAAATCTGTGGTGAAAGTCGGTCAGATCGGGTCAGATTCAGATATGTCTCGCATACAAATATCCGTTTAACTTTTTTGGCTCCAGAAACCACATATTTTTTATCGATTTTCTTCAAATGTGCCCTAGTAGCTTGTATTTCAACTGGAAACATTATGTGGGTCGATTGATATAGGCTTCATAAAAATGTAGCTCCCGGCCTTATATTTTAACCAATGTCGTTCCAAAATTGACAAAACTAGAAAAACCTATAGTGAATGTGAGCCGCATCTTTTCAGGTTTTAATACAGCCCTCATACAAATGTTCTTCCAGATTTGACTTTTTTCTCTCAAGGTATTACAGATTTGGATCTAATGTCATGTTTTGAAAATAGGTCACATTGGTGCATGATGGCTTTTCCCCGAAATCAATTGTAATGGGGTAGAAAGTGTTTACGGAAATTCCATCATTCTAGCTGTAGCTATGTAATTGGTACCATTTTTATCCCTCTGTTCTCATTGTATCTCTTGAAAGTACGAATCTGGAAAAACATTTTTATTTTTCGTGTCTACGCAGTTAGATGAATATATACACAGAACTCCATGATTCCAACTGTGGCAATTTGGTTGGTACCAATTTTATCCTCTTTTTAACACACAAGCCCCTTAAAAGTACGACTTTCAAAAATCTCACGTAAAACTACTAATTCTATCTGTAGCCGTTTAGTTTATACCATTGTTTATCCCTCTGTTTTCATTGTATCACTTGAAAGTAAGAATTTTGAAAATACTTCTTATTTTTCGTGTCTACGCAGTCAGAGGAATGCATACTCCGAACTCTAACTGCGGCCATTTATTTGGTACAATTTGCATCCCCTTTTCCATTCTACTACCATAAAACAAGTAAGGAAAGGCTAAAGTCGGGCGGGGCCGACTATATGATACACTCCACTTTCTATCGGAATACAATTCAACTCAGTAAAAGAGTGTAAACGGGGAAATTTTGTGTATGTTTCCTAATCACAGATTAATATGGCCTGGTCTAATTTGTCAAATCGAGAATAATATTTGTAGCTCCGATACAAATATCCAAACCTGGAATGAAGTATCTAACTTTCACAATAAGTTCTTCTAGTTGAAGTATAACGTGTTATGCAATTTTAAGAAATTCTCTGAAAATTTGCGGTTTCTTGGGGAACGAAATTTGTATGAGAGCTATATGTAAATCTGAACCGATGTGATCCATTTTCACCATAGGTGTTCCTAGTTTAAATATAAGATGTTTTGCCAATTTAGAGGAAAAACTGTCCAAATATGTGGTATATAGAGTGAAAAGGGTCAAAGGTCTAAATCTTAACCGATTTTCTTCAAATTAAATAGCGTTCGTCCTTGTCCCGAAAAACATCGTTGTGTTTCGTTTGGTTCTGGCTACAATTGCGACCTGTATCGTGATTACAACAATAGATGGACAGACGGACGGACAGACGAACATTACAAAATCGACTCAGAAAGTGATTCTAAGCCGATCGGTATAATTAAAAATGGGTCTATCACCCTTCCTTTTGGGTGTTACAAACAAATGCACAAAGACATAATAATCTCGTGGAGTGTATAAATACGAATTTCGAAAAATCCCTTTATTATACACTCCACGAGAGTATTATGTCTTTGTGCATTTGTTTGTAACACCGCTATTTAATTCGAGGTAAATCGGTTCAGATTTAGATATAGCCCCCATCCAATGTCGCTCCCGATTTGACATTTTCCGCTCTAAAAACCACAAATTGTACCCAATTTTCATTAAATTTGACACAACATCTTATAATCCAACTAGAAACACATATGCAGAAAGTGGGTAAGATCGGTTCAAATTTAGATATAGCCCAAATACAAATGTTGCTCCCAAATGTTTAACCGATTTTGGCCAAGCTATACATATTATATTTCACCTATTTCGTTCCAGGTTTCAATATACCCCCATATAAATGTCCTTTCCGATTTCACATCTTTTGTCAAACACATACATTTACAGGATACTAAAATCCTTCCCGTTTTCACTTTTTCACCGAACTGAATTGTATTCGGATAGAAAGTGGAGTGTATCATAGAGTCGACCCCGCCCGACTTTAGCCTTTCCTTACTTGTTATACACTCCCGATTTGACAAATTGGACCAGGTTATATTAACCAGTGATTAGGAAACATACAAATTTTTTTCCCGTTTTAACTTTTTTACTGAATTGAATTGTATTCCGATAGAAAGTGGTGTGTATCATATAGTCGGCCCCGCCCGACTTTAGCCTTTCCTTACTTGTTTTATATGTATATGTAATCAGAGGAATGTATACACCGAGTTTCATTATTCTAGATACAGCCGTTTTGTTGGTGCCATATTTATCCCTTTATTCCCAAGTAAGAATTTGGAAAAAATAGTTTTATATTAAGTATCTACTCAATTAGAGGAATGTACACACCGAAATTAATGTTTCTAGCTGTTGTCGTTTTTATCCTTTTTTGCCCCATTACAAACAAAAATCGGAAATGCATAATGCATGTTTTTGCTATAAGGGCAATGCACACACAAAATATCCAACAAATTTAGCAGACATATTCAAAAAACATGATGAATTTCTCAAAATATTTAAAAAAATATGATTAGTTACTCTAAATATTAGGTGTTATTAGGGGTATTTTCAGTCTTTGTGGGGGAAAAAATTCCATTGTGGACCATTTTCGACCATTTGCAATCCCAACCGATCTACTACCATAAGAAGTATTCATGCAAAATTTTGACTTCCGTTTAGTTGCTAGCGTATTTGAATTTTATGACGATCAAGAATATGCACTTTATAGGGTCTCAGGTTGATATTTCAAGATGTTACACACGGAATGACAAAGTTAGTATTCTGGAGGTGGAGGATATATCGACTCTTTCTTAATTTTTTTGTTGCAGCCCCTACAGTAAAATTTGCTGTATACTATTTTTTCCATTCACAACAGGCATTTAAATTCAGTTGTAAGTTTTGTTATATTCAACGTCTTGTAATGTTTCTGTACAACATTTAAACCCCTGTTGCAGGGGTGCACAATAGGAACAAAAAAGACACCTATATTGAGGAGCTAGAGGGTTTCACAAAAATGTTCCTCGTTTTAAGTAATATCGCTGAACTCATCCTATACCTAAATTGTAAGGATCACAAGGTTTCCCATGCCGTTTCATCAGAAGAATGCGCAAAAGTAGGAGATAATGTCCCCACTCTAAAACGACCACCACACGTAAACTTTTAAAATACCGGTACGCATATAGTCATTCCGCTGTCAGAAACTTCTTATTCCACAATGAAATGAAATTTCGAGTGCATAAACAAGGATATGTATTTGGTTCCCATCGGATATCAAATGATAAAGCAGCACAACAAAATAAAATTCGCGGTTATGTTGGTTGTAATGTAACCAACAACTATGGCAAGCCCTACTTGCCATAATAAAAGTAAAATAGGGCAGCTCTTTGTTGTATATATAAAAAAGGTAAGAAGAAGTAAGAGTAAAAGAGAAAATTATAAACCAAAGAAGATTATGCTAACATGCGATGCTAGCATCAGGTCTTATTCGCTTACATCTGTCAATTTTACCCACCACATCTTGCTGACACTCCTCAACCATCAGTCCTTGCACTCAACATCTACTTGAAGTCCTTCACCTTTGGCGAATTTAAAGTAAATATTTTCATTCGTTGTTAGAGAAGAATGTTCCGATTCCGCCACATTTTCAATTCCAACATTCCACACAGTCCAGAGCATTCCATTTTTATCGGAAAAGTACGAATTTCGAAAATACATTATCTTCCGCGTTCACAATAGAATGTACAGGAATTTTCTTGGTGTACGTCTTATCTCCTTTATCCCTTTTTATACCCTCACCCTACAGAGTAGGAGGGTATATATGATTTGGGACAGTCTAACGCATTGAAGAAGTAACTTAAGACCCTAAGTAGGTTTGGACCAAATCCGTTTCACGACTTTTTAAGGTGTTTGAGTCAAGACCGTTCGTCTGGCTGAATGGTGTGCAAACTTTTTATGATCACTTTAAACATAAAAACTATTTACGCTTTAGCCACGCCCCTTCTTGTACCTCCCACACAATTTTCTCTATGCTAGGTAAAATTAAATGTTTTATAACTCCTTTACCGGTGCCTGAAATCCATTATGACTTCATATTTGATTATGATTTTACAATTATTAACAAACGTGGAAGCTGGGTCTAATTTGTACAAAATTCTAGCACCTCCCACAAACATATTCCGGCGCTAAGCTAAATTTAAGTCCTTCCATACGCATGTTCTCTGAGAGTAAGGGTATATATAAGTCGGTTTAGCAGACTGACGTTTTCTTACTTGTTGTAACAAAAAGTAGGAATTCGGAGAAAACCTTTTTATATCTCTTTTCCCATTTTACCCCCTTAGAGGAATACAAGTTTCGTGTTTCTAGCTGTTTCGATAGGTACTATTTTTATCCCTTTTTGCCCCATTTCACGCACTACAAATAAGAATAGTTTTATGGTGCAAATATCAATTAAATATAAGCAGACATATTCCAAAAACCTCCTTAAATATTGAAAAAATTAGGGGTATTTCCTATACATTCTAGGGAAAATTTTTCCCTCTGGATCGATATCGCCCATTTTCAGTCACAACCGATCTAGCTTGCTTTCAACAGACGGACATGGTTAGATCGTCTTAGAATTTCATGAATATATATACTTTATAGGGTCTCTGGTCAATATTTCAATGTGTTATGACAGGCTTAGTATACCCCTATCCTATGGTAATGGGTGTAAAAATTGAAAAAATATTTTGTTTAATTTTTAATGGATAAATGTAAAAGTTATGATCCTGTTTGAAGCCGCTCAAACTTTTTTAATTTCATTCTATGCATTCTATTAAATATAGAAGCAAAATGGTCTTGAGGCAGGACAATATCCCAGTTCAAATCAAATATTGATTACAGACCAAAAAATGCAAACGAAAAAACTAAAACAAATGAGCGTTGGCACGGCAGAAGTATTGCTGGGTAACTATACCTGCATAAACACATACTTACATATGCAACTCAATGAGATGCTTGTAAGATGGCATGTGTGCTTTATTACTTGGTGTGATTTTTTAAACGCAAATTCGGCAAGTGAGTTGTGCTTCTCGTTCGTTTGTGAGAATCATCTCCTTATAGAGGCCGGGTTTGATGTTGAAAAGTCGCTGCGAACCCACTTGAAAAGACTTTTGACATGATCGAAAACATGATTGTGGTAGTTTGCAGCCAAGTAATAAATGTCACCATGCCATTTGTAAATAAATTTGCATTCTATTAAATATAGATGCAAAATGGTCTTGAGCCAGGACAATATCCCAGTTCAAATCAAATCATGACTTTTTGTCGTTTTAAAAATGTGTCATATCTTAGGAAATGTTTCAATTTTCGAACTTCTGTATGGAAATTCTAATCGGCAAGTTTAACAGTTTTAAGCGATGATATCTAGCGAATGAAATAAGCTCTTTTATTTATTTATAAATATTTGTGAAGGTAATTGATCTTACACAGTACAATTTTGATTTAGATTTTTTTTTTTAAATTTTGATTATTATATGATAGTATGAGTTATTGTGCCAAATTTTTAGAAAATCGGTTAAAATATATAGAAAAAGTCAAATCGAGGGAGCTTTATATAAATCTCAACCGATTTGACTCATTTTCACAAGAGATGTTTCTAGTACAAATATAAGATGTTGGGCCAAATTTGAAGAAAATCTGCAAAGGAAATCGCGAGCGCAAAAGGTGAAATCGGGAGCTATATCTAAATCTGAATCGATTTGCTTCAAATTAAATAGCGTCCGCGCTGAACAAAACTTAATTTTGCCAATTTTCCTAATAACCGCACAATAATTGCGACTTGTACTTTGATTACAAAAATACATGAACACACGGAAATACAGACAGACAGACGCACATTGCTAAATCGACTCAGAAAGTGATTCTAAGCCGATCTGTATAATAAACGATAATACCATCTCCTTTCCTTATGGGTGTTATGAACAAAGACAAAATACCCTAGTGAAGGGTATAAGAAGTAAATAAATTTTAGTCGGTTAAACCGACTTATATATACCGTCACTGTCAGAATAAAAATTTTGAAGTATTTGTCTGGGATAACTCTTATATTTTTAGGGCCGAACAATGAATATCAGATGCCGGTATAGAAGTTATAAAGGATTTAAGTTAACATAGGACAGTGGCAAAAGCATAAATATTATATTTGTTTAAAGTGATTATAAAACATTTTCAAATATAAAACAAGTAAGTAAAGGCCGGTCGGTCGGAGCCGACTATATGATACACACCACTTTCTATCCGAATACAATTGAATTCGGTAAAAAATTGAAAACGGGAAGGATTTTTGTATCCTGTTAATGTATGTGTTTGATAAAAAATTTTAAATCGGAAAGGACAATTGTATAGTTTGGCCAACATTGGTTAAACATTTGGAAGCAACATTTGTATTGGGGCTATATCTAAATCTGAACCGATCTTACGCACTTTCAGCATAGGTATTTATAGTTGGATTATAAAATGTTGTGTACAATTTAAAGAAAATCTGGTACAATATGTGGTTTCTATAGCGACAAAAGTCAAATCGGGAGCGACATTTGTATGGGGACTATATCTAAATCTGAACCGATTTGCCTCAAATTAAATAGCGTTCGTCCTTGATCCGCAAAACTTACCTGTGCCATTTTTTGTTTACTATAATTGCGACCTGTAATTTGATTACAACAATAGATGGACAGACAGACGGACATTGCTAAATCGACTCAGAAAGTGATTCTGAGCCGATCTGTATAAAATAATAAATGGGTCTAACTCGTTTCCATTTGTGTGTTACAAACAAATGCACAAAGACATAATACTCTCGTGGAGTGTATAATTACGGCTCACTCACTCTACAGCGTCCTCACTCTACAGTCCTTGTTCAAGGATTCCAAAATTAAAAATAATTTTAATCCTTGAATATCCTGAAAACATATCTTTAATTTTCTTTATTTTGTTTTGTATTTAGCTTATGTTATTCTCTACAAAATATCCAAAATTCAGAGTGCGGTGGCCATAGGTAAAGAAATTACGGCTGTTTTTTTAAAGTATTTCGTTATTTCAGCAGGCCCAAAATTGTTCATTAGAGTCGCTTCAAAATAAAATGTGTCGATGTTCCCGACTGAAATGAAAGATTCATTTGTTTTACGGGTTCTCCGAAAATAGTTCGTTTTTTATCATTGTCCGTCGTGAGCTGGACGCGTTCGAAAAAAACCTCTATAAAAAAGGTTTTTCTTGAAAAAAATTCACGTATTGAGAAAAAAGCCATTAGTGTTCGACTTGTGTTTTCAGGGGCTCGTTGGAGAGGTATTGATCGTCAATTGCAATTTTAAGAACTTCTTAAGCCATTGAGGGTCGCACATTTTTTCAGTGGGTTAAATGTGAAATAACAACTAACATATGGAGTCATTTGCATCGTAAACATATTCTGCTCTTATGCAAAGCTAATTAAAAAAATCGGAAATTTTGGCTTTCAATGGAAGAATATCTGTCAAAATTGTTTCAAATATATTGCTTATATCTATAAAAGTTTAGCATTAACAACCATTTCAAATTTCTCTCCATAAAAAATAAACACTAATAATCTAAATAAACTTTTTTAGGGCGAAATGTGAAAACTAATACAGATAGAAACATGGAATTTGAAGTGTAAAAATCGTAAAAAGTTGTTCTTTATACCTGGACAATGGACAAGTTTTTGCTATGGTTTGATAAGGCTCGGTCAAGATTTTATTTTCTAATGGGTTTTTTCTCAACACCATTCTCAACGTGAATTCTTTTCAAGAAAACCCTGTTTTATAGATTTTTTTGAACGCGTCCAGCTTAGGGACAATGATAAAAGCGAAATATTTTGGGAGATCCAGTAAAACAAACGAATCTTTCATTTTAGTCGGGAACATCGACACATTTTGTTTTGAAGCGAAAAAAATTTTGGGCCTGCTGAAATAACGAAATACTTTAGAAAAACAGCCGTAATTTCTTAACCTATGGCCACCCCACTCTGAATTTTAGATATTTTGTAGAAGATATCATAAGCTAAAATACAAGGACATTCATATTTTCATACAAATTCGAAAAGAGGAGGTGTAAGTCTTTCAGATGATATAAATATCGTTACAATCTGATGACGCGATCCAAAGTTATTATGTCGAAGCCATCTCTTCAGAAAAACCCTCGAGATAACCAACTTTAGACCACTGTAGAACTTAAACCACGCACTACGTTGAGCTACGGTAAACGGTGCCAAATTTTATCAAAATCGGAAAGGACGAAAATCCAAACCTATGGTTTTTGGGTCGTTTTCTGTGGGAATTACCCGGTACAAAAATTTATTTTATTGTATACTAAAAACTCCCGCAAAATCGGAATTTTGAACACTCGAAATATGCAAACAAAACAATTAACATAATCCCTTCGCGTATTATTAAGATTTTGTATGGATTTCCTGGATATCGGGCATGCAAATATGCTGTGCCTAACCAAATACCTGGAAGCATGTTGTTGACCGCAAGTAGGCTCCCACAAGTCACTCATGGTCATGGGCATTTTTTATTTGGTGTCTACATTCACTTCAAGTAAATAACAGACCATAGCTCTCATAGTTACAAACATAGCCATACCAAAGCTGGTGACTCTGACTATGACTATGTTTTTGTCATTGCTCGTCGCCTGTAGCGAGTGCTCGTACTTGACGTTGACACAATGTTTGCATAAATATTTGCACAGTCGTCCAAAATCACATACGTTGAGGTACCTTTTTGTTGGTGAAACGTGTGCGGAATTGCTGACAATTTCCACATTTCGTGAGATGAATACCTATAAATTGTGTTTTGCCGCACAAAACACGTACACACACGAACGGGACGACAGACACACACAGCCACCCAGACAGACAGACAGCCATATGCAAAGATGTTTATAGACACAAAACCATAGCAATCCACCGACTAATGTACCAACAGACTGTTATGCATGTGAACATTCCTGGCTGATGATCAACAGAAGCTGTTGTAGGTAGTCCCGAATGTTGTCCTCCAAGTTATCCAAGTTTGTGTTTTTTGCATATACAAACCCAACCGCAGGCTGGGGTGTATACTCATTTTGTCAATTCATTTGTAACAGTTGTACAACAATTTATTCGCTCCATCATAGGTTGGATTTGGGGGGAAGACTGTATACTATGTTTGTCATTGTGTTTGTAAGACCTTGAAAGAAATAAAGATAGTCAATAGAGAAAAATTTGTTTTATTAAAATTTCAGTTTGAACCGGGCTCAAGATCAATATGCTTCTATATTTTATATACTGCAGGGACAATAACCCCGTTCAAATCAAATATTGATTATAAACCAAATGTCACCATGCCATTTGTAAATAAAATTGCATTCTATATAGATGCAAAATGGTCTTGAGCCAGGACAATATTCCAGTTCAAGTCAGATTATAAACCAATTTTCGAAGTTATTAACTAAAGAGAACTCTCTTTATTGAAGGCGGACCAGAACTCTCGATAGATTTGTAAATAAATTAGCGTTCTCTTAAATATAGATACAACAAGGTTTCGAGTCAGAACAGTAGCCCAGGCCGAAACAAAAACAGGACAATATCCAAGTTCAACTCAAATATTGATTACAGTACACAGTGGTTCCAAATCGACTTTTTATGGAATTTCTTCCGTAACTTTTGAACGGAAAGAGAAATCATGATGATATTTGACGTGCTAAGGGCAGAGGTGTTTTCCAGATGATTTGCAAAACTCACAATCTCTAGTAAATATGGGGACTACTTAGTGAACCTCCAAAATTAGTCAACTTGGCCATGGGGAATTTTTAAATGATTGTCAATCTCAATTACGTACCGATTTGGAACAGTTATATTGCTCGTCAATACCTACAACAAATGTGCTCACATATGTGTGTAGCTCAATTAGTTTAAGAGATATTTGTGTTCAAGAAAAAATTTCATATTTTCTGCGGAGTTTGGTTTGGTATATTTAACGATGCAATATCCTATTACTATTATTATTTATACACATATATTGTGTACAGAATTCTAAATAAACTATTGAAAAGATGGCAAACGTGCTACCTCAATCAGAAGTTATACAATTCTGAAAATAAAACTTTCCCAACTTTGGGGTATTTTGGTAGACCAAAATCTCAAAAGTTGTAAGCCTCTGTTTTCAGAGGCATTTTTTCTGCATAATTACAAAATTTCTTTACAATAATTATAGATTGTTCAATGTGAACTTGTTTTTCTCAAAAATTACTTTTTTTATAAAATTTTTGCTTTACTCAAGACCATTTTGCATCTATATTTAATAGAATGCAAATTTATTTACAAAGGCCGGGTTTGATGTTGAAAAGTCGTTGCGAAGCCAATTGAAAAGACTTTTGACATGGTCGAAATCATGATTGTGGTAGTCTGCAGCCAAGTAATAAATGTCACCATGTCATTTGTAAATAAATTTGCATTCTATTAAATATAGATGCAAAATGGTCTTGAGCCGGGACAATATCCCCGTTCAAATCAAATTTTGATTACAGACCAAAAAAATACAAACGTAAAAACTAAAACAAATGTAAGATTTCTATAACAAGTATTTCAACACACATTGTCTTATTTATTTTATTTACTTATAAATTAAAAGAAAGTTCAAGTTGTAATTTTTGAGAAAAATAAGGAATTTTCCTTGATTTAGACCTGGTCAAAACTAAATCAACTTTTATATTTCTGACAAATAATGCTGATTGATAACAACAGCACACGTACGATGCATTAAATCTGCAAATCCCTCAAATTGATTAGAGAGAGAGAGACAAGCGTTCTGAGATTGATAAATCAAAAGATATACCTGGACGGCATCGGGCCTTGAGACACTTAGCCTCTTGGCAGAGACCCACTTCCCAAATTGTGGGGATACTGAAGGCGAGGTCACTATGACCACAGCATCCAATTCTTCCCTTTTTGATGAAGCTATCATAGATAACATAGTCAATGAAGATAGAGTCAAATCGACAATTGATACATTCCAACCCTATAAATCTCCGGGAATGGATGGTGTATTCCCAGACATGCTACAACATACTACAGATGTAATTGTTTCACATCTAGTCTGTGTGTTCAAAGCATGTCTGCCCCTAAAATTTATACCAACGAGCTGGAGGGAGGTGCGGGTAGTCTTCATACCCAAAGCAGGCAAACCAAGTCATTCATCCACCAAGGATTTTAGACCAATCAGTCTGTCATCCTTCATCCTTAAGACAATGGAACGAATCTTAGACATTTATCTAAGGGGAAGCATAAACAACAATCTTATAAGCGACGCTCAGCATGCCTACCTCAAACGCAAATCTACCGAGACCGCTCTTCATGAGGTCGTTGGTTACATAGAAAGGAATCTGGAAAGTAAGGATTATAATCTTGCAGCGTTTCTAGACATAGAAGGAGCCTTCAATAACATTGAGGCCAATACAATTAGTAATTCATTAAGGGATCTACATGTTCCAAACTTCCTGATTGAATGGATTGACGCGATGCTACGACATCGAGTTATAAATTCAACCTTGGGAGCTGGAACTATAAGGAAACTGGTGACCAGGGAACGCCACAGGGTGAGTTTTATCTCCTCTTCTGTAGCTTCTTGCTGGCAACAGATCCCTCAGATCCCTTTCTGATGAAGGTAACAAAGTAGTTGCATATGCAGATGACGTTGTTATATTGGTAGGAGGAAAATTTCTACCAACAATCAGCGATCTGTTGCAAGGAGCACTGAGGAAATTATCTGATTGGGCTAGAGACAGTGGCCTGGGCATTAATCCTAGGAAAACTGAGCTAGTCCTATTTACAAGGAGATATAACATAGAACCATTTAGGAAGCCAATCCTTGATGGAACGGAGCTGAACCTCTCTCATGAGGCCAAATACCTAGGTGTCAGCCTAGACCGAAAGTTGAATTGGAATAGGAACACTGAGGAAAGGTATAAAAAAGTTCTAAATGCACTCTACATGTGCAGGAACTCCATAGGCAAGAGCTGGGGTCAGAAACCAAAAGTTGTAGACTGGATCTACCGATCGGTTGTTAGACCCATTACTACCTATGGATGTCTGGTATGGTGGGGTGCAATGAGAATGAGTAGACTCCAGAACAGACAGATGAACGAAGCATGGAATAGTTTGTCAACCTGTAGGATCGCCAGGGCCACATGGACAAAGATCGATAGGGGCAAAACCAGAACTCTATTAGAGCTAAACAAGGCAGAAATTCGTACTTTGATAAGTATCTACACAGGGCATTACTGCACTAGGAGTAGGATCTCAAGATGGCAGTTGGACATTGAAGATCACTGTCGATTATGTGAGGATGAGGATGAGATAGAATGTATTGAACACATAATCTGCAGATGTCCAGCGCTTTGTGTACGCAGAAATACACACCTAGGAAGTTATTTCATCAGTAACATAGAGGATATTGCAACCCGCACCATTTATGACCTTTTGGGATTCTCAAAAGGGCTAAATCGGATCAGAGGTGGCTGATTAGGAACAAGGATGTAACCGCATAGACAGTTGACAGCTAACAAAGAAAGAGAGCCATAAAGGCATACCACCAACGGTATACCGGATGACTCTCGACAAATTTTCTTACCTAGTCGTCAACCATTGAAAAACACCCACACACAGAAATACTAAAACATACCCCCATACTCTCCTACCCCTATATCCCTTTCCCATATCCCCTTACTTCCTTCACTTCTCATCTATCATCTAACACCACTCACTCCTTCCTAAATCCCATCACTCCCTATCCCTCTCCTATAACCTTATACTTTCAGGAAACAAAAGGATTTGCACAATGGACCCAACTGGGTCTCCGAGTGTTCAGAATGTAGGAGCATTCTGGTCCTTAAAACCAAACCAAACCAAGATACGAATTCCAAAAAAAAAATTTTCCAATCTGTTTTTGAATATCTTTTGATTTATCAATCTCGGGAGATCGGTCTGCCCACGAACTCTGATTTTTGAGACGCATAACCTATCTGCAACAAATTTCGAAGTATTTTCGGGACATTGTCATGTTGCAAGACCCAAAAAAGTGTCATATTTTCTTTCTTCTTTAACTAACAGATTATATTCTACAAATCGATCAATTATATCCGTTATTACGGTGTGAGTAAACAAGCCCCATACCACAATTGAGCCCCTCTCCAACATTTACGTTTACAATTATTATTATCATTTCCTTTCGAAACGAAGGATTTATAAGGATCATAGAGCCATAACAATATCTTTACAATACTGTGGCTTAAGTCGTTAATTTTGAAAAAAAAAAATTCATATCTGAATCCTTTATCTTAACTTATTTTGATTAATCCGATAACAAAATATATCTCCATTGAACAGCATTCCAATCCAAATGGGATTTCTCAAAAGCTAAACTGGCTTTCCGATACTTTGCCGAAATAAATGGCATCTTGGGAAGTTTCCGTACAGTTCTTGTGAGAAGTCCATCACCAGCTGAAGCTAAAAATGAACTTTTCTCAAATAAGATTTTGGTCTGAACGGTGTCTGGTTTTTCGCGGTCTTCTACCGCAATGAACTGTAAATACTTACCCGGTTTCATGAGAACGAAGTATTATTAGCGAAATCACTGATTTGCTTATTGAATACTTATTCGAAATCCGTTGCTGTGATAAACTGTTCCCATAGTAATTGATAATTTCTAATATAATAATTGTAATAATTGTACAAACAACATACATTTATGTAAACAGCAGTATTGTAGAAAGGTTACTTTAGTTTTGATTTAATAACTGTCTCTAACAGCATTTTTGGAACAAAGTAGCGACCATATACCTTTGAAAGGGCATGTTGAGTAGATCATTTTTGCAGAATAAACTTATAGTCTGAAACTCAGCTAGTCTGAGTTTCTTTTTACATCGGGTCGAAATTTTAATTGTTTTTAGTCGAAGGAAGCCAAAAAAGTTAATGTCTGAGAGAATTCTTATTGTCAGAACTAATTGTGGAATTTTATGAGGAACATTTTTGAAGATTTTGCAAAAATATCCAATTTGGATTTTTTGTTGGCTGTACTCTACCGAAATACTCTGGACCAATTTCTGTTTCATTCAAAAAGTCTTAATTAGTTGGACAGTTTTTTAAAGAAATCCGCAAATGCTACATACAAATCGATAATATTTTTTTATTCAGTGAATCATAACCTATTTAGAAATGATGTTTCATTGTATTCCGGCGACTCCTTCTAATTTTCTTCAATGGTAGTACGGGAACAAAACAATGTGAGTCAGTTAGAAATGCTGCATTATTATATAAGACAATTGTTTCATCATGTTGTGCCCAAATGAATGAAATAAGAATTCCGACCTGAATTGCTTCAGCATCCTCATCATATTCTCCAGATATAGTTCTCTGTGACTAACTCCATTTCTCATGCTTTACAAAATTGAGAAATTAGAAAGAGGGTCATGTGAAACTCTGAAATTGGGTGGACTTGGGAAATCGGTATAAAAAAACGATGGACTAAGGGTATCGAGTTAGATGAACTCCATGTTATTAAATAAAATTAGATTTTGGAAAAAATACAATCTCAATCTGATCTGTTGCGGAGTGAACTGAAATTTATCATCACTGACCGATCAAATGAAGTGTCAAATTTCATCTCTTTAAATTAAAATTTCAGTTTTTTTTCCTTTCGAAAGCGAGTTACTACGGACACGGACACTACGGCTCAACTCTATGGCGAAATCTAACCGAAATTGACGTGAGTCTGCCCACCCATTGAAGAAGTGTACCAAGGATGCGTCTATGCCGAGCTTAACACACGGCGTACAGTTGTTTATTTTGATGTGGTTTGCCACACTTTGACACGCATCACTTCATAAGCTGAAGTAGATTTGAAAAGTTTATTTGTATTGTTCTTACCGCAAATGTATGTATGTGTGTTAGTAGGTATGTAAACCGTGTGTGAGTGTTTGTGTGTGTGAGTGTTTGTGCCCATGGCAGAGCAGGGATATTTACAACAAATATTGACTCTGGTTAAACACAGTTTACATACAACATTTGTTTTATATGTATATTCGGGTATGCTACACGTTCACACGCTCACACACATATCTACATACATCTTTGCAAACATTCACGTATATAAATTTCTGGTTAAATTGGTAAAACAAAGTTGTTATTCTCTTCACCTGTTACCATCAACCGCACACACACACACACGCACACATCCACTTACACTCTTACATATATTACCGAAACTACATTATATCCGTTCATGTCCAGACACACGAACACACAGTGTGACGTATAAGTAACTTCATACACTCAGCAAAAATAAAGGGACTTAATCTCGGGATTCGATATTGAGAAATTACGATCGAAATTAACTTTTATTTTCCAACCAAAACAAATAGGATGTTGGGATGACGTATATTGAAAATAATGCGAATGGATTTTGAATAATTTTTGTTGAAATTTATGACACTTTTACGATAAATAAAAGCACATTTCGATCATAACTTTCTCGATTTCGAATACCGTGATTAGCCTCATAAAATTTAAAAAATATATATATATTCTCGGTTTTAGTAAAAGAAATTCACCATGACGGGTTGCTATACGAGGACAGAAATTCCCCAAATTGCAACAATTGAGTCACAAAAAATGACAAAAACCCGTAAAAATGGCGATGTGAAAAATCACCCCAAAAACGGCCTTTTTCATAATTATCGGTCAATAATTCATACTAAGATATTTGTCCCAAAAACCATAAATATCACCCATTGAGTGATATTTTATAAATTCAAATAGAATAAAAAGCCCAAATTAGGCGATTTTTCATAAATGCAACATAGAAACCAATTTATCCGCATAGCCGGCTTTGGACATATCCCAGAGAAGAAAATCATTAAGTCCGGACGACGAACTCAATACAGAAAACCTTTGGTTTGGTTTTAAGGACCAGAATGCTCCTGCATTCTGAACACTCGGAGTTGGATCCATTGGACAAATCCTTTTGTTTCCTGAAAGTATAAGGTTTTAGGAGAGGGATAGAGAGTGATGGGATTTGGGAAGGAGTGAGTGGTGCTTGGTGATGGATGAGAAGTGATGGAAGTAAGGGGATATGGGGATAAGAGAGTAATGGGAGTGTGTTTTAATATATCTATGTGTGGGTGTTTTTCAATGGTTGACGACTATGTAAGAAAATTTGTCGAGAGTCATCCGGTATACCGTTGGTGGTATGCCTTTATGGCTCTCTTTCTTTGTTAGCCGTCAACTGTCTATGCGGTTACATCCATGTTCCTAATCAGCCACCCCTGATCCGATTTAGCCCTTTTGAGAATCCCAAAAGGTCATAAATGGTGCGGGTTGCAATATCCTCTATGTTACTGATGAAACAACTTCCTAGGTATTTATTTCTGCGTACACATAGCGCTGGACATCTGCAGATTATGTGTTCAATAGATTCTATCTCGTCCTCATCCTCACATAATCGACAGTGATCTTCAATATCCAACTGCCATCTTGAGATCCTACTCCTAGTGCAGTAATGCCCTGTGTAGATACCTATCAATGTTCGAATTTCTGCCTTGTTTAGCTCCAATAGAGTTCTGGTTTTGCACCTATCGATCTTTGGCCACGTGGCCCAGGCGATCCTGCAGGTTGACAAACTATTCCATGCTGCATTCATCTGTGACCATTTCCTTCAATCAATCAGTCTATAGAACGTACCAATCGGTGGTTTTGTTAAGTTGTCAGCTCTATCGATTTCCAAGGACGAACCATGTCTAGCCAATTCATCTGCTATTTCGTTTCCTTTGACATTGCTATGTCCGGGAACCCAGCAGAGACGGACGACATGGTCATTGAGGTCATCTAGTTAGCGTTTACAACTCAGCACAAGTCTGGATTTGACAGTGTGTGACATGATTGATTTCATTGCTGCCTGACTATCTATGTAGAAGTTTATATTCGTGTTCACCGGAATGTTCTCACTCGATAGAAATCTTGCTGCCCTCTCAATTGCCAGTAATTCTGCTTGGAAAACACTACAGTTGTCGTCAAGTCGGAGAGACTTGCGTATCTGTAGTGGTTCAATATAAAATCCTGCACCTGTGCCTTGTTCCATCTTTGAACCATCGGTGTAGACCGAAAGCCCTTTGAAGGGCTCGCCATTGTCCCAGTCTGATCTCTTTAGGGTGAGAAGTCCAGAACCGCCACCATGTAGTCTGTACCTCCATTGATGACCGATTCGTGGACACCCAATATTCCTCCTTGAACTATCCTTGCGTGACCATATGGTCTATTTTTCCAGAAACCCTTTACTCCGCAAAGCTTTCAGCATACCAGAGATGATATACATGTTTAGGTTATTATACACTCCACTCGAGTATTATGTCTTTGTGCATTTGTTTGTAACGCCCAAAAGGAAGGGTGATAGACCCATTGTTGATTATACCGATCGGCTTAGAATCACTTTCTGTGTCGATTTAACAATGTCCGTCTGTCTGTCCATCTATTGTTGTAATCACGAACAGGTCGCAATTGTGGCCAGAACTAAACGAAACTTTGCACAACGAAGTTTTTCGGGACAAGGACGAACGCTATTTAATTTGAAGAAAATCGGTTCAGATTTAGATATAACCCCCATACGAAGATCACTCCCGATTTGACTCTTTTCACTACCATACAAATTTCGTTCCCATTTTTTCGTTTGAATTTTTCCGCCCTAGAATGCACATATTTTAACAGATTTTCTTCAAAATTCGCAAAACACCTTATAGTCCAACTAGAAACACCTGTGGTAAAAATGTGTTAGATCGGCTCAGATTTATATATAGCTCCCATACAAATTTCGTTCTCAATTTGAATTTTTCAGCTCTAGAATCCACACAGATTTTTAATTTAACAGATTTTCTTCAAAATTCGCAAAACATCCTATATTTAAACTAGGAACACCTATTGTGAAAATAAATCAGATCGGTTCAGATTTATATATAGCTCCCATACAAATTTCGTTCCCGATTTGACTTTTTCTGCTCTAGAAACCACATATTTTAACAGATCTTCTTCAAGTCTTGCAAAATATCTTATAGTTCAACTAGAAAAACACCCACGATGAAAATGGGTCACATCGGTTCAGATTTGCATATAGTTCTCATACAAATTTCGTTCCCCCAGAATCCTCGTATTTTCAGAGAATTTCTAAAAATTGAGCGTAACACGTTATACTTCAACTGGAAGAACTTATTGTGAAAGTTAGTCACTTCATTCCATGTTTGGATATAGCCCCGAAACAAATATTATTCTCGATTTGACAAATTTGACCAGGTCATACTAACCTGTGATTAGGAAACATACAAAAATTTTTCCCGTTTTCTTTTTTTCACTCCACTTTTATTCCGATAGAAAATGGAGTGTATCATATAGTCGGCCCGGCCGACTTTAGCCTTTCCTTACTTGTTTTTTGTATTAAAATTTAGTAAAATTTTTGTACGATTTTTCATATGATGTTGTTTTTGGAATTCTTTTTGGGCATAATTTCTTTATGGGCCATTTTTTTCGTTGGTACCATTTTTATCTTTTTTTTCCATTTTACCCCCTTAAGAGTACGACCTTTTAAAAACTCTTTATTTTTCGTGTCTACACAATTAGAGGGATGTACACAACGAATTTCATCGTTCTAGCTGTAGTTGTTTAGTTGGTACTTTTTTATCACTCTGTAACCATTATATCCCTTGAAAGTACGAATTTGGAAAAAAAGCTTTTATCTTTCGAGTCTACGCAGTCAGAGGAATGTACGCTCCGAATTTCATGACTCTGGCTGCGGTCATTTGGTTGGCACTATTTCTATCCCCTTTTTCCATTTTAACCCCAAAAAGTACGAATTTCAACAAATCTGCCTATTTAACGCGTCTACGCAATCAGAAGATTTTATACAACGAATTTCATTATTCTATGTGCAGCCGTTTGGTTGGTAACATTTTTATCCCTCATATTCCCATTTTACCCCTTAAAAGTACGAATTTGGAAAAAGTACTTATATATTATGTATCTACTCAATTAGAGGAATGTACACACCGAATTTCGCGTTTCTAGCTGTTGTAGTTTGATATGTACCATTTTTATCCCTTTTTGTCCTATTTGACCCCCTATGAATAAAAATCACTTTATGGTGCACGTTTTTGTTATAGGGGGAATGCACATATCCAATATCAAGTAAGTGCAAGTAGAGATATTGAAAAAATATTCTTAAATACTCTAAAATTGTAGGGGTTATTATGGGTATTTTGAGTCCTTGTGAGGGAAAGTTTTTTTCCTTTGGGCCGATTTTGCCCAGTTTCAATCCAAACCGATATACCACTATAAGACGCATTTATGGAAAACTTGGACGTGTTAGCACCTTTTGTTTATATGCTAGCGAACCTCAACAGACGGACAGACGTACGGACGAACATGGCTAGATCATCTTAGAATTTTATGACGATCAAGAATATATATACTTTATAGGGTCTCAGGTCGATATTTCAAGGTGTTACAAACGGAATAACAAAGTTAGTATACCCCCATCCTGGAGGTGGAGGGTATAAAAATAAACCAATAATCCATAATTTTGTTAATATCTTTTCAGAGATTAATAAACACAGGAGATACAGTTTTTGTTGCGTAGTGTTATAAGGA
This sequence comes from Polietes domitor, assembly GCA_947397865.1. Lineage (NCBI taxonomy): Eukaryota > Metazoa > Arthropoda > Insecta > Diptera > Muscidae > Polietes > Polietes domitor. The sequence continues at coordinate 125,000,150 of OX377620.1, forward strand.
AATTTTAATAAAAGTAAAATGAATTTGCTGAACTAAATTGGAGTATGAATTTTACTCAGATTTAGGAAGAATATTTTTTGGTGAGTGTGTCTTAGTTTCTGTGTAGTTGAGAATAAAATAAATCTAGAGTAATGCAAAAAATCTGAAATGATGCAAGTTCTAATCATGTCGTTAGTTATCAAGTTATCAGTGTTTTTCTGAGTGTAGCTACCTGCCTCTACAGATTGGCATAAAGATGTACGAGCAGTTAGTTGTCTGTATGTGTCGGCGTGTGAGCGTGTGTATAAAAACCGCACATACAAATACGTTCGTATGGTTGGTTTACGGCAAACGTGTATGTGAACGGAACGGATATGAACGTGTTTACATACGAACAAATTTAATTAAATTATCAGTTATACATATAAAAATCACACTTTGACGTATAGTTTGTTACCCAGTTCTGTACATATACATATACACACGTACTTACAAGACTTACTACACGCACACCTATACAACGTACATCTGTGTGGCTGCCTGAAATGACAACAAGTTGTGGTGCTGCGGCGCCAGGCTGGGGACAGGGAAGTATGACGTGAGCATATATCATTGTTATCCATTTTAATTAAGTTTCTTTTGTTTGCATTTCTGTTGTTGTTGTTATTATTGTTGCTGTTGTTTATTTATTTATAACGATTTAATATATCAGCTTACGAGACAGACAGACAAACAAAACCAGCGGAAATCAAAACCTTTCCCAATTCCGAGATTAATGCGATCCATTCAAGATGTTCACATTAAGCATAAGCCGAGCATTTGTGTGAGGAGAAAAAGGACTAATTAACGAAGACATATTTGTTGGGGCATACATATGTGTATTAGGGTGAACTGTTTTTAAACTTTTTGCAATTTGCTGAATTTGCAATCGTCTCTAACGCAAAATAAATCCTTTAGAAAACAGGTTTGTTTTTTTTCTGGTGTTACTAAAGCTACCCCTGGGCGTTGGGTTAAAGTTTTGAAAAATTTCATATTTTTTAGGATATAAAAAAAGTATATTCAATATATTGATTCAATACTAGTGTCTTTCAGGAGAATTTTTGTTCAAATCAGCTTTGTTTTTATACCAGTGTCTCCTCCACCAGGGTATTATATCTTTATACAAATATCTCTCTTCATATCATTTCCATACAAATATCACAAATCTCATTTTTATACCCTCCACCTCCAGGATGGGGGTATACTAACTTTGTCATTCCGTTTGTAACACCTTGAAATATCGACCTGAGACCCTATAAAGTATATATATTCTTGATCGTCATAAAATTCTAAGGCGATCTAGCCAAGTCCGTCCGTCTGTCCGTCTGTTGAAAGCACGCTAGCATCTAAACGAAAGAAGCTAGAATGTTCAAATTTTCCATAAATGCGTCTTATAGTCGTAGATCGAGAGATATTAAAAAATGGGATTGAAACAGGACAAAATCGGCCCAAAGGGAAAATTTTTTCCCTCACAAGGACTAAAAATACCCATAATAATCCCTAATATTTTAGCGTATTTAAGCAGTTTTTTGAATATGTCTGTTTATATTTGCTTGATATTGGGCATGCGCATTCCCCTTATAGCAAAAACGTGCACAATAAAGTAATTCTTATTTGTAGGGGGTGAAATGGGGCAAAAAAGGGATAAAAATGGTACATATTAAACGACAACAGCTAGACACACGAAATTCGGTGTGTACGTTCCTCTAATTGAGTAGATACATAATATAAAATTATTTTTCCCAAATTCGTACTTTTAAGGGGTACAATGGGAATAGAGGGATAAAAATGGTACCAACCAAACGGCTGTACCTAGAATAATGAAATTCGGTGTATACATTCCTCTGATTGCATAGACAAGTAAAATACATGGATTTGACCAAAATTCGTACTTTTTGGGGTTAAAATGAAAAAAGGTGATAAAAATAGTACCAATCAAATGACCGCAGCTAGAGTCATGAAATTCGTAGTATACATTTCCTCTGACTGCGTAGGCACGGAAAATAGATGAATTTTTCGAAATTCGTAAATTTTTTTGGGGTTGAATGACAAAAAGGGGATACAAATAGTACCAAGCAAACGGGCGCAGCTAGAATCATGGAATTCGGTGTATACATTCCTCTGACTGCATATACACGCAAAGTAAAAAGTTTTTTTGCCAAATTCGTAATTTTTCTTTTACGGCAAAAATTATTAGTTAGGTTATTTTGCACTATGTACGTCTGATAACGGATTTTCAAAATTTGTACTTTTGGAACTAAAATAGAATAAAACTGTAGCAACCACTAGCTACCAATATTTGTGGTATTTAAGCTTTTTGAAAATATAAATATAAGAATATTTATTTTTTGATTTGAAATAAATAATGGTTTGAAATAATTAAAATATTATATTTATTTATAAAATTATTTTTTCAATATTTGTATTTGTTTTGGTTTGGCTATATTAAAAAAATTATATTTTCCTGTAATATTACTGCACTTCTACGAAAACCGACAACCTCTGTGGAATGCAATCCATGGTGGAGGGTATATAAAGTTCCGGCCGAACTTAACCCCGTTTTACTTGTTTTTTTAAATAAGCCACAGATGATCCTAAAAACCCCCCAAAAGTAACTCATCCTAATGTACATACATTAGCTTTGTTGTTTGTGGGAGGAAAAAAGGTGTTTGGGATGATAAGAAAAACCACAGGGAAATGATGTTAAGTACGACCGTGACGAAGCAAGGGTCTTTTTTTGCAACGGTTGACTGAGTGTCTGAGAAAACCACTTTTTAAAATTATCCATCTGTAATCTGCTACAGCGGACAGTGAGAGGTATTAAAAACATGGAAACTGCTGAGCCCATTTTGAAGATATTTCGCAGTGTCTTATGTGCAGCTCGAGTCGAGCTCGAGTTGGGGGAAGTCGATAATCAAATTTCACATAAAAAAATATTTCAGTAGTGAGATTAAAAAAACATATTCGCATATCATCGACTATCTGATCAAGCATCGAAATGGCTTCTCAAGTCTTAATACATCTTATGTGTGAACGTTGTGTTTATAATTATAAACGTTGGCTTATTTAACGCTCTACAAATTTATAGGAATCCCCCAGAAATGGTGATCTATGAAATACTTCGTCGCTGGGTCAAGCCGTCTGTGAGTTAAGCGCTTCTGAAAATACGTTTAAAACATATGTTTCTTGTGCAACTGATTTCGACTATCCGTATTGAATTTATATCAATTTTATTTCAATCAAAACTTATAGCAATTTGTGTGGGAGGTACCCGAAGAATGTTAGCAATATCTTCCGTATTCTATGAAAACAACGACAAAGATAAAATTTCGGAGTATTCTTTTATTTTATGTTGGAGGTTACATATGTAGGAGGTATGTACGCTCAAATTCTAAATTTGTTGTTAGAACGTAATAATGAACAACACTTGATACGATATTGATTTCTATTATCGTCTCAAGTGGAACGGATTTAAAAAGAAGAAATCACTGTATTTAAGAAAAATTAAGAAATCTGTGTGTCTTTGTCCAGCAAAGATATATTTAAACAATTTTTAGTCATTTTTAAACTTTGGCAATGTTACTACACATCATTTCGATTGGTAACCGCAAGCACTTATAAAATTATTTAAATAAAAAGCCGCTTAGTTTTTAAAATCCTAATTATTTGACCGAGTTATTGAAGCTTGTACTAACATTAAATTTTTGCAAAAATGCAAGATTTGGTACGAAAGATAAAAACGATGAAAAACATACTAGATTTTCCATTTTTTTCCCCAAAAATAACCGAATTCCCAAAGTGGGTGAAAATGTGTTGCAAAATTGGGGATTTTTTTTATTAAAATGGTCGCCAAGTAAAAAAAATCATCAAAAAGATAAAAACTATGAAAAACTTACTAGATTTTCCATTTTTTCCAAAAAATAACCGAATTCCCACAGTGGGGAAAATGTGCTACAAAATTGGGGATTTTTTATTAAAATGGTCGCCAAGTCAAAAAATTCATCAAAAAGATAAAATCTATGAAAAACTTACTATATTTTCTATTTTTCCCCCCAAAAATAATATAATTACCAAAGTGGGGAAAATCGTAAAATCGATAAAAACATATTAGATTTGCTATTTTTCCCAAAATATAACCGAATTCCCAATGTGGGGAAAATTTGGAACACATTTGGGGATTTTTTATTAAAATGCTCGCCAAGTCCAAAAAAATCGTAAAAAAGATAAAAACGATTTGCTATTTTCCCAAAATATAACCGAATTCCCAATGTGGGGAAAATTTGGAACACATTTGGGGATTTTTTATTAAAATGCTCGCCAAGTCCAAAAAAATCGTAAAAAAGATAAAAACGATTAAAAGCGTACTAGATTTACCATTTTTCCAAAAAATACTCGAATTCCCAAAGTGGGGAAAATGTGTTGCAAAATTGGGAACTTTTTATTAAAATGGTAGCCAAGTCAAAAAATCTTAAAAAGGATAAAAACGATCGAAAACTTATAGATTGTCTATTTTTTTTTTCGATGAATAAAGTAACCAAATTACCAAAGTGGGGAAAATGTATTGCAAAATTGTGGATTTTTTTATTAAAATGGTCACCAAGTCAAAAAAATCGAAAAAATTATAAAAACTATAAAAAACTTACTAATTTTTCCATTTTTCCCAAATAATGTACTCGAATTCCCAAAGAAGTGGGGAAAACGTTTTCAAAATTAGAGAATTTTTATTAAAATGGAAAGATAAAAATGGTGAAAAACTAACTAGATTTGCAATTTTTCCAAACTATACCCGAATTCCCAAAATGGGGAGAATGTGTTCCAAAATTGGGGGTTTTTTTATTAAAATGGCCGACAAGTCAAAAAATTTGTAAAAATGATAAAAAAGATGCTGGATTTCCATTTTCCCAAAAATTTCCGAATTCCCAAAGTGGGGAAAATGTGTTCCACAATTGGGAATTTTTTGTTAAAAGTACAATAAATTTAAAAAAGATAAAAACGATGAAAATCTTACTGGATTTCCATTTTTCCAAAAAAAATCCGAATTCTCAAAGTGGGGAAAATGTGTTCCACAATTGGGGATTTTTTGTTAAAAGTCAAAAAAATTTAAAAAAGATAGAAACGATGAAAATCTTACTAGATTTCCATTTTTCCAAAAAATTTCCGAATTCCCAAAGTGGGGAAAATGTGTTCCAAAATTGGGGATGTTTTATTAAAATGGCCGCCAAGTCAAAAAATTCGTAAAAAAGGTAAACACGATAAAAAATAACATACTAGATTTACAATTTTTTCCAAAAATAACCGAATTTCCAAAGTGGGGAAAATTTAGAACACATTTGGGGATTTTTTATTAAAAGTCCAAAAAAATTTAAAAAAATAAAAACGATGAAAATCTTACTGGATTTCCATTTTTGTAAAAAAGATAAAAACGATGAAAATCTTACTGGATTTTCATTTTTCCAAAAAATTTCCGAATTCCCAAAGTGGAGAAAATGTGTTCCACAATTAGGGCTTTTTAGTTAAAATGGATGCATAGCGACCATGTTTACCATGTTTATCTGTTTTGATGAATTTTAAGGTAATTCCCAAAGTGGAGAAAATGTGTTCCAAAATTGGAATTTTTTTTTTAAATGGTCTCCATTTATGTTTTACCATTTTGTATCTGTTTTGATGAATTGTGAGGTATTTTTATTGGATTTCAATTCGTAAAATCTGGGTGTGGTGATTAAAAAATTGGCGTTCTTACCACGTAATTCTATTTTGTCTTTATAAAGTTGAAGGCATTCCATGGTAGAGGGTATAACTGTCCCTTTTATATGTTTTATATACTAATGGACAGATTTGTTATGGATAGAATTTATATACATACATAAATATACACACAATCAATAGCTCCTAATTGGACTCATTTCGCATGAATCTGCAAATCACTACAGATAATGCAAACGCCATCACGGCGACATTATGATAATATATCCCTGGTCGCACCATGGGCATATGGTCGCAAATTCTTAATTTGTTTTAAATTACTTGACTGTCAGAGAGAAATGGAAGAAGAAGACGAAACAAATCCGATTAAAATTTGTGACATGTCTCAGAGAAATTGATTAAAACAAATGACTTTTTAGCGCATTGGCCATATTAAGTAACTGCAAAAGTGCCGTTTTTATGTATTTTCTAAACCATAATTTATTAGTTCTCCCGGCACGGCAACACCACCCCAAACTACTGCCAGTATGGCAGAAGGCCAGGGGAGACGACGGTAGTGCGAAAATGCCAGGATATGTGTTTCGCATACATTACAACGCAGCCATGGTGTGGGGGGGGGAGGAGGGGAGAAGTGTGCCTTAGGCGCTCCATGGGTATCAATTGCCACACACACACACACTCTCCCACTTACATCCATACCCTTGCATATTTCCATGTATCCCGAGAAAACTTAATTTCGCCACAAGGATAACAGCCGAACTAAATGCCTTGGCCATTCAAGGCCACATCACAATTTAGTGAAAATCTAAATCAGTTAACTTCGTTAATCGCCACAAGACACACACAATCACACACACACGCAAGACTAAGCTGGAACCATGGTAGCAGGCCTAAAACAAATTTAAGATCCTCTACCGATTTGAAATTGAGGCAACATACTTACATACTTAAATAATGAATTCACTGGTACAACATAAATACACATGTACATTGTACATTGTGCCCGCACACCCACATACACACATATTTATTGAATCAATTCCAAGTATTTCTTGTGCAAAAGCCATATGTATCCTTTCCAGTTCCTTCTTTGCTCCTTGGCCCCTTCCCTTCCCTTAGCAATTACCCAGGCCGGCTGGTGTGTTCTTATTTAGCGCAAATTGAAAATTGTTAACGATGCTCGTTTACTTTTTGGCGGAAAACCAGAACAGGATTTGTGTGGGGATATACGAGACCTTTAAAGCAAAAAAATAAAAACATTCATTAAGAAATTCACCGAGGAACAACTGTGTTAATGTAAACAATGTGTTTGTGATTAATAAATCCTTGGGGGGATTTGAACAAGTTTACACGTGGGGATTAACCCAAGTGCGTTGGGTCTTGTTGTGTCTGTGGGTGTGACGACCAGGACAGAACAAGCTAAGAGGGCATTAAGTTCGGCCGGGATTCCTCCACATTCCTTGTACTTGGCAAACACAGTGACTCAATTTCAAGGGGACAAAACAATAAACAAATCCAAAAGGAAATTTAAAAAAATCTCCTCCATATCCATATTTTGTGGAATTTTTCAAGGTTTGAATTTTCGAATGTTCTAGTCGTCTAGATGTCATGCACAATGATCGAAGAAATAATAACACAGAAACAGATAAAAACAATTTAATAAAAACCCCAATTTTTGAACACATTTTCCCCACATTGGAAATTTAGGGTTTTTTGAAAACGTGGACATTTTTTCATCGTTTTTATCTTTCTGATGAAATTTAGAAACAGATGAAAATGGTAAAAAACGCATGACGACCATTTTCATAAAAAATCCCTGATTTTGGAACACATTTTCCCCACTTTGGGAATTCCATTTTTTTTTTTTTGGAAACATGGAAAATCTAGTAATTTTTTCAGCGTTTTTTCTTTTAGATTAATTTTAATTATTTTTATTGGACTTCAATCCGTAAAATAATGAGAGATTTCAACTGGAATGGGCAAAACTTGTATTTTTACAATAATGTAATATTAATAAAAGCTTTAATAACTCAGTCAATTATGGCGACCATTTTAGTAAAAGAAATCCCCAATTTTAAAAGAAATTTCCCCACTTTGGGAATTCGTTTTTCTAACATGGAAAATCTTTTTTATCTGAATTTTTTTGACGAATTTTAGGTATTTTTATTGGACTTCAATTCGAGAGATGTAAAAATAATGATGGATGGAAAAATTTAGTATTAATAAAAACTTCAATAATTCATTCAATTAACAATAGATTTTTAAAAAGAAGGTGGCGTTTTACTCGTTACTAAATTTTTTATTTAAATAATTTGCCAAGCAGAACAAACAATTTGCGCAAAACACATTGCCAACTTTAAAAAAATGACTAATAATTGGTTTAAAAATTAATATTGCTGTAGAAAAGCACATTCTGTTAATTTTTCTTAAAGAAGCAGTATATCGATTGAAAACACCAGGTTTATTCCTTTCCACTGAGAGAGAAATAAAATTCGCTAGATAAACAACTAAGTTACAACCTTATAAGCGTGCAAAGGTACGAAAAAGCGTTTTTTACCCGTAACTCAAGATTTTTGTTCTGCAATACCTGCAGATTCTTGTTCGACAATACCCACCAGAAAAGTAATATGGCTTCCCAGAGTAAAATAAATAAGTAAAAAACCCGTTTGTTCATTAGATCGTACTATAGGAAACGTAACAAAATATTTATTTAGTATGAGTTAATATATAACGCAAATTAATAATAAATTAAATTAGCATTAAATAATTTAACACTACTTAATTTAATTACTTAAATAAAAACAAGTAAGGAAAGGCTAAAGTCGGGCGGGGTCGACTATATGATACCCTACACTACTCCTTTCGTATAGACATACCTGGTTTTGATTACAAAACCCAGTTGTTTTATGGAGGCGACAAATTGTGCAGTATACTATAAAAGCATCTTTAGTCAAATTTAATGAATATGGCAAAAATGATTGGCTGTAATAAGTTGAATCTGAAGTGTTATGTAAACAAATCATAAACTGATAATGAGCGGTGGTAATTTCTTTGCTGAGATATGCGTCTAAAATCGGGATCCATGATCCACTTCATCATTCAGTGTTCCTATGTGAAATAATCCATGAACTGGAAAATTTAATCCAGACCCGATGTAATATGAAGGATTTAAAACAATAATATTGAAAATTGGTGAGACAGTTGTATTTGGAAATTTTGAAATATACATACCGGAAAATGGGACTATTCCCAGAGTAAATATAATATGATCTGGAAAATTTGACCAAGATCCGATGACAAATGCAGATTTTACAGCGGTAATGGGATACATTGGACGAACATTTGTAGGGGGCCTACAACAACACTTGGGGGTTGTACATGTACATGGGTCATTATAATTCCCTTTAGACATTCCTAGTGGAAATGAGTCATGATCTGCAAAATTTTATAAAGATCCGATGTAAAATATATGTTCTGAAGTGGTAATAGTGTAAAATGGGGGACCATTTGTACAGGGAATGTGCCAAAATATGGACACATATACTTGACTTTCATAGTAGGTATTACTAGTTGAAATAGAACATGATCCGCAAAATGTGAAAAACTTACGATGTAAAATATTGGTCCTTTAGGGGTAATACTAAAAAGGGGGCCATTTGTAAGGGCGCTACATTAAAAAGTGGGCCCATATAGATCACTTTAAAAGTAGGTGTTCTTAGTTAGAAATATAACATGATCCGCAAAATTGTATCGAGATCCAACGCACGATGTGGGCTCTAGAGCAGGAATAGAGTATAATGGGCGCCCAATTTGTATGGAGGTTATACCAAAATATGGATCCATATATTTGACTTTCATAGTATGTATTCTTAGTTGAAATATAATATAATCTGCAAAATTTGATATACTTCCGATGTAAAATGTGGATCCTAGAGGGGTTATATTACAAATGGGGGCCCATTTGTCAGGGCGCTACATTAAAAAGAGGGCCCATGCAGATCACATTCAAAGTAGGTATTCTTAGTTGAAATATAACATGATCTGCAAAATTGTATCTAGATTCAATGCACGACATAGGTTCTAGAGCTGTATTAGAGTAGAAATTGGGGTACGATTTGTATGGGGGTAATACCAAAATATGGACCCATATATTTGACTTTCATAGTATGCATTCTTAGTTGAAATATAATAAAATCTGCAAAATTTGATAAACTTCCGATATAAAATGTGAGTACTAGAGGGGTAATAATAAAAATGGGGGCCCATTTGTATGGGCGCTACTTTAAAAAGTGGACCCTTATAAATCACTTTCAAAGTAGGTATTCTTTATTGAAATATAACATAATCTGCAAAATTTTAGCAAGATCCAATGTATGAAATGGATTCTCGTGCGATAATAGTGTGAACTGGGGGCCCCATTTGTATGGGGGCTATACCAAAACATTGACCTATATAGCTGATTTTCAATATAGGTGTTTCTAGTCTAAATGTAACATTGTGTGAGAAATTTGATCAAGATCCGATATAAAATGTGCATTTTAGAGTAGTAATATTGCAAATCGGAGGTACATTTGTATGGGGGCTATATCAAAATATGGACCCATGTGGTCCACTTTCCCGTTAACTGTTTCTAGTTCAAATATAAGACGATCCTGAAAATTTTGTGATGATCCCATGTAAAATGTGTATTCTAGCGCAGTAAGAGTGTAAATTATAGGGATATTTGTATGGAGGCTATATCTAAATCTGAACCGATTTTCTCCAAATTCAATACCAATTGTCCTTGGCCAAAAAAGGTAATTCCAGCCAAATTTCACGACAATCGGACAACAATTGCGACCTGTAGAGTGCAAACAAACTTAGATGGACAGCATACGGACGGACTGACAGACAGCCAGATTGATTCCAAGCCGATCGGTATACTTAAAGGTGGGTCTAGCTCGATTATTTCTTGGTGTTACAAACATTTGGCGGAAAACAAACTTATAATACCCTAGTCCACGAAGTGGTGTAGGGTATAATTAAATGCTGATATTATGTAGTATTAATAATGCAATAAATTTGTATTTTTTAAACAAAAATTTTTAAATCGTTAAAATTATACAAAATTAAACATTGCTTTTTTATAAAAGTAATAAAAAAAAAAACAAAAAAAGTTTTTTCCCGAGTCACGATTCGCACCCGAGACCTTCTGGGTGCAAAGCGGACACCTTATCTCTGTGACCCCATACTAAAAACTTCGTTCACCTTCACTTGTGAAAATGATATGTTACATATTATCGACTTTTTTGGAAGTTGTATAAACGAACTTCCTCAAAAGCGAGAAAAATTCACACATTTGGATTTGTACGGAAGAATTTCCAATCTTTTTCTTTCACAAACCACCCCCTAAAATTGGGTAGTATTTAATTTGAGGAGTGTATTCTGCCCTTTTGCCCAAAAGGAACCACAAAGACCCCTATATTGAAGCATGAAACCCTTCTTACAAATTAGATAACAGAATATTTTTTGGTTTATTTTAAAATAGATGTCATCTTAGCGCAGAAAATAAGGCCTGTTAGAATAAAATCTACGGCTAGATCCAGAATTTGTGGCTCTTCTTGTATTTAGAAATAAGAGAAATTGGAAAAATAATTTTTCATATTTATACACTCCACGAGAGTATTATGTCTTTGTGCATTTGTTTGTAACACCCAAAAGGAACCGAGATAGACCCATTGTTAATTATACCGATCGTCTTAGAATCACTTTCTGAGTCGATTTAGCAATGTCCGTCTGTATGTCCGTCCGTCCGTCCGTCCGTCCATCTATTCTTGTAATCACGATACAGGTCGCAATTGTAGACAGATCCAAATGAAACTTTGCACAACGATGTTTTTCGGGATAAGGACGAAGAAAATCGGTTCAGATTTAGATATAGCCCCCATACGAATTTCACTCCCGATTTGACTCTTTTCACTCTAGATACCACATATTACAACAGATTTTCTTTAAAATTGGCAAACCATCTTATATTGTAACTAGAAACACCTGTGGTAAAAATGTGTTAGATCGGTTCAGATTTATATATAGCTCCCATACAAATTTCTCTCCCGATTTAACTTTTTCCGCTCTAGAGACCACATAATGTATCAGATTGTCTTCAGATTTGGTAAAACATCTTATATTTCCACTAGAAACACCCTTGGTGAATATCGGTCAGATCGGTTCAGATTTATATATAGCTCCCATACAAATTTCGCTCCCGATTTGATTTTTTCCGCTCTAGAAACCACATAATGTATCAGATTGTCTTCAGATTTGGCAAAACATATTATATTTCAACTAAGAGCATCTATGGTGAAAATAGGTCAAATCGGTTCAGATTTAGATATATCCCCCATACAAATGTCGTTCCCGATTTGACATTTTCTTCTGTAGAAACCACATATTGTACTCGATTTTCTTTAAATTGGGCACAACATCTTATAATCTTACTAGAAACACCTATGCAGAAATTGGGCAAGATCGGTTCAGATTTAGATATAGACCCCATATAAATGTCGCTCCCGATTTGACTTTTTCCGCTTTAAATGCCACATATTGTAATTGATTTTCTTTAAATTTGGCACAACATCTTATAATCTAACTAGAAACACCTGTGGCTAAAGCGGGCTAGATCGGTTCTGATTTAGATATAGGCCCCATTCAAATGTCGCTCCCGATTTGACTTTTGCCGCTTTCTTTAAATTTCGCACAACATCTTATAATCTAACTAAACAAAACTATGGTGAAAGTGGGTAAGATCGGTTCAGATTTAAATATAGCCCAAATTCAAATGTTGGTCCCATAAGATTAACCGATTTTGGCCAAACTATACATTTTATATTTCACCTATTTCGTTCCAGGTTTCAATATATCCTCATACAAATGTCCTTTCCGATATAAAATTTTTTGTCAAACACATACATTTACAGGATACAAAAAACAAACATACAAAAAACCTTCCCGTTTTCACTTTGTCACCGAATTGAATTGTATTCGGATTGAAAGTGGAGTGTATCATAGAGTCGGCCCCGCCCGACTTTAGCTTTTCCTTACTGGTTTTCTCTTTACAAATGAAGTTATTGCTTAAATTGATTGATTATGGGGAAAACTTCTACTCTAATTTCTTTTGCCAGGATTTGTTTTCTACGTCAGGATGGCAGCTATTAGAAAAAGAAAAAATATATATGTAAAATTAAAAAGAAAACATGACTTTTTCTTATTTCACATTCTTATGATGAAACGGCATAGGAAACCTTTTGATCCTTACATTTTAGATATAAAATGTATTCAGCAATATTACTTACAACACTAAGAGGGAACATATTTGTGAAACGATTTAACCATCTAGCTTCTCATATGGGAATATTTTAGGATCTTGTGGGCACAAGGTAAAAACACCCCTAAAACAGGAGCTTAATGGGTCAAAATGTTCTACAAAAATATTTGCCATAAAATTCTATTTTTTCCAAATTATTGCTAAACTCTCCCACAAAACTGAATTTTAGAGAATGGAAAAATATTCTACGTCAAATTTCACTAAAGGTCACCGAACGCAAGAAAGCTGTGGATATAATATCTTTAAATAGCTTATCAATAGCAATTTGGCTCTTGGTTAATCTATACCATTAGCAAACAATGTCCAGAATATGTCAGCTACAAGGGAATGGACACTCTTGCCTTTTTTGATGAAATCGTTCATATTGTTCATCGGACTCTGTTGCCAACTGATACTCGAAGTAATCCAACATGTTTGTTTATTACAACGATATTGAAGGCTTAATGGCAAAAATATATAAATAAATATATGTGTTCAACAGTGTAATTCAAATATGAAGGCCTATTGTATCCCACTTTTTGCTTCCAGTCCATCAAGTGATGATATAGTCGAGTGTAGTCGGCAACACACACCACGGTTTTGAATACTAAACCTAGATGTTTTAAATTCAGCGATTTGTTGTGATTTGTGTATTCTAGACTACTATTTTGATCATATTTCCCATATCAGCATAGTGAAGCAAACAAAAGTGCAATGATGCGTATGAGTTTACATTTTCAAATATTAAACATACGCCATCGTGCACTTCCAACCTTACTAAATCTATAATCACAATTTTTCGTCGTTAATGAAAGTTGTTGTATAGTTAATTACCTTCTAGTTTATAGCAAGGCTGTAATCATAAGTAAACCTATGTAATTTATATAAGCTGCACATGTAATGAAAGCGAAAGTATTGCTGCCATTGATTGAAAATTAAAATATGTTGTTCGAATTAATGTGCCTTAACCTTAAATTGCAGAAGGAAGAAATTGAACTAATTGATGTCAGATGTCTGGTCAGTTTCTACAGCACGAATAGATTTAAAGGCTTCAAAACCTGCCCATTGAGTGGACGTCTAACCTAGAAATGCAGTCGTACAGTACCCTAGCTATTCATCTTTTGGGAAGCGAATCTTTGGAAATATATCATTTGTTTGATGAAGATTTTGATATAATTAAATACAATAGCAAATCATAGTCATTGTATTTAAATGAGGGAAAGGCAAGACATTGGTGACATTGATTGATCTTCATATTCCCTGACAGAAAAAAACTTACTCCAGCCAAATTTCGTGGCCATCCTTAAATCGACTCAGCTTGTGATATTAAGCCTGCCGGTGTGTATTGGCGTATTGGTATTTCTTTGGCGTAAAATTTAATTTATATAATATATTATAATTATCTAGTGTATAATGATATACTCAATTATTGCTGCGAGGAAAATGTAGACCCCTTCTCAGTGATTGTCCAAGTCTTGTCAAACGACCGAGTATTGCTTTTCGACTACTAAGTACATTCTAAACTCATTGAGCTGCTCTTTTGGTTCGTACATCTTTAGCATCAACGCGCAACAAAACACCGTATTGGGATGAATAGGGGCTAAAAAGGAATACAAATCAAATGGCTGAAGCTGAAATCATGAAATTTGGTATATACCGCTCTTTAATTCATTAGGTGCGTACAATAAAAAATTTCCTTTTTGCATAAAGCGGGTCAAAAACTCCCCCATATTGAGGAGCTTAAGAGTTTGCTGAACATACCCTATACTTAAAATGTAAGTATATGATGTGTTCAGAATATGCAAAAGGCGAAAATATTGACCCCCTCTAAAATGACCACCATAAACTTTCAAAACGCCTCTACCAGAATACATTGTCAGAATCTTGTTATTTTTTGTGTTCCACAGTGTTATCAACAGATTTTCAGTTTCTCACCTTAAACCCCTCGTTCATTAGAAACATGAGGAATATGAGTGCATTTGTAACATGTGATTTGTCGTCAGTTTTCATAATTGAGACAAACAAAATTGTCTCCGAGACCTACAAATTTATTTTTTGTGTGTTGAGGTATACTGATTCATAAAATCAACCCAACAATTAAAAAAACTAAAATTCAAATGTTCGTTTTTAAACAGTTTTTGCTAGCATGAACAAAATCGTAAAAAAATAATAATAAAACTGTGAAAAAATATTTTGTTTTTGCCTATATGTATAAATCTATGGATAAATGTAGCATTTATGAATATATTTGTATTTGGTTAAATTGCTTGGACATGTCTTTTGCAAATTTGATAACAGAATATTTTGTTTTTACGAAGAAAACAAGGCCTACTGAAGAAAATCTATGGCCCTTTTTGTATATGTAAGGGAATTTCAAAATAAGTCATAACTTAAATTCAACGATTGATTTAATTTGTTGATTCCAGAGTCTGCATTTGGACAAAAAATACCTTTCGCCATTCTGATTTTGATTTTTATCTAAAAGCCTCCAGTTGCATCCCATTTCTGTCAGGTTTCCCATATCAGTGCAGTGGTGCGTATGAGTTTTCATTTTCAAATATTAAGCATGCGCCTCAGTGCACTTCAGACCTTACTAAATCAGTAATCACAATTTTTCGTCGTTTATGAAAGCTGTTGTATAGTTAATTTTAATACATAGTTAATTATAATATAATTATTAAGATGTCTACCATCAATGTAATAATAAGTAAACATATGAAAACATTTATATAGGGTGTTTTTTATTGAGGTATAGAACTTCGAATTGAAATAAAACACAAGAAAATCGTTTTAATGTCCATCAATTTGGCTTTATTGGAAGGATAATTTTATGCCATTAATGTTTAAATATGATTTCGGGCATGTGGCCGCCGCGGCTGGCTCGAATATAGCCAATTCTACAGGTCCAATTTTCAAACACTTTCTCCAATTGCTGTGCAGCTCCAATTGCTGTGCACGGTGGCGAATCGATTCATTCGGGTCCTCTTCAACACTTTGCTCTACAGCAGCAATTGTTTCTTCGGTGAGCACTGTTCGACGTCTCTGCGGATGCGTATTATCACATAGAGTAAACGTAGTGCGAAAACGATCCATGGTTAACCGAATTAATTGCTCTGATGGACGATTATGTCGACCATAAAATGGTGAACTTCGCGAACTGAACCATTACTTTCGAAATAAATTTGCACGATTTGCAAGCGTTGTTCTTTTGTCAACCTGTTCATGATGAAATGGCAAACCAAACTAAATATTAATCACTTGACAGCTGACAAAATGGCCGCCAGTTAAAAAAGTGATGCCAACTTAAAGTTCTATACCCCAATAAAAAACACCCTTTATTAGGCAACACTTCAAACATAAATAAAGGACGGGTAAAAGAGTAAAACATTGTGTCCGATGTACCGTATATAACAGTATATAATGCATTTTTTGATGTATTTAGGCTTTCTAAACTCGGAAATAATATCAAAAAATATAGACGATTTTTTTATTGCTAAAATTACAATTTTCGTTGATGTTACCTTTATGTTTGTCCTCTCATTTTCGAAATATAAGTTCGATCACACCCGCTTATATGTTGAAGTAAAGATAATTATGATAGCTACAAATGTTGCACATTTCACCTTCACCAACAGTGGTTAAAGAATAGTTTCCAAAAAATTGAGAAAAAAAAATATTTTTTCGGAAAAAATCATTTTTTTCTGGCTAGAAAAAATATTTTGTTATATTTTTTTAATAGTTAAAAATCCAATGGAGAAATCAATGTATATATGAGTCAATCCATGTCAAGCGGTACGGTTTTTGACCTCGATAGCTGCGATTGTTTTGAAAGTTTGTGTATGTATTCTTCTCATTAAAACATTTTTTTGGAAAAAAAATACAAATTTTTTCCCGAGTTATGACCAATTCAACAGTGAAAAACATACTACTTTTTTCAAAAGGTGTGTTCGTTCAATAACTCCTGAAATACTTTAACGATTTTAATGTGTTATACCTCGTTCTGTAAGGTAATTTCAATTACTTTTATAGCATTGAGGTGTTGTGTTATAGCAGGGTTAGATTTTTTAAAGTTTATGCAATTTTAATTCTTTTATTTTGTTTTTTGTTGAAATTTTAAAATAGCAACTGTGTGAGTTTGTAAGTGGTGAAATGATGGCTTCTATTTTTCACTAATTTTTTATACATTCCACGAGAGTATTATGTATTTGTGCACTTGTTTGTAACACCCAAAAGGAAGGGAGATAGACCCATTGTTAATTATACCGATCGACTTAGAATCACTTTTTGAATCGATTTAGTCGATTTTGTCTGTCTGCCTGTCCGCCAAGATATTCTTGTAATCACGATACAGGTCGCAATTGTAGACAGAACCAAGTAGAACTTTGCACAACGAAGTTTTTCAGGATAAGGAAGAACGCCATTTAATTTGAAAAAAATCGGTTCAGATTTAGATATAGCCCTCATACGAATTTCACTAGCGATTTGACTCTTTTCACTCCACTTATTTTAACAGATTTTCTTCAAAATTGGCAAAATATCTCATATAAACATCTGTGGTAAAAATAGTTCATCTGTGGTAAAAATAGTTCATCTGTGGTAAAAATAGTTCAGATCGGCTCAGATTTATATATAGCTCCCATTCAAATTTCGCCCCTCGATTTGACTTTTTCTGCTCTAGAAATCACACATTTTACCAGATCTTCTTCAAATTTGCTAAAATGACTTATAAAGAGTGATTTTTTTGAGGTTAGGATTTTCATGCATTAGTATTTGAAAGATCACGTGGGATTTCAGACATGGTGTCAAAGAGAAAGATGCTCAATATCCTTTGACATTTCATCATGAATCGTCTTACAAACGAACAACGCTTGCAAATTATTGAATTTTATTATCAAAATGCGTGCTCTGTTAAGAAAGTTCATTGCGCGCTTCCATTTTATGGTCAGTTTAATCGACCCACTGAAGCGGCTATTCGAGCTATTGTGACAAAATTTCGCACCAAAATTTACATTGTTGGACATTAAACCACCAACACGCTTACGTAGAGTGCGAACTGAAGAAAATATCGCAGCTGTATCGGCCAGTGTTAATGATGACCACCAATTTTCGATTCGTCGCCGTTCGCACCAATTGGGTCTCTGTTACTCAAAAACGTGGAAATGCCAAAATTGGACTAAGCGGATGGACCACCTAAGACGCAGCCGCGGTCAACATTTAAATGAAATTATCTTCAAAAAGTAAATGTCATGGACCAATCTAACGTTTCAAATAAAGAACCGATGAGATTTTGCAAATTTTATGCGTTTTTTTTTAAAAAAAAGTTATCAAGCTCTTAAAAAATCACCCTTTACTTCCACTAGGAAGACCCATGGAGAAAATGGGTCAGATCGGTTCAGATTTATATATAGCTCCCACACAAATTTCACTCCCGATTTGACTTTTTCCGCTCTAGAAACCACATATTGTATCAGATTGTCTTCAGATTTGGCAAAACATCTTATATTTAAACAAGAAACACTTTTGGTGAAAATAGTTCAGATCGGTACAGATTTATATATAGCTCCCATACAAATTTCGCTCCCGGATTGACTTTTTCCGACCCAGAAACCACTTATTTTCAGAGAATTTCTTCAAATTGAGCATAACACGTTATACTTGAACTAGAATAACATATTGTGTAAGTGGGTTACATTTCATGCTTGGATAAAGCCCCGATACAAATATTCTTCTCGATTTGATAAATTGGGTCAGGTCATATCAGCCTGATATGATTAGGGAATATACAAAAATTCTTCTCGTTTTCAATTTTCTACCGAATATAATTGTATTCGGATAGAAAGTCGGCCCGCCCGACTTTAGCCTTTCCTTACTTGTTTCGGTTTATTTTATACAAAATCATCCAGAATTACAGTGAAAAATCATCAAAATTTTAATTTTTTCACTAGTTAAAAAACACAAGTTTTTAACTAAACAATGAAAAATCCAAGAAAAAATTTGTTATGGAAAAATATATTTATACAAAAAAATGAAAAAAATAAATTTTAATTTCTCCAAATGTTAAACAAAAATATTTGTGTTCAGCAGTATCACTTAGAACACTACGATGAATATTTTTGTGGAGCATTTTAACCCTCTAGCTCCTCAATATAAGGGTCTTTTTGGTCCTTTTTGTACAACTCCCCTAAAAACAGGGGATGTAACTTTTCCAAATGTTCTACAAAATATTTGTGACCATTTTTAGAGCATTTTAACCCTCCAGCTCCTCAATATATTGTCTTTTTGGCCTTTTTATTTTTGTCAGCATATTTCCAAAATATTTTTCTGAGTAGGCTCCAGGTGCTCCTGGTTGTATATTGACTAAATAAAGCACGCACACGAAGACATGTTTGCCAAATTGCTAAATCCACTCCAATTACTTTTGCGGTATTACCATCTTGACTACCGAATACAATTACAAGCTATTTTGCAAATTTCCACAACTAGTTTCGTGCCCGCAATAAAATTTAAAGTGTAACCTCGTTAAGCTGTAAAATAAAACGGGAAAACTACAACGAACGAAAGAAATGACTTCGTTTAGTAAATGCCAACCAGTCCTTAGATCCTGGCGTGCGAGGCGGCTGCAGCATGTGTTGCCGCCTTAGTCGAGCCAAGCTGTGTGCTACGCACAGCAGAATTGTTTATCATCGCTTAGAGGTGAAGATTGCCACCAAAATGAGAAAAAAAGCGAAGGAACGAACGACAACAAACGTTTTGCTTACACGTTCTCCTTGAAACATACACACACACACGCACGCACGTACACAATCCAATGAGTGTATGACATACAAACATACATAGCGTATATCTTAATATCCTTGTACTTGTGTAAACATCCTTAACGAATTCACATAACAACAGACACACTCCGCCGTCGTCGCCGTCACCCCCGCCACCAGCATTCCTCACCCAACCCAACCCACCCCCGCACCATGAACCACAAGATTTGTTTATCTTCATCTTAGTGTGAAGGACTATGGCGCGGTTTGTCAGCTGGCAGAGTGGGAGTGGGAGATGGGGGAGTGGGTGTAGAAAATCACGTTTCTACCGAGAAATATTTTATATTAAGTAATTTAACAGTATTTGCTCCCTTAGTTAATTTCATCATTTTCGTTTCACTTTTATCTCAATTTTCTGAAAATGTGTTGTTTGTTCTTTTCTTTCCATTCCATTTCTTCCTTCTCTTCGGCGTGTGCCCGGCTTTCTTTGTGTCAAAAACATACCGAAACCGAACGAACGAACCGAAAACAACATCAACAACAACAAAAATAGGTATCATGGATGCGTCGAAAAGGCGACGAACTGGCACTTATTACATTTGGCCGCCACACATACAGCGGAGATTCCAGATATTCGCTGGAGTTTGAAGAGCCAAACGATTGGAAACTTTTAATCCAATACGCCAACGAACGTGACGAGGGTCCTTATGAGTGTCAAGTTTCATCACATCCGCCGTTAGTGTTGTTAGTCTACTTGACTGTAATTGGTAAGTATCACAAACAGAGAGAATACCCCCATCCCTACCAACAAATTTACACTGAGCACTGTGCCCAGTGTAGCTATACACTTTTATTACCCCTCTCATACACAGCCAGAGCCACACTCACAAAAGCTCAGCCTCCGTATATTTCGAATACAAGTGCTTGTGTGTGTGTGTGTGCGAGTGTAGTTTGAACGGTTGTGATAATGTGTACAATCAATCATTTTGATACGAGTATGTTCACACTCTGTTCTCACTTTTCTTCGTTCACTCATCACAACACCGCAAATTCCTTCCCATCATCATCATCGTCATCCCCCAGTCCCCCACATCGTCATCAGCATCACCATCATCATAGTCATCCACCACCACCGACACCATCATCATGATTGTCATTTTGAGGAGAGTCCAGTGTACTGTGATTTGACTCGGGAGATTATGAATTTCAATTTTCGCCTTTCTCTTGTCCACTTTTTGATGTGTAATGGTTGAGTGGTCTCAACGCTGGAACGTTGCAAGCACCATGAATGGAATTCTTCTTACATATCATGAATAAACTATAAGTGCGAACACATCCCCCAATTTTTATTCCACTCCCCCTTCCACTTGACCATAACCACCGAGACGAATGTATAGCGACCGACGACGTACATCAAATCCAAAATATAGCCAACGAACTATAAAATAAACGTTTACAGCAAGATAAACAAACAAGATGTAGCAGTAAGAAGGAAGGGAGTGTTTAATAAAAGACTTGGTAAGACGTTGGAATTTTGGTATGAATACTAGGATGGTGCAGAAAAAAACAGGCTGACTGTAGTAAGGGAAACACGAAATTTGTTTTAGACAAATGGGGGTTTTCACTTAACTTTCTTTGTTTCGTTCCATGAATAGATTTTAGAATATTCAAAATGGCTGCTTTGAAAAATTAAAAAAATCATAATTAGCCATCATCACCTTTCCAAAATGGCCTTCAAAACACAAATCGGACCACATATGTGGAAGATACAGCGGATTTTATAAAGAACTAGCTGAACCCCGCCCGCTTCGCCAGGCAAAAAAAACAAACGGTAAAATTAAAATTTACATATGTACCACTTATAATCAAGGTACTTCCCTGAGATATCAAAGAAATGGATATGTTCCATGAAGAACGTTAGTTTTCGCCGAAAAATGGAGGAAATGTCAAAAATCAAATTGATTATTTGTTAAATGTGATTCTCTTCCTTTCCATTAAATAAACAAAACACTTCATTCGTAAGAAGAAATTACATTACATTCAAAACACATAGAAAATCAATCAAATTGTTCACTAATCAAACAACACAAAAATTTAAAAATTATATAATTTCCGTTTTCTTGAAAAGAAGAAAATCCAAAGAAAAGGCGTAATTTTACAAAATTCAGATCAAAAATGCCCCAATTTTCAAATCACGCATATTTGTATATTGTCTAAGCAGGTTACAACTAAATTAACTCACACAACAATACACGTTTTAATTTCGAATGGGAAGGGTCACAGCCACTTTCCGCCCATCTCTGTGTCGAATATACTCTAAAACCGGTTTTAATTTCATATGGGAAGAGTCACGCCCACTTTCCGCCCATCTTTTTGCAACTATTTACACTGAATGAACTCACACAAAATTTCAGCACTTTAGGTGTCACGAACTGGCAATATTCAATAATAGGTTTAAACTTCGTATGGGGGGTGCCACGCCCACTTTTCCAAAACCGCCCATTTTTGACACAACTACGCACATTAATGCTGGATGCACTCAGACAAAATTTCAGTATTGTTTCTGTCATAGAACGGAATATATTCGAAAATGGGTTTTAACTTCGTATGGGAGGTGCCACGCCCACTTTTCCAATACCGCCCATTTTTGGCACAACTACGCACATTGATGCTGGATGCACTTACACAAAATTTCAGCACTCTAGGTGTCATAGAACTGACAATATTCAATAAGAGGTTTTAACATCATATGGGAGGTACCACGCCCTCTTTTCCAATACCGCCCATTTGTGGCACAACTACGCACATTGATGCTGGTTGCACTCGAACAAAATTTCTGTATTGTATCTGTCATAGAACTGAATATGTTCGATAATAGGTTTTAACATCGTATGGGAGGTGCCACGCCCACTTTTCCAATAACGCCCATTTTTGGCACAACTACGAACATTGATGCTGGATGCACTCAGACAAAATTTCAGTATAGTATCTGCCATAGGACGGAATATATTCGACAATGGGTTTTAACTTCGTGTGGGAGGTGCCACGCCCACTTTTCCAATACCGCCCTTTTTGGCACAACTACGCACATTGATGCTGGATGCACTCGGACAAAATTGCAGTATTGTATCTGTCATAGAACTGAATATATTCGATAATAGGTTTTAACATCGTATAGGAGGTGCCACGCCCACTTTTCTAATACCGCCCATTTTTGGCACAACTATGCACATTGATGCTAGATGCACTTAAACAAAGTTTCAGCACTCTAGGTGTCATAGAACTGACAATATTCAATAATAGGTTTTAACATCGTATGGGAGGTGCCACGCCCACTTTTCCAATACCGCCCATTTTTGGCACATTGATGCTGGATGCACTCAGACAAAATTTCAGTATAGTATCTGCCATAGAACGGAATATATTCGAAAATGGGTTTTAACTTCGTGTGGGATGTGCCACGCCCACTTTTCCAATACCGCCCTTTTTGGCACAACTACGCACATTGATGCTGGATGCACTCGGACAAAATTGCAGTATTGTATCTGTCATAGAACTGAATATATTCGATAATAGGTTTTAACATCGTATAGGAGGTGCCACGCCCACTTTTCCAATACCGCCCATTTTTGGCACAACTACGCACATTGATGCTGGATGCACTCAGACAAAATTTCAGTATAGTATCTGCCATAGAACGGAATATATTCGAAAATGGGTTTTAACTTCGTGTGGGATGTGCCACGCCCACTTTTCCAATACCGCCCTTTTTGGCACAACTACGCACATTGATGCTGGATGCACTCAAACAAAATTTCAGTATTGTATCTGTCATAGAACGGAATATATTCGAAAATGGATTTTAACTTCGTGTGGGAGGTGCCACGCCCACTTTTCCAATACGGCCCATTTTTGGCACAACTATGCACATTGATGCTAGATGCACTTACACAAAATTTCAGCTCTCTAAGTGTCATAGAACTGAACATATTCGATAATAGGTTTTAACATCGTATGGGAGGTGTCACGCCCACTTTTCCAATACCGCCCGTTTTTGGCACAACTGTGCAGACGAATAATTAGTGAACTTTCACAAAATATCAAGACTCTAGCTGCAGCAGTATTCAAAATATGCTAATTTATATAAAACGAATAAATCTCCAGTTTGTGTGGGAAGTGTCACGCCCACTGAAAATATCCAAAAAATATATAGCCTATTTTCACCACCGGTTCACTATGAACATACTGTGAAAATTTCAAGAAGATCGGTTCAGTAGTTTAGGCTGCTATAAATAACACGGATTCATTTTTATATACAGTTGAACTTCGATTAACCGTGACTCTATTAACCGTGATTATCTATTAACCGTGAAGCTGAGTGGTTGATTTTTTACCTCTATTAACCGTGATTTACCTCTATTATCCGTGATGCACATGTCCATATGACTGCTTGTTTGTTTTTTTTTTCGTATAATACACACACATCTCTCATATTAAAATTCGGTGATTCCCCTTTTTCATGAATGTGTAATTTTCATATCAAATTTCATATTCATTCATCAGTGTGAAATTTGATCTGTCAAGACGTGTTTTCCTTACATCATGCCACCGTCAAAAACTAAATCCGCGAAAAGAGCAAGAAAGGTTCTTTCAATTAAAGAAAAAATGGAGCTGATTAATGAATACTCAAAACGTAAAGTACCTTTTAAAATGTTGTCTGAAAAATATGGAGTTGGCATTCAAACTGTATCCGATTTAATAAAAACCAAAGATCGGATTTTTAAATTTTGCACCGATACTGATTCAATGCTTGGCCTTAAACACAGATATCCACTAAAAACATCCGAAAATCCAAAAGTTGATTTCGCAATATATGAATGGTTTCGGCAAGAAAGATTTAAGGGAACTCCAATTTCAGGTAAGTTAACTGAAATCGAGATATTGTATGAACTTAAACTGAAATTTGCTTCTGAACTTCAGGCGAAATGATTGTCGAAAAGGCAAAAATGTTCCATTTGAAGTTAAACATGAATTCAGAGTGCACTTATTCATTTGGTTGGTTGGATAAATTCAAAAAACGTCATGGAATCCGTCGACTGAAATCTACGGGAGAAAAGGAGTGTGCTGATTATGAGTCTGCTACGTTGTTTGTGGACGACTTGGATGAAATCATTGAAAACGAACAACTTACAACTGAACAGATCTACAATGCAGACGAAACCAATCTATTTTGGAGGTGTTTGCCTCAGAGTTCTTTGGCTAGTGGTAATGAATAGTCTATTGAAGGATACAAGGAATCCAAGGAGAGAATCAAATGCTGCAGGAACTCACAAGTGTAAATTGATGATAATAGGAAAAAGTGTCCATCCAAGAGCTTTAAAAAACGTTGAACACCTTCCTGTGATTTATAAATCTAATAAGAAAGCTTGGGTAACAACAGCTATTTCTGGAGTGGTTTAATCAAAATTTTGTACCAGAAGCAATGGAACATCAACGGCGCATCGGTCTCAAAAATAACTGTAAAACACTTTTACTAATAGACAACTGTCCAGCACACCCAGATGTAAATGCTATGATATCTGAAAACGTTACAGTAAAATATCTCCCACCAAATTGCACGTCCTTGATTCAGCCTATGGATCAAGGAGTAATTCGGAGCTTCAAATGTCACTACCGTAAACTGATCGTTCAAAAACTTGTTGGTGCTGATGACAGACGTGAGTTCGTTAAATCTTTGAATATTAAGACAGCTTTGTGGGCAGACGCAGCTTCGTGGGACTCTGTAACTCCACAAGTTTTAAAAAGAGTTTGGAATAACTTACTATCTCATAATGAAGATGCTCCAAATAGCCATGTTGAGATACAAACAGGTATAACCATACCGTCTGGATGTACGATTGATGCTGTCGAAAAGTGGATGGTGTGCGAATCTGATGTCGCTCCGTTTGCTATTATATCTGAAGACGAAATCGTAGACATGGTTACCCAAAGCCAAGAAGATGAGCTTGATTCAAATTCCGAGGAATCAGATGGAGGAAATGCGGACGAAACGCCTACATTGGCTCAGGCAATAGAGGCTAGTAGTATTTTGTTAGGTTTTTTAGAAAACTTTAATTGTCCAAGTATTTCAGAACCAGATAAAATGCAAATATATCGCATACAAACTCATTTGTTGGAAGAACAATCAAAAGCTAAAAGCATAAGACAGACTTCCATAAAAGATTTTTTTAAATAAATGTATGTATTCCTAGAGATATGATAAGTTATTTATAGACGCAGATTTACATGTTTTTGTCAAAAATAAATAAAAATAATAAAATTTATACATGTAAAATTTTACCTCTTTTAACCGTGATTTTCGGTTATCCGTGATTAGCCCGGTCCCGAGCATCACGGTTAATCGAAGTTCAACTGTATATAGATACATTAAAAATAGCACTAAAATCGAAAAAAAACTGTCCACACGAATGGACAGTGATAAAACTGAAATTTGGACAATGCATTAAACAAACCAAAGACTATTTTTAAAGCCAGCTTACTGTAAGTTGTTTTAATTGTGTCGTTAAAATATTTTTAATTTCGACTGCAGCCAACGTTTATAATTGTTGTAGCGTAAATACCAGGAACTCCATTATGAAACTTATAGATAGTCATACTGGCAATATCATCTGTTAAAAAATTAGCTTAAACAATCAAAAACGACGTTAAGTTCGGCCGGGCCGAACGTTGTATACCCTCAACCATGGATTGCATTCCACAGAGGCTGTTGATTTTCGTAGAAACCAAAACAAATACAAATATTGAAAAAATAATTTTATAAATAAATATAAAATTGTTATTATTTCAAACCACGCTTATAAGGCAAGGCTACCAATACGTTTACATATCAAAATAATACTTCAAGTCAATTCAAAAAATAAATATTTTTAGATATATATTTTCAAAAAAGCTTAAATACCATAAATATTGGTAGAAAGTGAGTGCTACAGTTGGGTATGCTTCCATTATATTTTAATTCCAAAAGTACAAAATTTGAAACATTATCCATTATCTCACGTACATAGTGCAAAATACTCTCACTTCATGATTCAACCATTTTTTTCGTGTCTACGCAGTCAGAGGAATGTATACAACGACTTCTATGATTCCAGCTGCGACCGTTTGGTTGGTACCATTTTTATCCCCTTTTCCCAGTTTACCCCCTTAAGAGCACGAATTTCTAAAATCTCTTTATTTTACGTGTCTAAGCAATAAGAGGGATGTACACACCGAATTTCATCATTCTAGTAAGTCGTTTGGTAGGTACTATTTTTATCCCTCTGTACCCATTGTATTCCTTGAAAGTATGAATTTGTAAAAACCTTTTATTTTACGTGTCTGCGCAGTCAGAGGAATGTATACTCCGAATTTCATGACTCTAACTGCGGTCATTTAGTTGGTACTATTTTTATCCCCTTTTTCCAGTTTATACGCAAAAATTACGATTTTCGAAAAATCCCTTTATTTTACGTGTCTACGCAATCAGAGCACCATGGGACCATCCATCCATTTTTTTGGCAGAAATTCAAAAAAATTAAAATTGGAAAGTGGTAAATGTGTATATATTTTCTTAATGGCAACACTCCAAGCAATCAAGAAAATATACTGGAGAAAATTAGGTGGCAACACCACAAGCCTGAATGGTACTTAAACTTTGCTGTTCAAAAAAAGTGGGATTAATTTTGATATAAAGCAGTTTTACAAATTAATTAAAATCAAGACTTAAAACGAAAATAATAAAGTGACTATATTATGAAAATTGACGGCAAGAGTTAGTAGTTGAAAAAAAAAAACATTTTATGATTGTTGTGGTCTTGTAAGTATTCATAGGTATTGTAATTTTGTGATTTGTAGAGAACATAATCTATAAATGTCGTGGACCAAAAGTTTTATGTATGACTCAACTTGACTCAAAGCGTAAATGTGAAAGTGTTCGTCTGAGGTTGTAGTTTATGGTGGGATTAATATCTCGTCAGCATTTTTCGGCAAACTCCAAAAATTGTCATTTTATCTTAGCACCGTTCTTGATTAGCCATAGACATATATATTCAATATTTTATTTAAAAGGTATTGCAAGTACCTTTAAAATGGTATACAACATCATTCACCTTTTTGTACACATGTATACATTTTACTTTATTTCTTGAAATAATTATTTAAATTGCACTTTAAAGTATACTATTTGTATGCTATATTTTGCTTTTGTAATAATGTTTAGAAAAACACATTTCGTCAAAATAAACAACTCTTCATTCTTTTAAGCTTTCATAAAATTTTGTTTTTGGTCACCCTGTACCAATGCAGGGTGATAATTATGTTGGTTATATATTGAGTTTATATGGGAGGTGGTAGTGGGCGTGGTCCGATCGGCCCAATTTTATTTTTATTTTTTGCGTATGATATGTCTAGCAAATGCGCAAAATTACAAGATGTTTATTTTTCGACTTTATGCCATAAAAAATGGATTTGGGACCACTGTGCAGAGGAATGTATACACCGAATTTCATTATTCTAAGTGCATCCGTTTGGTTGGTACCATTTTTATCCCTTTATTACCATTTTACCACTTAAAAGTACGAATTTCGAAAAAAATATTTTTATATTATGTATCTAGTCAATTAGAGGAATTTACACACCGAATTTCGTGTTTCTAACTGTTGTCGTTTAATATGTACAATTTTTATCCCTTTTTGCCCCATTTCACCCCCTTGGAAAAAAATCACTTTATGGTGCACGTTTTTGTTATAGGGGAATGCGCATACCCACTATCAAGTAAGTACAAGCAGACAAATTTAAAAAATATGCTTCAATACTCTAAAATATTAGGGGTTATTATGGGTATTTTTAGTCCTTGTGAGGAAAAAATGTTTCCCTTTGGGTCGATTTTGCCCAGTTACAATCCCAACCGATCTACGACTATAATACGCATTTTTGTAAAAATTGGAAGTCCTAGCTCCTTTCGTTTAGATGCTAGCGTGCTTTCAACAGACGGACGGACATGGCTAGATTGTCTTAGCATTTTATGACGATCAGAATAGACGAGAATATATACTTTATAGGGTCTCAGGTCGATATTTCAAGGTGTTACAAACGGAATGACAAAGTTAGTATACCCCCATCCTGGAGGTGGAGGGTATAAAAATGATAGAAATGGTAGCTAGTTGCAACATAAACAGATTTTTCAAAATTTTTACTTATAAGGAGTGAGCGAGACAAAAAGGGATAAAAATGGTACCAACTAAAGTATTGTAGCTAGAATCGTGAAATTCGAAATTCCTCCGGCCACGTAGACGGGCTACATAAATTGTTGTTTTTATACCCTCCACCTCCAGGATGGGGGTATATTCACTTTGTCATTCCGTTTGTAACACCTTGAAATATTCATCGGAGACCCCATAAAGTATATATATTCTGGGTCGTGGTAAAATTCTAAGACGATATAGCCATGTCCGTCTGTCCGTCTGTCTGTTGAAAGCACGATAGCGGCCGAACGAAATGAGCTAGGAAGTTCAAATTTTTCCTAAATGTGTCTTATGGTTGTAGATCGGTTGGGATTGAAAGTGGACGAAATCGGCCCAGAGGGAAAAATTTTTCCCTCACAAGGACTGAAAATACCCCTAATATTTAGAGTATTTCAGCATGTTTTTTGAACATATTAGCTTGTATTTAGTTGATATTTGCAATGCGCATTCCCTCTGTAGCGTAAAAGGGCACCATAGAGTAATTTTTATTTGTAGGGGGGCGAAATTGGACAAAAAGGGATAAAAATGGTACCTATCAAACGACAACAGATAGAAACACGAAATTTGGCGTGTACATTCCTCTAATAGAGTAGATACATAATATAAAAGTATTTTTTCTAAATTCGTACTTTTAAGGGGTTAAATGGGGATAGAGGGATAAAAATAGTACCAACCTAACGGCTGCACCTAGAATAATGAAATTCGATATATACATTCCTCTGATTGCGTAGACACGTAAAATAAAAGAACTTTCCAAAATTCGTACTTTTTGGGGTTCAAATGGAAAAAAGGGGATAAAAATAGTACCTACCAAATGACAGCAGCTAGAATCATGAAATTCGGAGTATACATTCCTCTGACTGCGTAGACACGAAAAATAAAACGTTTTTTCCAAATTCGTACTTTCAAGGTATACAATGGCTACAGGGGATAAAAATGGTACCAACTAAACGAATACAGCTAGAATGATGAAATTCGGTGTGTGCATCCCTCTAATTATGTAGATACGTAA
This sequence comes from Polietes domitor, assembly GCA_947397865.1. NCBI lineage: Eukaryota > Metazoa > Arthropoda > Insecta > Diptera > Muscidae > Polietes > Polietes domitor. The sequence continues at coordinate 125,030,261 of OX377620.1, forward strand.
AATAAAGAGATTTTAGATAGTCGTACTCTTGAGGGGGCAAAATTGGAAAAAGGGGATAAAAATGGTACCAACTAATGGCCGCTGATAGAATCATGGAATTCGGTGTATACATTCCTCTGACTACATAGCCACGTAAAATGTTTTTATACAAATTCGTACTTTATTTTGTTGCTTTTACGACAAAAAATGGTAGAATCATGAAGTTGCCTTATACTGCGTACGTGAGAGATAAGGTATTTTCAAAATTTATACTTTTGAAATTAAAATATGATGGAAATACAACCAACCAAACGACTGTAGCTGAAAATACACTCTTTATCCCTCAATATTTAGGGTATTTATGATTGCTCCCTTATATTTACTTTATGAATTGAAGTATTATATCCATTATATATATATATATATAGTATACAAATATTGGTAGCCTTGGCTTATTAATTAAATTTCTTATTTTCATACAGTTAAAATTTGCTGCGGACATTCCTCTTGTAGCTTGGAAGCACCACAAAGAATATAAAAGTTGTAGCGGGCGAAATGGGACAAAAAGGGATAAAATATGATACCAATGATACGACAACAGCTAGAATCATGAAATTCGGTGTGTACATTCTGACTATGAAGACTCGAAAAGGGTTTTTTCGAAATTTTTACATTTGGGCGGAGAATGGGGCGAATGGGGATATCTTTAAAATTTATACTTTTTTATCACTTTGTCTGTATCTGAAAATGCTTCTTTCTAATGGCGACTGACAATCGCCTAATATTTAGGCATGTTCACTTTCACAATTTCAGCATTTTATTTATAAATAGTAGTCGATTTTAAACAGTGCGCATAAGTATACATTATAGTTTGAAGTAGTAAACAAATATAGTAATGTGCATAAAAATATCAAAATTTTCGTAATATGGTTCTGTACTTCTATGTCGACATCCTTTAATCTGCTGGTAATACTGTGGAATGCACTCCGTGGTAGAGGGTATATAAGATTCGGCCCGGCCGAACTTAGCGCCTTCTTACTTGTTTTTCTTATTTTTTTCTGGCTTGCTGCATTAAATTTTATGAATTTTAGAAGAAATTTTAAATCAGAAAAATTAAACATTTCTCTCCCATTCTAACATAGGCTCGTAAAACACAGAACGAGTGAGTACAAATGTGCCATAAACCGTATTTGGTGGCAAATTGGAATTATTTGTGAAATCTAACTGAACTTGGAGGGAGGGATAGTTAGGAAGGAAATTGCTGATAAATTGGTTCCATATATTCTCATCACAGAGATTCTGTCATGTGTGGTAGCCACTAAGTCATCCATCACATATACGCCTTTAATGTTTGTCCACAATGTATCAACTTTCAATTATTGCCACAACAGATTAAATACGTCAAATGACTTTTACTTTCCGTCCAATATATACAATCTCAAGGAAACTGTGCCGTAATTGTACGCTACCAGTGTATCTCCATATCGGATATTTTGTGGGCTAAACAAATAACTAAAAGATCTCAGCATGCGATGCGAATGACAATTTATAATAAATCGATATTTTCATAACCTGTAGGTTCAATCGCCACTTCTCTGCCTCAGTCAACAAACAGTCAGTCATGTACACAAATACTTGTGCGTACATATGTCCAAAAGCAATTAATAAATCACCATGCAACCAACCCAACACGCAAGCGAGCAATGCGGCCGGCGTGGCGGTGGTGGGTTCCGCAACGCACACCAGAAGCCATCATTCAAATTACCGTTAAACTGTCGAAACTACCGCAGGAATCGAAGAGCAACAAATGGTTTGTAACGCAAACAAATTGCCTATGAATCGATCAATCAATTGGCACAAGTCATTGTTATGGTTGCGCCGAGGCCAATAAAGTGGCGAAAGAGGTGGCTCGCTCTCTATTGTGTGTGTGTGTGTGTAGGTGGTGCGTCCTCTGTTGGGGTAGGGCAGATGAAGAAAGATGAAACAAATGGGTATACCCTGTAGGGGTATTTGTCGAATGGAATAGTTTAACCTAAATATTTTGTTTAGTGAAAACTCCATTAAAGTGGCGTTTTATTTCCAACTAAACGTCCTTTTGAAATAAATAAAAATTGAATATTTTTTGGGTAGTTGCTTACACTGTATCCTCAAGCTTTCTTTAGGTATATAAATCCGGTTTTCAACTATCGACACTTAACTATTTATACCATTTTTGTATTTGACATTCATTTTTTATATCCATTTTCATTCCATAAATGGCGATTTAAAACAATGTGAATAGCAAAGCCGTCACCACAATAATAGTGCCATGGCCTCCAAATCGATAACAAAAAGGAAGAAGAAAAAAAACAAATGGATACTTATTCGTCACATCCACATCAGCATTTCATATGAAAATATATGTACATTAGAGCGTACCAGGTTACAAGTAAAAAAAAAAAAGTTCGCCGTACACCTTCGAATATGAAGTATTATTGAAAGGTAGTTTCAAAAAAAATTTTTTTATTTTTTTATGCCGAACGTAGGGGTCGCGCTTTTACATTTTTCTATATAACTTCTGCATTTATAAACGGATTTTAAAGTGTGATACCTCGATGTTTTTGTCCGATTTTTTTGTCTTTGAAGTCATTGAGCTCAAACATGATTCATGATTTTATGCGAGCTTTAATTTTCGATTATTAGAGTGGTACATTAGGGTAGTAGCAACTGAGAAATGATGGGTAAGTACCAGAAGGGGGTGCTTGAGCTCAATGACTTCAAAGACAAAAAAATCGGCCTCGTCGAGACAAAAACATCGATGTATCACACTTTAAAATCCGTTTATAAATACAAGTTATATAGAAAAATGTAAAAGCGCGACCCCTACGTTCGGCATAAAAAAATAAAAATTTTTTTTTTGAAACTACCTTTCAATAATACTTCATATTCGAAGGTGTACGGCGAACTTTTTTTTTGAGGTACGCCCTAATGTACATATCATATAGACATTAGGCTGTAGCGAAAATGTAAAATATACAAATCTCGAAGGCATGTCCAACTTCAACCTTTTGCCACATCAAGCCGCCTTTTACACTAGGATACACTAGGGGTGGGATAGTGTTGTATGGGCTTTTTAGGAGTTCGATTTAGATATGTTAGAACCCCCTATTTTGTGAGGTTCGAAAAAAAGTTCATGAGCCAAAAAATGGGCGTGGTAGTAGGGTGAGTATAAAAGGGCGCTTATTGGGGTCAAAGGTGAGAGAAAAGGAGTTAAAATACACAAAAAGCCCCAAAACTGCATCGGAGTCATCCCCAGAAAGAGCCGTTGCATTAATAGAGGACTATAAAAATGTAATGTGCCTTAACATTTGCTACATTTGACTCCCCCAGAATGGTGGGAGCAAATTTACGTAATCATTATAGGAAGTATATAAACTATTCAGTGGTGATAGAGGGTTGGTATGTTTGGGGAAAATATTGAGGAGGCAAAATTAATGGGGGTCAGTCTTACACTTCTCCCCTCTGGGGTCTACTGCGGGGTATTTTGGGCTTTTCTTTCGTAAAAATATATAAAAAATGGGCAAATTTTTGTGACCACCTTAAGGGTTGCAGTTGGAGGTTAGGGGTATTCTGAGAAAATATTAGGGCTGAAAAAATATTTGGTGTTAGTCACACATTTGACTCCACTAGTGGCTTCCTTGGGGCAATTACAGTGATGGGAGTAAATTTTATAAAAATTTAGTTTTTGTATGGGAGCCCCTTTATGGAGTGAAGATAGGGGACAGGTATATTTGGAGAAAATGTTGGGGAGGGGGCCAGTCTAACATGTCTTGCCTCTAGCGGTGACTAGGAGGCAGTTTAGAGCCTTTCCTTCATTAAAAAATTAAAAAAAAAAAACTGAAAAAGATGTGTGTACCACCTTAAGAGTTGGAGATATAGGGTAGGTACGTTCTGAGAAAATATTGGGGCTGAAAACATATTTGGGGTTGGTCATACATTTGACTCCACATGAAAAAATGTGTGGGGACCACCTTAAGGGTTGCAGATATAGGGTAGGTACGTTCTGAGAAAATATAGGGGCTAAATAAATATTGGGGTTGCTCATATATTTGACTCCACTAGGGGCCTCATTGGTGCAGTTAGAGTGGTGGGAGTAAATTTTATACAAATTAGTTTTTGTATGAGAGCTCCATTAAGGAGTGGGGATAGGGGGTAAATTTGTTCGGAAAAAATGTTGGGCGGAGGTCGGTCTTACAATAAACGCAGCTACGGGAGACTCCAGGGCAGTTTTTGGTCTTACTATCATACAAAAAATTATAAAAAATAAATAATTCGTATGGGGACCACCCTAAGGGTTAAAAAAATGCAATTAACAATTAAATTAATACATTTAACTTCACTAGCGGCCTTCTCGGGCCAGTAAGAGCGGTGGGAACAAATATTACCAAAAACAAGTAAGTAAGCTTCAGTCGGCTAAACCGACTTATTTATAGCCTCACTCTCAGAGAACATATATACGGAAGTTATAAGGAATACAATTCTATGTAGGGGATAATTTATATGAAAGGTGCTAGGAGGTTCGTATCACATGATCCCAGCTTCCACATTTATAAAACAATTTTAGAAACATGATCAAATATCAAGTCATAGTGGATTCCATGCACCAGTATAGAAGTTACGAAGGGTGTAATATTACTTAGGATAGGGACAACTGTGTGGGAGGTACAAGAAGGGGCGTGGCTAAATTGTAAATATTTTTTAGGTTTAAAGTGAATATAAAAAAATTTTAATATCAAATTGAAAATGATTTTGATGTTATATCGATTTTATTGTAACCAAAGTTTATGCCACTTTGTGTGGGAGGTACCAGAAATGGTGTGGCAATTTCCCCCATATTCCATGCGAATGTACCCACTGAAAAAGCATTGCTAAATTTCAAATTTCACAGTAGTCCGATCATCAGTATAGAAGTTATAACAGTTTTAATTTTACGTAGCTTTGGGTAATTTGTGTGGGAGGTACTAAAAAAGGGCGTGGCAAAACCTCGTCATATGTGGTACCCTGAAAGTTATTATATAAACATTGTTAAATACCAAAATATAGCTGATTCCGATTATCCATGTGGAAGTTATATGGGTTTTAATTTAACATTAACATTGGAGTATGGGTTATTTGTGTGGGAGGTACCAGAAGGGGCGTGGCAATTGCGCCCATCTTCGAACTTTAACTAAGTTTGGGAAAAATATTACCATGTTCAAAGTTTGAATTGATTCCTTAACTCCTTTCGAGAGCTATCGTGTACTCCAGCCAGCCAGACAGACGGACGGACGGACATGGCTCAAACACCTTAAAAAGTCGTGAAACGAATTTGGTCCAAAGTCGCATTGAAGGAGTGACACTTTTTTCTGTTCCAAATAATATATACCCTCCTACTCAGTAGAGTGGGGGTATAATTAATACCCCCTATCACCCCCTAACGAGTGAAGATAGGAGGTATTTGTGTTCGAAAAAAATGTTGGGGAATGAAAATTAATGGGGAGCTGTCTTACATTTAACTCCTCTGGGGATGATCCCGAGGCAGTTTTGGGGCTTTTTGCGTATTTTACCCCTTTGACCCCGATGAACGCCCTCTTACACTCACCCCACCACCCCCATATTTTGGCTCATGATTCTTTGTCCGAACCTCACAAAATTAGGGGTTCTAGCATATTAAAATCGAAAAGTCGTACACTATTATATAGTATACACTAAGCTGGGTCGCGGGCCATACAAATGGAAAAACAATTTCCAGTACCAACGCTCCTGAAAACACCTGCAAAAATCATGTTTTTCCCGTGTAATTTTTTAAGTTGCATTTTTGTACAAAACTTTTTTCTGAATTAATAGACCCTCGGAAGAACTTTAAATATAAATTTTGATTCTTGTCTTAGAGTAACCTATTAGTCGAATTATTGGACGTTTATAGCAATTTTTTTCGTTATTTCATAGTGACAACTGAAAACTTTTTCCTATTTTGTGTCAGTATTTTATGAAAATAAATATATGCTGTCAATGCCTTTCGAATGATGCCGGAGGAAGTTGACGACGCAGCGCTCATTTTTGTAAAAAGAGTTTGAGCATTTTAGCTCTGAAAAGCCATTTCCTGTATTAAATTATTTCACAAATATGCAGTCAGTAACGTCATTTATCCGATATTAATTTATTTATTTTTCATAACAACTTTTACAAAATGTTACCAAGAAATATGAGTTTGTAGGTGTCACAAAATCAATCTAAATGCCCAATAATACGACCAATGAGTTATTCTAAGACAATAATATCAATTTTTATTTAAAGTGCTCCCAAGGGTCTATTAAATTAGAAAAAAAATATTGGACAAAAATCCAAACATAAAACAAGTAAGGAAAGGCAAGTAAAGTCGGGCGGGGTCGACTATATGATACACTCCACTTTCTATCCGAATACAATTCAACTCGGTAAAAAAGTGAAAAAGGGAAGAATTTTTGTATGTTTCCTAATCATAGGCTAATATTACCTGGTCCAATTTGTCAAATCGGAAATATTTATATCGGTGCTATATCCACTCATGGAATATAGTGACTAACTTTCACAATAAGTTCATACAGTACAAATATAACGTGTTAAGCTCATTTTGTGAAAATTCGTGCTTTCTGGTGCGGAAAAAGTCTATCCGAAATTTGTATGGGAAATTTTTGGGGCGAAATTTGTATGGGAGCTATACGTAAATCTGAACCGATCTGACATATATTCACCATGGTTGTTTCTAGTGGAAACATAAGATGTTTTGCCAAATCTGAAGACAATCTGATACAATATGTGGTTTCTAGAGCGGAAAAAGGCAAATCGGGAGCGAAACTTGTATGGGGGCTATATCTAAATCTGAACCGATTTAATCCATTTTCAACACAGAGGTTTCTAGTAGAATTATAAGATAATGCAAGGTAATTTGAAGCAAATCAAGTGAAATATGGGGTCTCTAGAGCGGAAAAAGTCAAAACGGGATCTAAGTCAATCTGAACCGATCTAACACATTTTTACCTCATTTTGTAACACCCTTCCTTTTGGGTGTTACAAACAAATGCACAAAGACATAATACTCTCGTGGAGTGTATAAAAATGCCATGGGAAAAACATGACTTTTAGAGGTGTTTTCAGGAGCGTTTAGCTCACAGATGGCTTGACCCAATGACGAAATATTTTGCAGATCATCATCAATCAATCCAATCTTCATTTCTGGGCAGTGAACGCTGTAATTTATTTTCGTGACCCATCCTAGTATACACTGTGGTTATGGTACGCAGAACCGTCATGAAATAATAGACCCTTAAAGCACTTTAAATATAAATTTGTATTATTCCAAACTCATTAACCGTATTTAGACTTTTATATTAATTTTTGTGACTTCTCAAAGTGACAACTAAAAACTCATATTTGGTAAAAAGTGCTATGAATGAATGGAAAATATCAAGGAATAGAAGGAACGTATCAATACCTGTTGAATGATGACTAAATCGTATGTACTTATACGACCCTTATCTACCGGTAAAATTCACTCCAATATGAGTTCGATCCGATCGTTTTCACTTATTTATCAGAAAAGAACATTATGGATTTTTCGATATGACCTAATATACACGCATAGTTACACAGGGTATGTTGGTGAAAGACAAATATTTTTGCCAACACTTTCCACAATTCTTGAATGTTCATACATATACACATACATGTATTTATATGGATGTGTGTATATACCATACATACAGACATACATACTTACTCGTACTCGTACATAATATTCATAATTGTTCTTATAAACTTTTTCCATGAGGACATCAATGATGATTTGGCCTGAACGTTGAATTCCGGCCGTCGCATATTTTCCACGCTGAGCCGTTTATTTCGGTATGTCAATGTGTTGTGTGGTGGCTGTTGATGCTGAATATGAACAGACACGATATATGAATAGTTGAGATTCTTAAACAGCCTTTGGGATACGAAGGTTACTGTGAACATGTTAGGAAATGCTAAAGATGGACAACACTTTCTACAAGTCAAGACTTGATTTTGAATGCCAAAGCAAGGGGAGATTTATCAATCAATACATGATTTTCAATAGCAAAACAATGGGAAATTTAATGGGACCAGGTGCACTCGGAGAAGAAATATGACTGTTGCAACCATATGTAACACCGAACGACAATTTAAAAAAAAGTGACACTTTACGTCTGATGCTATAGCATTTTTTTCACTTTTTCATCCCGTTTTCCCTTAAAAGGACTACAAAGTTCAAAGGACAACATTTTTAAAAAGTTGTTTTAAATATTTATTAGCATCGTAGATTGCCAATATAAGTGTCAAGTTAAAGGGGAGAATATCTGCTAAATTCATTTTATGTTTCATGATTCCATCTGTATTAGTTTAGCATTAAGAACAATATGAATAAACTAAATAAATTAAGTATTTTTAACTGACTTAAGACACTAAATATATTTTTGACACTTATATCGGCAACCTACGATGCCAATAAGTATTTAAAATAATACAAACAAATGCACAAAGACATAACACTCTCGTGGAGTGTATAAAAAACAAGTAAGGAAAGGCTAAAGTCGGGCGGGGCCGACTATATAATACCCTAAACCACTCCCTGGTATTTCATGGGAGCAATTTTATGTTGTTCATATAAATTATACAATTACAATAAATTCATCTTTAGTCAAATTTAATGAGTATGGTAAATAATAAAGTAATTGGTCACATATTCCAGCAGATATTCCGAGTAAATTAAATATAGGGTCCGCCAAATAACTTTTTTTTGAAAATGCTATAAAAAAAACTCAAATACATCTCAAATTTCTTTTCTTATGTGAAAGTACAATCCTTCCGGTTAATAATGGAAAATAATTGCATTCAAATGGCTGCTGAGGCCACCCCAAAAATAATAGTCCAACGGTTGAATAATTGAAAAAAAACGTTAGATGGCGGACCCTATATAACATGATATGGAAAAATTGATCATGATTCAATGATAAACACAATGAGGCCTGTGACAAAACATGCGCCTATATATTTCTCATTCATGGTAGGTATTCCTAGTTGAAACATATAATGATCTGCAAACCATATATTTCAACCGATTTCCCTTAAGTTTGGCAAAACGTCTTATATTTCAACTAAAAACATCTACGGTGAAAGTGAGACAGATCGGTTCAGATTTATATACAGCTCCCATACAAATTTCCCTCCCGATTTGAAGTTTTACGCTTTGGATTTAACCGATTACTTACAACACCTTATATTTCAACTAAAAAATCTGTGGTGAAAATGGGCCCGGTCGGTTCGGATTTATATATACAGCTCTTATACAAATGACGCTCCCGGTTTCAGTTTTTTCGCTATAAAAAATGGCGTTATGAAGTTATGTATGGCGAAAGTGGATCACATCGTTCCATGCTTTGATATAGCCCCGACACAATAGTCCTTCTCGATTTGACTTTTTTCGCTCCAGAAACCACAAACCTTACCCGATTTTGGACAAACTTGATATAACATATTAACTTCGATTTTTATCCAATTTGGCTCAAAGCTGTTTCAATTAGAAACACAGAAGTGGGTCACATAGGTCCATGGTATAGGATCCATACAAAAATTCTTCTGATTTCACTTTGTTCACTGCATTGAATTGTAGTGGGATAGAAAGTGGAGGGTGTCATAAAGTCGACCACGCCCGACTTTATCATATCCGTACTTATTTATATTTGTCATAATGAAAAATCACTCCAAAAACAAATATGAATATGTATGCAACACAGAAAACCTGTAATCTATGCAGACGGATTTGGACATATGTACTCCAAATTGGGCAAATTAGTCAAATTTTTGAGGGATTCTGCATTTTTCATTGGGTAATTTTGCATTTAGTTTTGGGCATAATTGTTTGGATAATTTTCCATTTTTTGGTCCATTTTTCATTTTTTGCGATTTTTCATGTCGCCCTTTATGACCAGTCAAATTTCTCTAGCAGTTGGGGAACTGTGATTTTCTTGGGCTTCTTAAAAAATATTTGTTATAGAGAAGTACTAACTAGCATTTTAGTAAAATAATACGAAATGAAAGTATAAAATGAGGAATATAAAAATGTTAATGTAATAGGAAATCGGCGGTCGATTTACATTTATCACACCATAGACATTATGACATGCCACCATAAAATTCCATATTCAACCCATAATATAAGTATTTACGTATAAGTATAAAATCGCAAAAAAAAATCCGGATGTGTTCGCCACTGACGTTTTAAAGCATCTTGTAATGAAATCTTTGTTATGGATTTGTGTTTTGTCTCCATATGTTGTAATGGTCAGTGACCCACGATGTCGAATGGAAATCTTGGCGAATGATAGCTAGGTACTTGCTTTCGCATCAAAAAATCAAATATCTTCAGGCTTTTCATTCACATACACTTATGTGTAGTGATTGAATAACGTTTTCATTCGAACAGATGTCAATAAAAACTGCTCCCTTCTTTCCTTCTTCCAATTCCTTATTTTTCAACCGCCAACGCAATGCACTGCATTTATAGAGGACATCCCCTGAGTGTTGGTTCAATTGAAAAAAGACTAATCGTCGCTATTAGCACCTCATTACTTATAAGTTGTTAGTAATCTTGAGGGTAACGACATGTCATTACCTGATAATGATACGTTCTTGCAGACTATCTGCTGGGTGTTGGAAATACGTCCATTAATATTCATTTCGGTAGCTGGAACAAATTATTCGGGGTGTTATCGTTACCTCAATCGATTTTAAGCAATTAATTAGAAATCATACTTCAGAGTTTACTTCTTTGAGTAAATCGCTAGCTTGTAATCAAACCCTGCCTACTGTCATCATCATCATCATCACTGTCACTCATTGTATTCTGAATATTTTCACAGCAGCCTGTGTATCGCAGCTGTATTGGCTGCTGGCTATGTAGCCCAGCTAACTGTTTTCTATAAACAACAACTCAAGCAATACTCGTAAATGTCGTTCGCATCAAATTGGCTTTGGTGTGTAACTGCAGATAATACGTACTATATATACATGCATACATATATCTATTTGTATGTACATATGTATATACCAGTTCTCAGTTATGTATAATAAACCATGTTATGTGTGTACTTGTATGTCGGCACATTAGGGTGGATCACATATAAGTTGTATGACTCAACGTCTGGTGTTGAAGTCAGCCAGAGGCGAATTTCAGAACAACAACATTCTGCTTTTCGGTACACCCTACATAGCGAATAATAGGGTTTTTGCCATTACTAAAAACCATGCCAAAAATTCAAAAATTTTCTATAAAATTTAAATCTTCGTCGCTCACTTTAATATTTGTGCTATAATTTAGGAGTACATCTAAGATCGTTTAGACGTTTAATTAAAGATAATTTCGATTGATAGAAATATTGCGAGTATCAAATTCACAACCCATTAGGAACAGTCGATAATTGAATTGAAAGAAATAAAAATGCCTTAAATTCGGCCGGGTCCACAATGGAGCGCATTACACAGTATTACTGACATTTCAAGGAAAATATATAATGCAAATTATTAAGATTAATTTTAATCGGAATTTTCCACAACTTTTTTGGAGCCCGCATAAAGGAAGTTGTTTTTCTTATTTTTATTAAATACAAGCCGAACCCCGCCGGCTTCGCCAGACAAAAAACAAATGGTATAATTAAAATCAGGTTTCTTATTGATTTTTATCGTGGTCAGTAATATATACGTTTCAAGTTTCAGCCTTCTAGCTGAAAAAAACTACTTCTAGTTCAAACATGTACGGAAAGGCTAAAGTCGGGCGGGGCCGACTATATAATACCCTACACCACTCCCTGCGTATGTACCTCGCTTTGATTACTAAACCCATTTATTTCATGGGAGCAAATCCATCTTTAGTCATATTTAATGAATATGGTTAATAACACTAGTCAACAGTCAAAATGTACTCGGGATGCGATAATTTTTTCTGTGTAGATAACCTTGACATGAGCTCGAAAAACGCAATAAAATTTTTTTTTTCGTTTGGTTTTTTTTTATTATTTTTTTTTTAAATTTTAAAAATTTTTTTTTGGTTAATTTGTTTCGTCCGGCATAACTCGGGAACCACTAGCCCGATTTAATTGAATTAAATTTTAAAAAATTTAAAATTACAATTCCCTTAATCTGTTCATATATTGTTTTCCAATACAAGCAACAGTTTCCAAGTTAAAAATGAATATATAAAGGAAAAAACTTATTTTTTGCCTAAAGATTTAATTTTTTTTTTTTAAAAATCCATAAAAAATCCAAAATGAAAAAAAATGTCAAATCTTATTACTTTTACGTAAAGTCACATAACCTATGAGCAAAATGAGACAAAGATCATGAAAATCGATGCACGCGTTTCGCTTTTATTCGCAATTGAGTAAAGGTATGAATTTCAAAAATTTGCTCGACATATGCACAACTTTGTCTATGGTAAGGTTTTTTCTTTTTTTTTTTTTGATTCTCAGAATTAACAAAACGGAATAAACAAAGGGTTATTTAATTTTTATGATTGCGTAAGCAAAGTAATAAACGCTAATAAATGTGCGTGAACAATTAAAAGGAAAAAAGGAAAGGGAACTTTTTTAATTATTTGGGTTTTCCGTTGGCTACCTGTATGATTTTTTTACAGAAATGCAACCCACATTTAAGGGTGGTCATTATTCGGAAAATTTAAGACTCACACATGGTGAAACAGGTATGTAGCCACCGTAAAAAAATATACACCCATTTATAAGTACCTGTCAGTAAAATACTAAACAATACACAGTATAAATAGGTCTTCATTGATCGATTTTACTCATTCAACAAGTGTCGACGAACGCGATAGTTAAAATGAGCAAACGTTCGCGAGGATTTGAATGCAATACCAATCCAAGTAATTTTTGTTACATGTGCGCCATGCTCGTCACTCACATCGCCCAGGTTGTCCGGAAAGAAGTCCAAGTGCGAGTGTAGAAAATGTATCTTAAGCGACATATTTGCTCTAATTTTTTTATAATTTTGGAGTAGTTGTTCGACGATCTCTCTGTAATTTGAGCTTTTGTTGTTTCCAAGAAATCCGGAAACAATTTGCCGAAATGAGTTCCAAGCTGCAGCTTCATTTGGTGATAAAATGTGCTCAAACTGTTGGTCTTGCAACAACTTTTTAATTTGCGGACCGTCGAAAACGCCTTCCTTTATCTTAGCCGATGAAAGGTGAGGAAAAATGGTTTTTAAATAGGCGAACGCTTCGCCATCTTTGTTGATAGCTTTCACGAAGTTTTTTATGAGTCCGAGCTTTATGTGAAGAGGTGGGAGAAAAACATTTTCCTTTTTTATGAGTGGTGTATATTTCACGTTGTCGCTGCCGGGGATGAAGTTAACTCTTTCTGTCCAACTCCTCCTGGTGTAATGATGTTGACGATCGCGGCTGTCCCAAAGGCAGAGAAAACAACAGTACTTTGTGAATCGACCTTGTAATCCACAAAGGATACCGATAACCTTAAGGTCGGCACAAACTTTCCAATCGTGCCTCTCATAGGTAAGGCACTTTAGTAGATTGTCCATGACTTCGTATGTTTCCTTGGTGTCAACGGCATGAGCAATTGGAATCGAAGGTTTCTCGTTGCCGTTGTGCAGTAAAATTGCTTTAAGGCTCTGCTTGTTGCTGTCGATGAAAAGACGCCACTCTCCTGGATCGTAAGAGTACCTTTTTTTTCCTTTTAATTGTTCACGCACATTTATTAGCGTTTATTACTTTGCTTACGCAATCATAAAAATTAAATAACCCTTTGTTTATTCCGTTTTGTTAATTCTGAGAATAAAAAAAAAAGAAAAAACCTTACCATAGACAAAGTTGTGCATATGTCGAGCAAATTTTTGAAATTCATACCTTTACTCAATTGCGAATAAAAGCGAAACGCGTGCTTCGATTTTCATGATCTTTGTCTCATTTTGCTCATAGGTTATGTGACTTTACGTAAAAGTAATAAGATTTGACATTTTTTTTCATTTTGGATTTTTTATGGATTTTTAAAAAAAAAAAAATTTAAATCTTTAGGCAAAAAATAAGTTTTTTCCTTTATATATTCATTTTTAACTTGGAAACTGTTGCTTGTATAGGAAAACAATATATGAACAGATTAAGGGAATTGTAATTTTAAATTTTTTAAAATTTAATTCAATTAAATCGGGCTAGTGGTTCCCGAGTTATGCCGGACGAAACAAATTAACCACAAAAAAAATTTTTAAAATTTAAAAAAATAATAATAAAACAAGTAAGGAAAGGCTAAAGTCAGGCGGGGCCGACTATATAATACCCTACACCACTCCCTGCGTATGTACCTCGCTTTGATTACTAAACCCAGGTATTTCATGGGAGCAATTTTATGTAGTTCATACAAATTATATAAATTATATGAATATAATTTATATGCTATAAATTAATTTTTAGTCAAATTTAACGAATATGGTAAATAATATGGTAATTGATCCAATTGTCTGACAGACAAATACAAATTATACAGTATTTAACCAAAGTCATACCAAAGTATGGACATATGGGCATCACCCAAACAATTCGCATTGCAATTCAATTCGGTAAAAAACTGAAATCGGGAAGGATTTTTGCATCCTATAAATGTATGTGTTTGACAAAAAATGTTAAATCGGAAAGGACATTTGTATAAGGGTATATTGAAACCTGGAACGATGTGAACCGCTTTCACCATGTATGTTTATTGGTGAAATATAATATGTAAAGTTTGGCCAAAATCGGTTAAACATTCGGGAGCAACATTTGTATGAGGGCTATATCTAAATCTGAACCGATCTTACTCACTTTCATCATAGGTTTTTTAGTTCGATTATAAAATGTTGTGCCAATTTTAAAGAAAATCGGGTACAATATGTGGTTTCTAAAGCGGAAAAAGTAAAATCGGGAGCGACATTTGTATGGGGGCTATATCTAAATATGAACCGAAATTACCCAATTTTTGCATACGTGTTTCTAGTTGGATTATAAGATGTTCTACAAAATTGAAAGAAAATCGGATACAATATGTCTTTTCTAGAGCGGAAAATGTCAAATCGGGAGCGACATTTGTATGAGGGCTATATCTAAATCTGAACCGATCTTACTCACTTTCATCATAGGTTTTTTAGTTGGATTATAAAATGTTGTGCCAATTTTAAAGAAAATCGGGTACAATATGTGGTTTCTAGAGCGGAAAATGTCAAATCGGGAGCGACATTTGTATGGGGGCTATATCTGAATCTGAACCGATCTTGCCCAATTTTTGCATACGTGTTTCTAGTTCGATTATAAGATGTTCTGCCAAATTTAAAGAAAATGGGGTGCAATATGTCGTTTCTACAGCGGAAAATGTCAAATCGGGAGCGACATTTATATAGGGGCTATATCTAAATCTGAACCGATCTTACCCAATTTTAGCATACGTGTTTCTAGTTGGATTATAAGATGTTCTGCAAAATTTAAAGAAAATCGGGTACAATATGACGTTTCTAGAGCGGAAAATGTCAAATCGGGAGCGACATTTGTATGGGGGCTATATATAAATCTGATCCGATTCCCTCCAAATTCAATACCGATGGTCCTTGTCCAGAAAAAATAAATTCTGCCAAGTTTCATGACAATCAGACTACAATTGCGACCTGTACAGTGCGAACAAGCTTAGATGGACAGCAGACGGACGGACGGACGGACAGACGGACAGACGGACAGACGGACAGACGGACAGACGGACAGACGGACAGACGGACAGACGGACAGACGGACAGACGGACAGACGGACAGACAGACATCGTTAAATCGACTCAGCTGGTGATTCTAAGCCGATCGGTATACTTAAAGGTGGGTCTAGCTCGATTATTTCTTGGTGTTACAAACATTTGGCGCGAAACTAACTTATAATACCCTAGACCACGAAGTGGT
This sequence comes from Polietes domitor, assembly GCA_947397865.1. NCBI lineage: Eukaryota > Metazoa > Arthropoda > Insecta > Diptera > Muscidae > Polietes > Polietes domitor. The sequence goes on from OX377620.1 coordinate 125,046,249, forward strand.
GTAGGGTATAAAAAAACCAAACGAAAAAAAAAATTTTATTGCGTTTTTCGAGCTCATGTCAAGGTTATCTACACAGAAAAAATTATCGCATCCGGAGTACATGAAATTTTTTTCAATTTGTTGAGTAGTGTAATATGGTAATTGATCCAATTATCCGATAGACAAATACAAATTATACAGTAGTAATAGGATGAATCGGACCGACATTTCAAAAGGGGGCCTATACTACATTTTGGGCCTGGTCCAAAACATGGGCCTATATATTTCTCATTCACGGTAGGTATTCCTAGTTGAAAAACACATTATCTGCAAAATTTGATGAAGATCTGATGTAAGATGTAGTTTCTAGAGTTGTAATAGATCAGAATGGGACACCATTTGTGTTATACCAAAGTATGGACATATGGGCATCTCCCAAACAAGTAAGGAAATGCTACAGACGGACGGACTTTCTATCTCATTACAATTCAATTTTGTAAAAAAGTGAAATCGGGAAGGATTTTTGCATCCTGTAAATGTATGTGTTTGACAAAAAATGTTAAATCGGAAAGGACATTTGTATGTATGTTTATTGGTGAAATATAATATGTAAATTTTGGCCAAAATCGGTTAAACATTCGGGAGCAACATTTGTATGAGGGCGATATCTAAATCTGAACCGATCTTACCCACTTTCACCATAGGTGCTTCTAGTTCGATTATAAAATGTTGTGCCAATTTTAAAGAAAATCGAGTACAATATGTGGCTTCTAGAGTGGAAAAAGTCAAATCGGGTGCGACATTTGTATGGGGGCTATATCAAAATCTGAACCGACCTTACCCACTTTCAGCATAGGTGTCTCTAGTTCGATTATAAAATGTTGTGCCAATTTTAAAGAAAAACGGGTACAATATGTGGTTTCTAAAGTGGAAAAAGTCAAATCGAGTGCGACATTTGTATGGGGGCTATATCTAAATCTGAACCGACCTTACCCACTTTCAGCATAGGTGTCTCTAGTTCGATTGTAAAATGTTGTGCCAATTTTAAAGAAAAACGGGTACAATATGTGGATTTTAGAGCGGAAAACGTCAAATCGGGAGCGACATTTGTAAGTGGGTTATATCTAAATCTGTACCGATCTTACCCAATTTTAGCATAGGTGTTTCTAGTTGAATTATAAGATGTTGTACCAAATGTAATGAAAATCGGGTACAATATGTGGTTTCTAAAGTGGAAAATGTCAAATCGGGAGCGACATTTGTATGGGAGCTATATCTAAATCTGAACCGATTTCCTCCAAATTCAATACCGATGGTCCTTGGCCAGAAAAAATAACTTCTGTCAAGTTTCATGACAATCGAACAACAATTGCGACCTGTAGAGTGCGAACAAGCTTAGATGGACAGCAGACGGACGGACGGACGGACAGACAGACATCGTTAAATCGACTCAGCTGGTGATTCTAAGCCGATCGGTATACTTAAAGGTGGGTCTAGCTCAATTATTTCTTGGTGTTACAAACATTTGGCGCGAAACTAACTTATAATACCCTAGACCACGAAGTGGTGTAGGGTATAAAAACACTATTGACACGCCTACTCCCCCACAAAACGAAAATCCAAATTTCGGCATCATATTTATCATTATCGTGGTTAGTAATATATACGTTCCAATTTTCAGCCTTCTAGCTCAAAAAAACACTATTGCCACGCCCACAAAATGAAAATCCTAATTTCAGCATCATATTTATCATTCTCGTGTAACAATTTTCAGCATTCTAGCTCGGAAAAAACTATTGCCACGCCCCCTCCGCCCACAGAAAATTTTTTTAAATATTCTCTAGCCTATAGTTCCTTCCAGACCTGCATATATCTGTACTGAAATTTTCAACAACATCGGTTCAGGCGTTTACGCGTGATTGCGGAGCAAACAAACAGACAGACAGACTTACACTAAGGTTTTCTAATAACAATAGGGATTTTAAAAATCACATTTATAATTATTTTAGAGAAACTATTACGAACTCCATAATTATGGAGCGTTTACTGACACTATTATCCCTAAATAAAAAATTATTAAAAAAAAGAAGAATTACTTTTTTGAATAATAATAACAATTAAAAGGGAATTAAGAACAAAAAAGTAAAAAAAGCCAGAGAAAAGTTGGGTAAAAAATGAAATAAATTAGTTTCATTTCAATAAAAAGTTGACCAAATTAGCCCGTACAACAACAAAATTGAAGTTAATAAATTTAATCATTTTATATTAAACTAGAAGTAATTTGCGGAATTCCCCAAAAACATAGTTCTATCACCAAACAGAACAAATGAAATTTTTAAAAATGATCTTAGACAAAATTACTGATTTTCGTTCAACCCTAGTGTCTAAAATTTCATATTTTATGAAAATAGGGAACTTATTCAAAAGTAAAAACTTGCAAACTTTCCGTTTCACATGGAATTAGTCCTTAGCGATATTTTGCTGCCAGAAAAAAACTCATAAAATATATTTTGTGCCATATCCCAAAAAAGAGGACTAGGCCAATTTGAAGAACATATATGGATAAATGTAAAAGTTATGGCCCTGGCGATGGCGATGGATTTTGACCTTCTAGTATCGAAAACGATATTAAAAAACTTATTTAGATAAGTATTTTAGAAAATTACTAAAATTCCAATTTTCGCAGAAGGTATTATTTATTTTATTATTTATACAATATTTTATGTTAAATTACACTAGTCAACAGTCAAAATGTACTCGGGATGCGATAATTTTTTCTGTGTAGATAACCTTGACATGAGCTCGAAAAACGCAATAAAAAATTTTTTTTTCGTTTGGTTTTTTTTTTATTATTTTTTTTTTAAATTTTAAAAATTTTTTTTTGGTTAATTTGTTTCGTCCGGCATAACTCGGGAACCACTAGCCCGATTTAATTGAATTAAATTTTAAAAAATTTAAAATTACAATTCCCTTAATCTGTTCATATATTCTTTTCCTATACAAGCAACAGTTTCCAAGTAAAAAATGAATATATAAAGGAAAAAACTTATTTTTTGCCTAAAAATTTAAAATTTTTTTTTTTTAAAATCCATAAAAAATCCAAAATGAAAAAAAATGTCAAATCTTATTACTTTTACGTAAAGTCACATAACCTATGAGCAAAATGAGACAAAGATCATGAAAATCGATGCAAGCGTTTCGCTTTTATTCGCAATTGAGTAAAAGTATGAATTTCAAAAATTTAAAAAATTTTTTTTTGGTTAATTTGTTTCGTCCGGCATAACTCGGGAACCACTAGCCCGATTTAATTGAATTAAATTTTAAAAAATTTAAAATTACAATTCCCTTAATCTGTTCATATATTGTTTTCCTATTCAAGCAACAGTTTCCAAGTTAAAAATGAATATATAAAGGAAAAAACTTATTTTTTGCCTAAAAATTTAAATTTTTTTTTTTTTAAAAATCCATAAAAAATCCAAAATGAAAAAAAATGTCAAATCTTATTACTTTTACGTAAAGTCACATAACCTATGAGCAAAATGAGACAAAGATCATGAAAATCGATGCACGCGTTTCGCTTTTATTCGCAATTGAGTAAAGGTATGAATTTCAAAAATTTGCTCGACATATGCACAACTTTGTCTATGGTAAGGTTTTTTCTTTTTTTTTGATTCTCAGAATTAACAAAACGGAATAAACAAAGGGTTATTTAATTTTTATGATTGCGTAAGCAAAGTAATAAACGCTAATAAATGTGCGTGAACAATTAAAAGGAAAAAAGGAAAGGGGACTTTTTTAATTATTTGGGTTTTCCGTAGGCTACCTGTATGATTTTTTTACAGAAATGCAACCCACATTTAAGGGTGGTCATTATTCGGAAAATTTAAGACTCACACATGGTGAAACAGGTATGTAGCCACCGTAAAAAAATATACACCCATTTATAAGTACCTGTCAGTAAAATACTAAACAATACACAGTATAAATAGGTCTTCATTGATCGATTTTACTCATTCAACAAGTGTCGACGAACGCGATAGTTAAAATGAGCAAACGTTCGCGAGGATCTGAATGCAATACCAATCCAAGTAATTTTTGTTACATGTGCGGAGAATACGTTTCTGAAAAAAACAAGCGTTGTTTTTCACCTAAATTGAGAGATTCATTTGAAGAGAGCTTCAATTTAAAGGTCTCAAACATAGATGAGCGGTGGAGAGTGGCGTCTTTTCATCGACAGCAACAAGCAGAGCCTTAAAGCAATTTTACTGCACAACGGCAACAAGAAACCTTCGATTCCAATTGCTCATGCCGTTGACACCAAGGAAACATACGAAGTCATGGACAATCTACTAAAGTGCCTTAACTATGAGGGATTTGGAACGAAGGATTTTGGAACGAAGCTATGATGGGGGACTATATCTGGTTCCTGATAAGAGAAACAGACCCACAACAATATAAAAGAAAGACAAAAGCACATAATTATTTTTAATTTGAAGGTTTTTATTTTTGTGTTTAGATATTTTTTTTTTAAACTTTTTTATAATTAATTAATGTTGATATCCTTAGGATAATTTCTTGTACATATATCGAATTGTTTTTTAATTTAAAGTCATATATTTTTGTCACCCAAAAATTTTAATTTTTTTTGTAATAAAAAAGAAAAAACCTTACCATAGACAAAGTTGTGCATATGTCGAGCAAATTTTTGAAATTCATACCTTTACTCAATTGCGAATAAAAGCGAAACGCGTGCATCGATTTTCATGATCTTTGTCTCATTTTGCTCATAGGTTATGTGACTTTACGTAAAAGTAATAAGATTTGACATTTTTTTCATTTTGGATTTTTTATGGATTTTTTAAAAAAAAAATTTTTAAATTTTTAGGCAAAAAATAAGTTTTTTCCTTTATATATTCATTTTTAACTTGGAAACTGTTGGTTGTATAGGAAAACAATATATGAACAGATTAAGGGAATTGTAATTTTAAATTTTTTAAAATTTAATTCAATTAAATCGGGCTAGTGGTTACCGAGTTATGCCGGACGAAACAATTTAACCAAAAAAAAATTTTTAAAATTTAAAAAAAAAATAATAAAAAAAAACCAAACGAAAAAAAAATTTTTTATTGCGTTTTTCGAGCTCATGTCAAGGTTATCTACACAGAAAAAATTATCGCATTCCGAGTACAAAATTATCGCATAAAAGCGAAACGCGTGCATCGATTTTCATGATCTTTGTCTCATTTTGCTCATAGGTTATGTGACTTTACGTAAAAGTAATAAGATTTGACATTTTTTTTCATTTTGGATTTTTTATGGATTTTTTAAAAAAAAAATTTTTAAATTTTTAGGCAAAAAATAAGTTTTTTCCTTTATATATTCATTTTTAACTTGGAAACTGTTGGTTGTATAGGAAAACAATATATGAACAGATTAAGGGAATTGTAATTTTAAATTTTTTAAAATTTAATTCAATTAAATCGGGCTAGTGGTTACCGAGTTATGCCGGACGAAACAATTTAACCAAAAAAAAATTTTTAAAATTTAAAAAAAAAATAATAAAAAAAAACCAAACGAAAAAAAAAATTTTTTATTGCGTTTTTCGAGCTCATGTCAAGGTTATCTACACAGAAAAAATTATCGCATCCCGAGTACATGAAATTTTTTTCAATTTGTTGACTAGTGTTATTATATGCTAAATGAAAGGTATTTATAATGGCTACAAATGTTGCAAATATCACTGACACACAGAAACAGCGATTTAGCAACAGTCTCTGGGACGAAAATGTCATAAAAATCATTAATTGCTGAAATTCAAACGCTGAAAACAATGTCTACATGTAAGAAATCTATGGATAATTGTAGAAGTTATGATACTCTTTGTAGACGCCAAAGAATTCTTAAAAAATCTATTTTTTATCTTTATAAATTGCGCGAAAAAGACATCTATAATTGGTTGCATTCTGCAACTCAATGAGATGCTTGTAAGATTGCAATGTGTGCTTTGTTACTTGGTGCGGTTTTTTAGCTAATATTCGGAAAGTTCTCATTCATTTGGGAGAGTCATGTATAGGGTGGGCCATTTAAAATTTTAAATTAGAATCAGCTATAAAAAATATTTTTTCACATTTCTGGCTTTATTGGAAAGGTAAAACTTTGTCATTCAATAATGGAACACAATATCATCCTTATGACTACCATGATTGGCTCGGCAGTACCTCATCCGATCAGTACAGCCCAAAATCCACACGAAACAGTGACTCGTTGTGGATGCATTGGCTTCTCAATAGTCACGTGTGGGTTCTCTAAATCCCATATGCGACAATTTTGCATATTGACTGAACTATAGGCTGAACTGAAAATTTTCACGTAAATTTCTTACAGTTGGCGTTAAAGACTCACTACTTTAGAAGTAAGTTTTTAATATTTCCCAATTTTATTCGAGCGTATAGCGTCCCATCTTGCAAATGTCAAACATAAACCTGAAAATAAAAATGAATGATGTTCTAATTTTCTAAGTCAACGTAATCCGTAGTAATCCATAAAAAAATTGTTTTCATTTTGTGAATTAGCTTCGTTCGGCACTTGAATTGATACACCGATGGTTTAGTTTTCATGAGTTTATGTCTATGGAAATCATGTGTAAATATCCAGACAGTATACATACATAAATGAGTATTAAAAACCAAAATTATATCTGAATCTTCTGTATAAATCTACAAAAACGGAATCAAGGTACACTTTTGTCGCATATTCCTTACTGAGAGCAGAGTTGATTCAGACATAATAAATATTAGTGTGGCTATTGATGATCCAGGATTGTTACAAACTGAATTAATAAAATAAAACTTGTATACAACAACATTTCTATTTCTATCATTTTGTTTTATATTTACATACAACGTGAATAAAATAGCTTATCTTTTTTGAATCGTATTCCTTTTGACAACAGTTTGCAACTTGAAATAATATGGACAAGTCATTTGCCCTTCTCTTTTAAAAAAAGAACGTCATCCAAGATATCTTGGCAGTAGCCCTAGCTGAGATGACATTTTTATTTGCAGTTCCATTAACATATGGCATAAGGGCCTAACAGTTGAAGTTGAATTCAGTTTCCTTTCATTTTTAATAAAAATTCATTTTGAATAAAAATGGAAAACTGACAATTAATATTAAATTAAAAAATGAAAACATAAGGTTTTAATATTACTTTTTATTCAATAAAAAATAAAAAAGATAAAATTTTTGCCTATATTAAAAAACCGGTTTGACCGGTTTCACCGGTTTTATAAAAATTTGAAACCGAAAACCGGTTTATTTGAAATTTTGAATTTTCGAACAAACCGAAAACCGGTTTCCTGAAAAGGGTCGGTTTTTGATACAAATGCAACAACTAATACGCAATTATTTTAGGAAGTCAACATTTTTCATAAATGCGTCTTATAGTCGTAGATCGGTTGGGACTGAAACTGGACGAAATCGGCCTAAAGGGAAAAATTTTTCCCTCACAAGTTCTAAAAATACCCATAATAACCCCTAATATTTTAGAGTAATTAAGCATATTTTTTCAATATGTATGCTTGTACTCACTTGAAATTGGGTATGCACATTCCCTCTATAACAAAAATATGCACCATAAAGTAATTTTTATTCGTAGGGTGTGAAATGGAGCACAAAGGGATAAAAATGGTACATATTAAACGACAACAGCTAGAAATACGAAATTCGTTGTGTACATTCCTCTAACTGGGTACATACATAATATAAAAGCATTTTTTCCAAATTCGTATTTTTAAGAGATAAAATGGGAATAGAGGGAAAAATGGTACCAACCAAAGGGCTGCGCCTAGAATAATTAAATTCGGTGTATACATTCCTCTGATTGCGTAGACACGTAAAATAAAGGGATTTTTCGAAATTCGCCCTTTTTGTGGTTAAAATGGGAAAGAGGGATAAATATAGTACTAACGAGCTAGAGTCATGAAATTCAGAGAATTCCCTGACTGCGTAGACACAAATAAAAAGTTGTTTTCCAAATTCGTACTTTCAAGGGATACAATGGGTAAAGAGGGATAAAAATAGTACCAACTAAACGACTACAGCTAGATTGATAAAATTCGGTGTGTACATCCCTCTAATTGCGTAGACACGTAAAATAAAGAGATTTTAGAAAGTCGTGCTCTTAAGTGGGTAAAATAGGAAAAAGGGATAGAAATGGTATCAACCTAATGGCCGCAGCTGGAATCATGGAATTCGTTGTATACATTCCTCTGACTGCATAGACACGCAAACTAAAAGATTTTTGCAAATTCGTACTAGAGTGAGCAAAAAACCCGGGTTTTCGCGATGTCGGGTTTTCGGTTTTTTTCGAAAACCGGGTTGCCCGGTTTTTTTATATAAAAAACCGGTCGGTCCGACCGAAACAGTAAAAAATGGGGAAATTATTCATTACAGGGTAATTCCACAAAATGTACACTCGTTCTTAGGAATAAGTCAATTCTGATGTCATAATCAGATTCACTCAAATCTTTCGAAAATAACTCCAAACATTCCTGTGGGATCATTTGGCGATTTTTTAATAATATATCAACCCATCATCAACCTAAAATATGTATTTAGAACAGGTGAGGACACCGTAAAAACTATAAATTATGTCTTGCTGAAATAAGAAATCATTTTGAAAAATAGCTATAATTTCTGGACCAATTGCCACATTCTGCGATAAAATATATAAAAATAAGAAAATAAATCATAAGTTCGACATGAAGTTCAAAGATTACGTGTATTTTTGGACTCTTTGAAATGCAAGGCCCTTTCTCTTTTTTCTTATAATCGCAAAGTTCATCAGCCTCATATTACCTACAAGAACGAATATTGCTGTGGCCACCCCCAGAAATTAATTGTGGTTTATTTAATTATGATCTGCAAAATATTTCGTCCTTTGGTCGAACCGTCTGTGAGCTAAAAGCTCCAAAAAATATATTAAAAAAAAATATATTTTTTCCTGCAACAATACTGCACTTCTAAGAAAATCGACCGCCTCTGTGGAATGCAATCCATGGTGGAGGGTATATAAACGCCATTTTTACTTGTTTTAACTGATGCCGGTATAAGTTACAGCATATAATTTTGTAAGAAAAATCCTGGATGATCAAATTTCATAAAAGAAAAACATATTGTTACGGACGCAGAAAAGTGTGTTGCGTTCACTTAGCAATTCAAGACAATATAAATACAGCTATCGGATGCACTCTGTGGTGAAGTGTAGATATGTATATACGATTTGGCTCGTGCGAATTTAAACTTCTCTGCACTTGTCGGTATTGAGCAATACAAACTCGAGATGGATCTCTATCGGTATCCGTAACCACGACAACTGTTCTGCACCTCGACACCACTGTAGCACGAGTGCATGTCCACTGTGCCAGCCAGGCAGGCAGGCAGGCAGCCAGCCAGCATTATGTTGTCATGTTTGAATGGTGACTGGCGGATTGTGGATTGTTTATGACAGCGTAGTTTACTGCCATGAACATATCTCGTTGGTGTAATTTGGCATTTGTCGCCCTCCAGCCATAACACGTACACACATCAAGACATAGCAAGTCATTTATGCTTACACACATACACACACACACACAAACACATACATATGGACAGCATTCTAGCCAGAACATCCCACGTCAAAAACGCCAACGAAACCTCATCATCAGCAACAGCAATGAAACAAGAACCACAACAACCGTCACTCGTTCAGTCATTCCGTACGCCAACACATCCACAAATGTACAGCCATACATACATGCATACGCGCATACTTACTCGGCACACCAATACACACCAAGTATTCCCTCCTCATTAGGAGAGTATCCTAAGGTCAAATGTGTTCGTTTGGAATGTGCTGCTCGCTATACATCCATCCATCTATCCATCCAGCAATCCATGTACGAGTAGATATGAATATGAATTTATTTATTTATTTATCTACATACATTAGGGTGGCCAAATAAATGAATGCAGATTATCATTATTTCAGCAACCTAATGTCATGCATGATGATGTTGATATGATCTTGCGGTTAGATATCTCGTCAAACTTCGTAATGTTTATCGTCTGTTCCCATACTATATGACTATAGAGGCAATTTGGGTACTATATAAAGACCACCTACCCTAGGGTTCGTCCTTGATCAAATGTATGGATATTTACTAGATTTCATCACATCAAACCAATGTCAATGAAAAGTGTCACACAATTTCTAAAATCTTTCTTGTGGTCAGCTTTTCAGGCACAGATAACATTGCACAGTGGTTACAAATCGGTTTTTTGGACAGCAAGATATATATATTGACGAAATTTTGACATGTTTAAATCAGAGGTGTGTTCCAGATGATTTGAAATATTCAGGCTGGTATGAAGGCCATTGGGTAAACCTCCAAAGATGGTCACCATGGTCATGTTAAATTTTAAAATGATTACCAGAAACACAATATGAACCGATTGCAAAGAAATAGTGCTGATGAACAATGACATATTAGATATGTATAGTGTTCATGAATACCTACAAAAAATATGCTAACATGGGTGTGTACTTCAATTAGTTTAAGAAATATTTGGATTTCAATTTGCATCTTCAGGTTGATTTCGTATTTTTAACGTTGCGATCTTATTATTAAATCCTATAAAATTTTATATCAATTCTATAATTTTTAATCGTGTTACTTTTGAAAAATAATTCTGTGACATCTCATATAAAAATCCCATAATTCCTAAAACAGAGAAAATAAATGCTAAAAATGTGACGTTTTTAGAAAAATTACCTCCAAAAATATTATTAACGGCTTATCTGTGGATATTTACTTTTGTAATCGTTGTGGCGATTTCGTATTTTTAAAGTTGCTTAAATCTTATAAAGGGTGATTTTTTAAGAGCTTGATAACTTTTTTAAAAAAAAAAAACGCATAAAATTTGCAAAATCTCATCGGTTCTTTATTTGAAACGTTAGATTGGTCCATGACATTTACTTTTTGAAGATAATTTCATTTAAATGTTGACCGCGGCTGCGTCTTAGGTGGTCCATCCGCTTAGTCCAATTTTGGCATTTCCACGTTTTTGAGTAACCCAATTGGTGCGAACGGCGACGAATCGAAAATTGGTGGTCATCATTAACACTGGCCGATACAGCTGCGATATTTTCTTCAGTTCGCACTCTACGTAAGCGTGTTGGTGGTTTAATGTCCAACAATGTAAATTTGGTGCGAAATTTAGTCACAATAGCCCGAATAGCCGCTTCAGTGGGTCGATTAAACTGACCATAAAATGGAAGCGCGCAATGAACTTTCTTAACAGAGCACGCATTTTGATAATAAAATTCAATAATTTGCAAGCGTTGTTCGTTTGTAAGACGATTCATGATGAAATGTCAAAGCATACTGAGCATCTTTCTCTTTGACACCATGTCTGAAATCCCACGTGATCTGTCAAATACTAATGCATGAAAATCCTAACCTCAAAAAAATCACTCTTTACCATTTGAAATCAATTCAATAACTTTTAACCGTGTTACTTTAGCAAAATACTTTCGTGATATTTCATAAAAAATCGCAAAATTCCAAAACCGGGGAAAATAAATCAAAAAAAAAATTATTTCTTTAGAAAAATGGCCTTAATTTCGATCGTAGACCAGAATAAAATAAATTTATTTTTAGCATCTATGTCAATGGAAATAAATCCATATTTACTCACATAAATATCCCACAATTCCAAAAACGTGGACAATAAATCCCAAAAATGTGATGTTTTTATAAAAATTACCTTCATTCCTTAAATTCGATCGTGGATCAGAGAAGAAAATAAATTTATTATTAGCGGCTATGTCCGTGGATATAATTCCATATATACTTTTGTAATAGTTATATTGAAATTCGAGAATTAATTGTCTAACTAAATTAATTTTTACGAAATTCGGTCATATTCGCGTGAAATTAAATTGAATAGTTTATCGCCCACATTTTCAATAGTTCCTGATGAAATTAAATGCATAAAATAGTTTTTTTTCCAAAAATTGGGCAGATCGGTTCAGGTTTTAATATCGCCCTCATATAAATATATGTGTATAATAGTCTTCTTTATATATATAAAATTCTCGTGTCACAGTTTTAGTTACCGTACTCCTCCGAAACGGCTGGACCGATTTGTATGAAATTTTGTGTGCATATCGGGTAGGTCTGAGAATCGGCCAACATCTATTTTTCATGGACCCGATAGGTGGCGCTGTTGTCGAAATTTTAAATTTTAACGTTTTATATTATAAGGGTGCCTCCTAGAGGAGTCAAATGTATGACCGACCCTCAATATTTTTGCAATCTCAACAGTTTCCCAGAACATATCTACCCTCTATCTTTAACCCTTAGGGTGGTTCCCATACAATTTCATTTTTTTATTATTAAGTTTTGGCGCGGGTGTGGATTTATATGGAAAATCTAAATGTATGGACCAGTTTAAGTGAAAGCTCCATGCCTATTTCGCGCATATAAGTTAGTTTTTTTTTGTCTACACTAGAAACTACCTAGAAAGAATTTATATGGCAAAACAATGTTTGCCGGGTCAGCTAGTATTATATATTAAGTATTATGAATGAATCGTCTTACAAACGCTTGCAAATTATTGAATTTTTATACACTCCACGAGAGTATTATGTCTTTGTGCATTTGTTTGTAACACCCAAAAGGAAACGAGATAGACCCATTGCTAATTATACCGATCGACTTAGAATAACTTTTTGAGTCGATTTAATGTCCGTCCAGTCAGTCCATCTATTCTTGTAATCACGATACAGGTTGCAATTGTAGACAGAACCAAATGAAACTTTGCACAACGAAGTTTTTCGGTACAGCGACGCTATTTAATTTAAAGAAAATCGGTTCAGATTTAGATATAGCCCCCATACGAATTTTACTCCCGATTTGACTCTTTTCACTCTAGATACCACATATTACAACAGATTTTCTTTAAAATTGGCAAAACATCTTATATTTCAACTAGAAACACCTGTGGTAAAAATATGTTAGATCGGTTAAGATTTATATATAGCACCTATACAAATTTCGCTCCCGATATGACTTTTTCCGCTCTAGAGACCACATATTTCACTTGATTTGCTTCAGATTACCTTGCATTACCTTATAATTCTACTAGAAACATCTGTGTTGAAAAAGGATTAAATCGGTTCAGATTTAGATATAGCCCCCATACAAATTTCGCTCCCGATTTGGCTTTTTCCGCTCTAGAAACCACATATTGTATCAGATTGTCTTCAGATTTGGCAAACATCTTATATTTCCACTAGAAACAACCATGGTGAATATAGGTCAGATTGGTTCAGATTTATATATAGCTCCCATACAAATTTCGCTCCCGATTTGACTTTTTCCGCTCTAGAAACCACATATTGTATCAGATTATATTTAAACTAGGAACACCTATAGTGAAAACAAGTCAGATCGGTTCAGATTTATATATAGCTCCATTAAAATTTCGCTCCCGATTTGACTTTTTCTGCTCTAGAAGCCACATATTGCAACAGATCCTCATCAAATTAGGCGAAAAATCTTATATTTGTTCTATAAAAAGCCATGGGGCAAATGGGTCAGATCGGTTCAGATTTATATATAGCTCCCACACAAATTTCACTTCCGATTTCACTTTTCCACTCTATAAATTACATATTTCAACAGATCTTCTTCAAATCTTCCAAAATATCTCTTATTTCAACTGGAAACACCAATGGTGAAAATGGGTCATCGGTTCAGATTTACATATAGCTCCCATACAAATTTCACCCCAAAAATTTCCCATACAAATTTCGGATAGACTTTTTCCGCACTAGAAAGCAGGAATTTTCACTAAATGAGCTCATTTTTAACACGTTATATATGAACTGGATGAACTTATTGTGAAAGTTAGTCACTATATATATATATATATTTGGATATAGCACCGATATAAATATTTCCAATTTGACAAATTGGACCAGGTAATATTAACCTATGATTAGGAAACATACAAAAATTCTTCCCGTTTTCACATTTTTACCGAGTTGAATTGCTTTCGGATAGAAAGTGGAGTGTATCATATAGTCGGCCCCGACCGACTTTAGCCTTTCCTTACTTGTTTTATCAAAATGCGTACTCTGTTAAGAAATTTCAAGTTCGAAAAATTGTGTTCAGCGACGAAGCTCATTTTTGGCTCAATGGGTACGTAAATAGGCAGAATTGTCGATTTTGGAGTTAATATCAGCCAGAAGCATTGAAAGAGCTAAGAATGCATCCAGAAAAAGTCACAGTTTGGTTCGGTTTATGGGCTGGTGGCTTCATTGGACTGTACTTCTTCAAAGATGATGCGAATCGTAACGTAACTGTGAATGGTGAGCGCTACCGTGAGATGATATCCAACTTTTGTTTGCCCAAATTGCAAGAGCTTGACTTGCATGACATGTTGTTTCAACAAGACGGGGTCACATGCCACACAGCACGCGCAACTTATTGACTTACTGAGAGGCGAGTTAGGTGAACATTTTATTTCACGTTCGGGACCGGTCAATTGGCCGTCTAGATCGTGTGATTTAACGCCTTTAGACTATTTTTTGTGGGGCTATGTTAAAGCTCATGTCTATACAGACAAGCCCAAGACGCATTGGAAGACAATATTGAAGCATTTATTCGTGAGATACCGGCCGAAATGTTGGAAAGAGTATGCCAAAATTGGACTAAACGGATGGACAATTTGAGGCGCAGTCAAGGTCAACATTTACATGAAATAATCTTCAAACATTAAATTATATGGACCGTACTATCGATTCAAATAAAGATTTCATGCGTTTTTCTGAATTTTATGTGTTTTTTTAATGAAAAACTTTCCTATAGCTCTTAAAAAATCACCCTTTATAAGAAAGATAAGAACAACAAGAGCTTGAATAATATATAAGGGTCAATTAATAGCGAATCATTTGTTGTACTTCAGTAAAAGTAAAACCAAAAATCTTAAAAAGTATCCCTATGAGAAAAACAAATTCATAGTGAACAGTGCGTAAAATCTACAAAAGTTTTGATATAATAATAAAATTTGTATGTATGCAGAGCTGTTAAATTTCGATTACGATTAGTAATCAATTACATTACTTTTTAAAAATAATCGTAATGATTATATTATCCACTATTCAACAATTTCTGATTACTAATTGATTACGATTACAAATAATCAAAAAATAATCAGGATTACTTGCGATTACCGTTACCTTTCGGTTTTAGCTGACAAAAGAACGAGAACAGAAAAAATCAAAACTGACATATATTGAAAAGTCAAAAGTTTTGACAAACAGACTACTATGACTCTCATACCGATTTCGCGAGAATCAAAAGTAATCACAAAAAATCAAAAGTAATCTAAAATAGTCAAAAGTAATCAAAAGTAATCTTTTAAAGTAGTCGAACTCATTTTTGATTACTTTTGATTATTTTTGATTATTTTTCAGTAATCGCAAGTAATCCTGATTATTTTTTGATTACTTGTAATCGTAATCAATTACTACTCGTATAAAACTGAATGTAATCGTATTGTAATCATTACTTCTACTTTAAAAAAAAGTAATCTAATTACTAATGATTACGATTACTAATCATTATTTAACAGCTCTGTATGTATGTATAATAAACAAGTAAGGAAAGGCTAAAGTCGGGCGGGGCCGACTCTATGATACACTCTACTTTCTATCCGAATACAATTCAATTCGGAGAAAAAGTGAAAACGGGAAGGTTGTTTGTATCCTGTAAATGTATGTGTTTGACAAAAAATTTTAAATCGGAAAGGACATTTGTATGAGGATATATTGAAACCTGGATCGAAATAGGTGAAATATAAAATGTATAATCTGGCTAAAATCAGTTAAACTTTTGGGAGCAATATTTGTATTTAGGCTATATTTAACCCTGAACCGCTCTTACCCACTTTCACCATAGTTTTGTTTAGTTGGATAAGATGTTGTGCCAATTTTAAAGAAAATCAGGTGGTTTCTATAGCGCAAAAGTCAAATCGGGAGCGACATTTGTGTGTTGTCATGGTGTCATGTTGTCCCAAATTTAAAGAAAATCGGGTACAATATGTGGTTTCTATAGCGCAAAAGTCAAATCGGGAGCGACATTTGTTTCTAGTTGGATATAGGATGTTGTGCCAAATTTAAAGAAAATCAAGTACAATATGTGGTTTCTAGAGCGGAAAAAGTCAAATCGGGAGCGACATTTGTATGGGGGCTATATCTAAATCTGAACCGATTTGACCATAGATGTTCCTAGTTTAAATATAAGATGATTTGCCAAATCTGAAGACAATCAGATATAATATGTGGTTTCAAGAGAGGAAAAAGTGAAATCGGGAGCCAAATTTGTATGGGAGCTATATATAAATCTGAACCGATCTAACACATTTTTACCACAGGTGTTTCTAGTTACAATATAAGATGGTTTGCCAATTTTAAAGAAAATCTGTTGTAATATGTGGTATCTAGAGTGAAAAGAGTCAAATCGGGATTGAAATTCGTATGGGGGCTATATCTAAATCTGAACCGATTTTCTTCAAATTAAATAGCGCTCGTCCTCGCTCCCGGATAGACTTTTCCGCCCCAGAAACCTTGAATTTTCACCGAATTTCATCAAAGTGAGCATAACACGTTATATTTGAACTGGAAGAACTTATTGTGAAAGTTAGTCACTTTATTCCATGTTTGGATATAATCCCGATACAAATATTCTTATCGATTTTGCAAATTGGACCAGGTCATATTAACCTGTGATTAGGAAACATACAAAAATTCTTCCCGTTTTCTCTTTTTTACCGAATTGAATTGTATTCGGATAGAAAGTGGAGTGTTTCATATAGTCGGCCCCCCGGCTTTAGCCTTTCCTTACTTGTTTTATTTTTGTATGTTATATTTCCGTGGCGCATTGATTTATCAATTTCATTTCATAAGTTCGAACATTTTCCCCGTGTTTTTTGTAAAATATGTTCGTGTCTAGACGAACATATTTTAATTTAGACGTTTCTAAATTAAAGACGACAAAGAATTCTCAGTCAGATTAGTTCGCTGTTTTAAATATACAAGTTTAAAACTACAAGTTTTCACTAGTGTCTCGTTTAAAATCCAATTTACGACGCCTTCTATTCTCACGTCTGCAGACAAAATGCTATATACAAAAACAAGTAAGGAAAGGCTAAAGTCGGGCGGGGCCGACTATATAATACCCTACACCACTCCCTGCGTATGTACCTCGCTTTGATTACTAAATCCAGGTATTTCATGGGAGCAATTTTCTGTAGTTCATATAAATTATACTATAAATTCATCTTTAGTCAAATTTAACGAATATGGTAAATAATATGGTAATTGATCCAATTGTCCGACAGACAAATACAAATTATACAGTAGTATACAAAAGTATGGACATATGGGTATCACCCAAACAATTCTCATTGCAATTCAATTCGGTAAAAAATGAAATCGGGAAGGATTTTTGCATCCTGTAAATGTATGTGTTTGACAAAAAATGTTAAATCGGAAAGGACATTTGTATGGGGTTATATTGAAACCAGGAACGATGTGACGCGCTTTCACCATGTCTGTTTATTGGTGAAATATAATATGTAAAATTGGCCAAAATCGGTTAAACATTCGGGATCAACATTTGTATGAGGGCTATATCTAAATCTGAACCGATCTTACCTACTTTCACCATTGGTTTTTTAGTTGGATTATAAGATGTTCTGCCAATTTTAATGAAAATCGGGTACAATATGTCGTTTCTAGAGCAGAAAATGTCAAATCGGGATCGACATTTGTATGGGGGCTATATCTAAATCTGAACCGATCTTACCCAATTTTTGCATAGGTGTTTCTAGTTGGATTATAAGATGTTCTGCAATATTTAAAAAAACCGGGTACAATATGTCGTTTCTAGAACGGAAAATGTCAAATCGGGAGCGACATTTGTATGGGGGCTATATCTAAATCTGAACCGATCTTATCCAATTTTTGCATACGTGTTTCTAGTTGCATTATAAGATGTTCTGCCAATTTTAATGAAAATCGGGTACAATATGTGGTTTCTAAAGCGGAAAAAGTGAAATAGGGAGCGACATTTGTATGGGGGCTATATCTAAATCTGAACCGATCTTACCCGATTTCGGCATAGCTGTTTCTAGTTGGATTATAAGATGTTGTACCAAATTTAAAGAAAACCGGGTACAATATGTGGTTTCTAGAGCGAAAAATGTCAAATCGGGACCGACATTTGTATGGGGGCTATATCTAAATCTGAACCGATTTCCTCCAAATTCAATACCAATGGTCCTTGGCCACAAAAAATAAATTCTGCCAAGTTTCATGACAATCGGACGACAATTGCGACCTGTAGAGTGCGAACAAGCTTAGATGGACAGCAGACGGACGGACGGACGGACAGACAGACATCGTTAAATCGACTCAGCTTGCGATTCTAAGCCGATCCGTATACTTAAAGGTGGGTCTAGCTCAATTATTTCTTGGTGTTACAAACATTTGGCGCGAAACTAACTTATAATACCCTAGACCACGAAGTGGTGTAGGGTATAAAAATTAACAAATGTTTAAAGTATACTTTTACATTGAAAATTCGTTTTATAAACCTATGATAAATGTTTTAGAATATGGCTGAACATGTTTTACAAAAACATTTTTTACATTTATAATTCGTGTGTATTTAAAATAAAGCAAAAACTAAAACTAAGCTACAATTTTAATAATAAATTTTAAACCATATTGAACATACCTGAAGGGAATTAATTTTTTCAGGGAATTGCCGGGAATGAAACTTTTCATTCCCGTTATAATATAGATGGACAACATGAAATCTCCCCATGGATTCTAAAACACCTGAGTTTAGTAGTCAAATTTAGGTATAGATGTAGGGAGTGGTTTAGGGTGCGTGCAGGGCCGTGCAGGGCCGTGCGCAAGCCCCCCCAGAGAGGTTTCGCGCATATACTTTTTATATATTCCGTTTGCAATGAGTGATTTCTAACATTTGCGATGGGACATTTTTATGGACCTATTTTCATCATAGATGCAACAACAACAGTTTCTGTTACTTCCAATGTTTTGGGAGTTTGCAATTATAATGCAAATCCATTTCGACAAACGAAGAAAACTGTTGTATACATACTTATTTCTCTTTGTTCATTTACAAGAACTGATCACATGTTTACCGCAAACAAACTAATTTTTCCCACAAAAGAAACTCATAAACGATGTTCACGTGTTTAAAATTTCGTTTCTACGAAATGCATTTTTTCTCTGCGTGTATATCTCTATTTTAAAATCTACTTTAAAGTTGCGAAACAATAAGAAATGAGTTTTAACTTACCAAAAATTTTTGTTATATTTATCACTTATGTCAAATATTTTTCAGAGTTAGTATTTTTTGTACATATGTAACAAGTATTATTCAAAAGAGAAACAACAAATTCAGTAACTTGGATCTACGTAGGAAAACGAAACTCTAAAATACCAATTATTTGATTTTTTTTATTAAAATTTCTAGCTGTTTCTTCTTGCATTTCATCGAATACAAAAAAAAACTGTATTTGTTATTCGAAGTTATACATATTTAAGATTATAAAAATGAAGAAACATTTACAGTTATTTCTTATTTAATCGGAATATGAGTATAAAGATTTTGAGTAAACATCCTGTTACTCATGTCCTATATAAATTTAAAAACCCAAAACTCTTTGATATCCTATTTAGACCCATACTTTGTCAAAAAGCATATCCAATTTTCTGCATTTATCATAGAAAAAATGCGGGACTGAAGGAATTTGACCGAGGAATTTGATCGTGTTTTGTGTAATATTTCTTCAAAATAAATAACGAGGGCTTATATTCAAAAGTGGCTATGAACCATTTTCTCGAAAATTAGTTTTTGATGCCAAACTATACTCAGGTTTGAATGTCATCTGTCGTATAAATTTGGAAAAGATTTTTTCTAAAGCCATTTTTTTAATTTTCTGATTTGGCTATCCCCTCGCACGTTCGTTTATGACTGCATAAGTGGCTATGAACATAAAAATAATAGAAATAAAATAGTTCAACAATGGAGCAGCATAAAACTTTTGTTTTTGTTTAAAACATTTTTCTAGATTCAGGGCATATCGTACTATCAAATTCCATCATTTCGCGTTAATAGCATTTTGATTCCCCTGAAATAGGAAAAATGGTGGCTCTAATGTCACAAATTGTGAGAAGTATATTTAGAAAAACCGGCGTAACTTTTTATTATATTGATAATACCAAAATATTTCTTTGGTATGTGATTGCTGACTTCATGGGGAATATTTGTTTCAAATTATGAATGAAGAAAGTTAAAATAAAAGGAATTTCAACGGCGAATTATGGATTTTTCATAAATTGCAGCGATTTTCGCGACTGGCTACATATACGTTACAAGCGACCAATCTGACGGATGAATAAACAATAATCTTATTCTTATTTCAACATTCATAGTGCTCAATTTTAAACATACGAAAGTGGCTATGAACCATGAAACCGCGAATAATAGGAAATTTCGAAAACTTTTTAATCGTAGCAATTAGTAATCCTTTTTAGATTAAACTGTAGAAGAACGATTAATAATTTCTCTTTAAATTAAGGAGAAAATCGGTTTTTTCTCTCTCCTGAAAAGTTATGTTTTTGTTCATAGCCACTTATGAATATAAGGCCTCGATATGTATGTATGTAATTTCAAGCAACTATTTAAAAAAAGTTCTACACTTAGAGAACAAGTCTGTTAATAAAAGCAGCGATTGTCTGCTGCCTATCAGCAGACACTTTTCTGCTATTACAGCTTTGGCATAACAGCAGTTTTCTGCAATCTTACATCACCATTCACAATGCTAAAGAGTTTGCAGTCTACTAAAATTGGCTGTTGTTAATTAAAATATAAAAATAGATAAGATAGCTGGAATTTTCTTTTATATTAGCTTGGGACAATATGCGTATCATATATATTGCTAAAAACAGCAAACAGCTGTTTACCATCTCAGCAGATACAAATCTGCTGTCTCTTTTTTAACAGCTGAAAATCTGCTCTTTCAGTAGACTTTCTGCTTTCCTTTACTGACATATTCCTTTGAGTGTACTGATAGATGGATTACTGAAATGTCATTTTGCAGACAATGTCTGTCGGACGAATGTATCAAAATATTTCTCGAAGATCCTGTCAATAAAATATGAGTGGTTTCTAAACGCTCCAATAAATGTTTATGGCAGATTATCATGAATTTTTTGAGAAATATTTCATGTTGTCATTTTTTGTATCAGTTTTGCATACTCCGAAGCAAAACTATTTGTTTGATTTTTTTAGTTAAATTGAACTTATTTTAATTTCACCGTACAAAATAAAATTTTCCTCAGTTTAAGTAAAAAAATACTCGTTTTGAGGAAAAAAATCAGCAAAATTGTCCTCAGTTTGAGTAAATATTTACATGATTTGAGTAAACATTTACTTAGTTTTAGGAAATTTTCAGCAAAATTTTATTAAGATTTAGTAAAAATGTACTTAGTTTTAGGAAAATTATGCTTAAATTTAGTAAAAAATTACTTGGTTTCCCCCCAAGGGAAAATCCTGCGCACGGGCCTGGGTGTGTGGATACCTCTAATTGAGTAGATACATAATATAAAGTATTTTTTCCGAATTCGGGTACCAACCAAACGGCTGCACTTAAAATAATGAAATTCAGATTCTGATTCCACGTAAAATAAAAAGGATTTTTCGAAATTCGTACTTTTTAGGGTTAACATGAAAAAACCTACCAAATGATCGCTGCTAGAGTCATGTAATTCGGTATATACATTCCCCTGGATAAAGATTTTTCCAAATTCGTACTGTCAAGGGATACAATGGGAACAGAGGGATAAAAATGGTACCAACTAAATGGCTACAGCTAGAATGATAAAATTTGGTCTGTGGATCCCTCTAATTGCGTAGACACGTAAAATAAAGAAATTTTAGAAAGTCGAATTTTTAAAGTGCTAAAATCGGAAGAAGGAGATAACAATGGTACCAACCAAATGGGCGCAGTTAGAATCATAGAATTCGTTGTATACATTCCTCTGACTGTATAGATTGTTCCGAATTCATACTTTTTTCTTGTACAGCATAAATGGGTAGAATCATGAAGTTAGGTTGTCACTGTATACGTGAGAGATAATGGACTTTCAAAATTTGAGCTTTTGGAATTAAAGTAGGATGGAAATACAACCAACTCTTGCACCCACTATCTACCAATATTGATGGTATTTAAGCTTTTTTGAAGATTGAAGACAGCATCTGTGGAATGCAATCTATGAGGGGAATATAAAATTCGGCCTGGCCGAACTTTATGCCATTTTTACTTGTTTCGCATAATATGCGTAAAGGCTAATTTGTCTGTACAAAAATTATGGTGTAATATTATAAAATCTGATATTAAAAAGTTTACAAATTAATAAATTTATATATACATTATATATTATAAGATATTCAATTCCAATTGTTTAATTTATATATTGATTTCCTCAATTTTAAAATGTTCTCCTCTGGGAAATGTGCAAATACAGCTACGCAGAATAAAAGTTTTTAACCCATTTTCATTTTCATTGTGGACAAAATCCCCAATGCTCAATACATTGGGGATTATATCCGGATGACGTAAACATGTATCAAACAATCCATTTCCGGACTTTTCCCGTCAAAGCTTGTTGTGTCGAGCATTCTGAGTGATTTTATCAACAATTTACAACACCAGCAGAGCAACGTTATCGATGATTGTGAAACTAGAGTATTATGGACGCTTATATTTATTTGGATTATTATAAGGGAGACAAATTCAGAAAATAAAAATAGAAATAATTTTCAAATTGTTTATTTATATACCTTATTTTTATGTTACTCACACACAATGACAGTTTATATACGTTTAGTTTACTCTTTAATAAATGAAACCCCATTCAAACCCAAAACCAACAATTTAGTTCTTCATTGAAGAAGTTGCACATTCAGACTTCTGGCGAGTTATTATTATTATGTTTTACTTAAAATGTTAAAGCAATTGGACTTCAGTTGCACCGTCCTCCGTCTGTACCCTTATAAAGGCAGTGGTTACTTTTGAAATTCAATTTCAAATAAAAAACTCTTTAGTTAGACCGCATGTGGGCGGTGTGGCGTTGGTGTGTATGTGCAATGAAACGAGTTTCGCCCTGGGGTCTCTTTAGTGGCCGGGACTCTTTTGCATGGCTATTATGCTGGCACTTCCCATAATATGCAACATTTGGTTAACACTCGGAGCAATCGTTCTTCATTTGTTCGTTTTTTTACATTTAGTATGGCTACACATCACATTCTTCTTCGTCTTTTTCTTCTTGTTCTGAATGAAGTAATAGCTGCCGGGATTTTGTTCAGAATGAAAGGGTTGTCATCCTGAAAATAGCCTCTTCTCCAACATCATCTTTAGGGTACTTTCCTGGTAGCAAATGATTCTATGTGGCAGTGTCTGTGTGTGTGTTGTACTTCTTTGTGTATAGCATGTATACATATGTATATTTGTGCAGATGTATATGTGTGTGTGTGTTTCTGTGTGGTCCCGTAGATGTTGGTGTGTAATGCAAACAAACAAACTCATACACTTACACATATGAGTCATTCCATGACAAATGGTAGGGATTTTTGCCAACTAAAGGAATTTCTCGATAATCGGGGATAAAATGGGGAAAATGGATGTTTGCCAACAAAAGGCATTTCTCGAAAATCGTACTTTAAGGGGATAAAGTGGGATAAAAATGAAGCATTTTTTGGCACCATTGGCTGAATACCAAGTAATGTAATTCCGTGTATTCATTCCTCTGATTAAGTAGAAGCACACTACACAGACATTTATCGAAATTCGTACTTTAAAGGGATAAACTGGGAAAAGGGGGATAAAAATGGTACCAGCTTGAATCATGAAATTCGGTGTATACTTTCCTCTATCTATGTAGACACGTACCATAAAGACATTTTTCGAAATTTGTGCTTGTAGGGAGAATGGGGACAAAAGGGAATAAAAAGGGTACCAACCAAAAGGCTGTTAGAATCATGAAATTTGGCGTGTACTTTCCTCTATCTGTGCAGACACACACCATAAAGGCATTTTTTGAAATTTGTGCTTGTAGGGAGAATCGAGACAAAAGGGATAAAAAAGGTACCAATTTGTGCTTGTAGGGAAAATCGGGCAAAAAGGTGATAAATATGGTACCAACCACAAAACTGTTAGAATTATGAAATTCGGCGTATATGTCCCTTCTACTGCATAGACGCGCAACTTAAAGGAATTTTTTGCAAATTGTACTTTTAGGGCGAGAACTGGGAGAAAAGGGGATAAAAACAGTAACAACCAAATGGGTGCAGCTAGAATAATGAAATTAGGTATATACTTCGTTTTGACTGCGTAGATGCAAACAATAATGGATCTTTCGGTTTTCGTACTTTAAGGTGAAAATGGGGAAAAAGGGATAAAATTGGTACCAACCAAACGGCTGTATGTGAAATAATGAAATTCGGTGTATATATTGCCCTGATTGCGTAGACGCATAATATAAAGACATTTTTCGAAATTTGTGTTTATAAGGGAAATCGAGACAAAAGGGGATAAAAATTGTACCATCCAAACAGCAGCAGCTAGAATCATGAAATTAGGTGTATACATTTCTCTGACTGTGTGGAAATTCGGATTTTCGTACTTTTACGTGAAAATAGCGAAAAAGGGATAAAAATGGTACCAACCAAATGGCCAGAGCTAGAATCATGAAATTAGGTGTCTACGTAGCTCTGACTGCGTAGACACAGAAAATAAAATATTGTTACGATTTTCGTACTTTTACGTGAAAATAGGGAAAAAGGGATAAAATTAGTACCAACAGCTTGGCTACAGCTAGAATAATGAAATTTGGTGTATACATTCCTCTGACTGTGTAGACGCACGCCATAAAGGCATTTTTTTTAATTTGAGCTTATAGGGTAAAATAAGAACAAAAGGGATAAAAATAGTACCACCCAAATGAATGCAGCCAGCTCACTGCGTGGATGCGTAACATAAAGTAATTTTTCGCAAATTGTGCTTTTAGGTGGTAGACTGGGAGAAACGGGATACAATTGGTACCATTCAAATCAATCAACTCGACTAATGAAATTTTGTTTATACATTCCCCTGACTGTGTAGACGCACACTCTAAAGGCATTTTGTGCTTGTAGAGGGAAATAGGGACAAAAGCGATAAAAATAGTACCAACTAAACGGCTCCAGCTAGAATCACGAAATTATGTGTATATGTTGCTCTGACTGCGTAGACCCAAAAAATAGGAAATCTTTGGATTTTCATACTTTAGGGGTAAAATGAGAAAAGGGATAATATTGGTACCAACCGAATGACTGCAGCTAGAATCATGAAATTCGCTGTATAGATTCCTCTGGGTACGTCGACGCACACCATAAATGCATTTTTCGAAATTTGAGTTATAGGAGGAAATCGGGACAAAAGGGGGATAAATATGGTACCACTCAAAATGCTGTTAGCATCGTGAAATTAGGGTTTTCCGCATCTCTGACGCGAAGCATAAAGGATTTTTTCACAAATTGCTCTTTTAGGGGAAGATTGAAAAAAAGGGGGATAAAAATGGTACCAACCACAGGGCTGCAGCTAGAGTAATGAAATTAGGTGTCTACGTAGCTCTGACTGCGTAAACGCTAAAAATAACAAATCTTTGGATTTTCGTACTTTCACCTGAAAATAGGGGAAAAGGGATAAAAATAGTACCGACCAAACGGCTTTTAGAATCATGAAATTCGGCGTATGCGTTTCCTTGAATGCGAAGAAACAAGAAATAAAAGATCTTTCGTTTTTCGTACTGATAGGTGAAAATTGGGGAAAAAGGGATTAAATTGGTACCAACCAAATGACTCTAGTTAGGATCACGAAATTCTGTGTATACGTTCCTCTGACTGCAAGTGACATAAAGGTATTTCTTGTAAATTGTACTTTAGGTGGAAGATAGGGAAAAGGGGATAAAAATGGTACCAATCAAACAGCTGCAACTAGAATGATGAAGTTAGGTGATTATCCAGCTCTGAATGCGTAGACACAAAACATAACATATTTTTCGAAATTTGTATCCCGCTACAATAGGGGGACAAAAGGGGATACAAATAGTACCAACAAAACGTGTACAGGTAGAAGCATGTAATTTGTCTGTCTTCACCGACTTGCTTCATATTTTGCACAACACCGTATACTTCAACTAGAGACGTCTGTGGTGAAAGTGGGTTAGATCGGTTCAGATTCACATATATACCCCATACAAATGTCGCTCTCGAAACCACATATTTTAAACAATTTTGTTAAAATTTGGCACACCACCTTATATTTGGACTAGAAATATCTATGGTGATAGTGGATTCGATCTGTTCAGACTTATATTTAGCTCCCTTATAAACGATCTCGATTTGATTGTTTACGCTCTTGAAAGCACATATTATTGATTTTCTTCAAACTTGACAAAACACGTTATAAGCACATATGGCAAAAGTGGATCCATGAAATAGGACCCACGCATCCCGATTTCACTTTTTCATCGAATTATATAGAAAGTGCAGGACATCATGCAGTCGGCCCCGCCCGACTTTGGCCTTTCCTTACTCGTTATTTGTTTGGTTATTGTTATTTGTGCCGTAGTGCATACACACATACATCTGAACCTGTCGTCAAATATAGAGAGACCTCAATCTCTGTATTGCTCAGCGGTTCAATTCATCCTCCCTAATGTACACACGTAATGTTTACATATTGCCTTAAGTACCTACCCAGTCCATTGTGTGTGTACAATGTACACATGCATCGAGAGGCTGGCATACATATATATATACTCGTACAATGATTTCGTCCTCTTTTTAATACACCTTTACCCCATTTTTATTTTGATTCGCATATTTACAGTTCCTCATGTGGAAATACTGGATGAACGTGGCTCGACGACACCAGAGAAATATTACAAAGCCGGCAGTACCATTGAACTCCAGTGTGTCATATCGAAAATTCCACAGCCGACATCGTACATAACATGGCGGCACAATACACGTTTGTTAAACTATGACACCAGTCGCGGTGGCATTAGGTAAGTACCCCCACATCATGCAGGCATCCTCCAACTCAAACTCAAACTTGTACACCTACACATATATGGATATTCTTGTACATCCGCACCCACACACTCTCAATACCACAAAATCCAATTACGCGCACACACACGTTAAAATGTATCCTGAATATATAAGGATATAGTTAGTGTAGGAAGCAAGGAGTCTCTCATAAATGTAGGCAATAGATTCGCCCTCTTGAAGGAGCTACAAATTTGGTGGCAGACTGTCAAAATGGCAAATTAAGTTTCAAATTGAAAATGGCTTAATCCCAGGAAAAATTAGTGACATCCAGCCAGGCATGTATACAACATACCCATGTATGCGTGAACTTCTATACATTCGTGTGGCCCAAAATTCTAGAGAAACACTAAATGTGTGAATCTTTTAAAAATATTTCAGATGGCTCACGACCATTTTGCATCGGTAGTTTATAGAATAAAAATTTATTTACAAATGCATGGTGAAATTTATTACTTCGATAAAAAACTCACACCATTTTGGAAAGGTCAGAACAAGAGCTTTAATACTATTTAAGAGAAAATCAAATTAATATTGAACATTGCGTAAAATCAAAAATAAATTGAGATATCTAAACGAAATGTTTGGAATAATGTAGAAAAAATGTCGAGGAAAGTATTACCTATCAAGTCTTTGTATTTTTGTCTAACAAAATACCCAAATTCCCAAAGTGGGGAAATCATGTTCCAATTTTGTTTTTTGTTATACACTACACCACCTCGTGGTCTAGGGTATTATAAGTTAGTTTCGAGCCAAATGTTTGTAACACCAAGAAATAATCGAGCTATACCCACCTTTAAGTATACCGATCGGCTTAGAATCACCACCTGAGTCGATTTAACGATGTCTGTCTGTCCGTCTGTCCGTCCGTCCGTCCGTCTGCCGTCCATCTAAACTTGTTCGCACTCTACAGGTCGCAATTGTTGTCCCATTGCCATGAAACTTGGCAGAAGTTATTTTTTCTGGCCAAGGCCCATCGCTATTGAATTTGGAGGAAATCGGTTCAGATTTAGATATAGCTCCCATACAAATGTCGCTCCCGATTTTACATTTTACACTTTAGAAACCACATATTGTACCCGATTTTCTTTACATTTGGTACAACATCTTATAATCCAACTAGAAACACCTATGCTGAAATTGGGTAAGATCGGTTCAGATTTAGATATAGCCCCCATACAAATGTCGCTCCCTATTTCACTTTTTCCGCTTTAGAAACCACATATTGTACCTGATTTTCTTTACATTTGGTACAACATCTTATAATCCAACTAGAAACACCTATGCTGAAATTGGGTAAGATCGGTTCAGATTTAGATATAGCCCCCATACAAATGTCGCTCCCTATTTCACTTTTTCCGCTTTAGAAACCACATATTGTACCTGATTTTCTTTACATTTGGTACAACATCTTATAATCCAACTAGAAACACCTATGCTGAAATTGGGTAAGATCGGTTCAGATTTAGATATAGCCCCCATCCAAATGTCGCTCCCGATTTGACATTTTCCGCTCTAGAAACGACATATTGTACCCGATTTTCTTTAAATTTTGCAGAACATCTTATAATCCAACTAGAAACACGTATGCAAAAATTGCGTAAGATCGGTTCAGATTTATATGTAGCCCCCATACAAATGTCGCTCCCGGTTTGACATTTTCCGCTCTAGAAACGACATATTGTACCCGATTTTCTTTAAATTTTGCAAAACATCTTATAATCGAACTAGAAACACCTATGCTGAAACTGGGTAAGATCGGTTCAGATTTAGATATAGCCCCCATACAAATGTCGCTCCCTATTTCACTTTTCCGCTTTAGAAACCACATATTGTACCCGATTTTCTTTACATTTGGTACAACATCTTATAATCCAACTAGAAACACCTATGCTGAAATTGGGTAAGATCGGTTCAGATTTAGGTATAGCCCCCATCCAAATGTCGCTTCCGATTTGACATTTTCCGCTCTAGAAACGACATATTGTACCCGATTTTCTTTAAATTTTGCAAAACATCTTATAATCGAACTAGAAACACGTATGCAAAAATTGGGTAAGATCGGTTCAGATTTAGGTATAGCCCCCATACAAATGTCGCTCCCGATTTGACATTTTCCGCCCTAGAAACGACATATTGTACCCGATTTTCTTTAAATTTGGCACAACATTTTATAATCGAACTAGAAACACCTATGCTGAAACTGGGTAAGATCGGTTCAGATTTAGATATAGATCCAAACAAATGTCACTCCCTCCGCTCTAGAAACCACATCTTGCACCCGAGTTTCTTTAAATTTGACACAACATCTTATAATATAACTATGCTAACCTTTAGAAACACCTATGCTGAAAGTGGGTACGATCGGTACAGATTTAGATATAGCCCACATACAAATGTCGCTCCCGATTTGACGTTTTCCGCTCTAAAATCCACATATTGTACCCGTTTTTCTTTAAAATTGGCACAACATCTTATAATCAAACCTATGGTGAAAGCGGGTAAGATCGGTTCAGATTTAGATATCGCACTCATGCAAATGTTGCTCCCGAATGTTTAACCGATTTTGGCCAAACTTTATATATAATATTTCACCAATAAACATACATGGTGAAAGCGTTCCAGGTTTCAATATACCCCCATACAAATGTCCTTTCCGATTTAACATTTTTTGTCAAACACATACATTTACAGGATGCAAAAATCCTTCCCGATTTCACTTTTTTACCAAATTAAATTGTAATGAGATAGAAAGTCCGTCCGTCTTTAGAATTTCCTTACTGGTTTGGGAGAAGCCCATTAGGGCGTACCTCAAAAAAAAAGTTCGCCGTACACCTTCGAATATGAAGTATTATTGAAAGGTAGTTTCAAAAAAAAAATTTTTATTTTTTTATGCCGAACGTAGGGGTCGCGCTTTTACATTTTTCTATATAACTTGTATTTATAAACGGATTTTAAAGTGTGATACATCGATGTTTTTGTCTCGACGAGGCCGATTTTTTTGTCTTTGAAGTCATTGAGCTCAAGCACCCCCTTCTGGTACTTACCCATCATTTCTCAGTTGCTACTACCCTAATGTACCACTCGAAAATTAAAGCTCGCATAAAATCATGAATCATGTTTGAGCTCAATGACTTCAAAGACAAAAAAATCGGACAAAAACATCGATGTATCACACTTTAAAATCCGTTTATAAATGCAGAAGTTATATAGAAAAATGTAAAAGCGCGACCCCTACGTTCGGCATAAAAAAATAAAAAAAAATTTTTTGAAACTACCTTTCAATAATACTTCATATTCGAAGGTGTACGGCGAACTTTTTTTTTTTTACTTGTAACCTGGTACGCTCTAATGCCCATATGTCCATACTTTGGTATAACCCAAATGGGGTCCCATTCTGATCTATTATAGCTCTAGAAACTACATCTTACATCGGATCTTCTTCAAATTTTGCAGATCATGGTACTTTTCAACCAGGAATACCTGCCGTGAATGAGAAATATGTAGGCCCATGTTTTGGACCAGGCCCAAAATGTAGTTATAGGCCCCCTTTTGAAATGTCGGTCCGATTCATCCTATTACTACTGTATAATTTGTATTTGTCTGTCGGATAATTGGATCAATTACCATATTATTAACCATATTCGTTAAATATGACTAAAGATTAATTTATTTATAGTATAATTTATACTGTATAATTTATATGAACTACATAAAATTGCTCCCATGAAATAAATGGGTTTAGTAATCAAAGCGAGGTACATACGCAGGGACTCGTGTAGGGTATTATATAGTCGGCCCCGCCCGACTTTAGCCTTTCCTTACTTGTTTTTTACTAAAATGACCTCAGTTTCCTCACAGCTATCGCAGGAAAAAGAGAGCATCCGAAAAAGTGAAAAAGATGTTCAGCTTGTGATTTGGAAGTAGTGAAAATTGAGATCTTCACCAATGAATTTAACGTGGAGTTGTCATAGGAGGGATGTCCTTTATTTTTAGAGACTTAAAAGTTATTTTAAAGTGTTGTAAAGGAAACACTTTTTCTCTAGCTTCCATTTCTATTTTAAAAAATCCGTCTCCACCGGGGGGTAGAACAGCAGACCTTCTGGTTATTACTACGGCACTTTAATCATCTCAGATATCCTCTGTTGTGAGTAGAGTGATCAAAAACGCGGTTTTTCTGTAATGTTTTCGGATTTGTCGAAAACCGTGATTTCAAAATACCCAGTTTCCCGGTTTTCTTTTTATAAAAAACTGGTTGGGCCGGGATTTCTTGAAACGGTAAAAAGTCATGAAACGTGTTTGGTCCAAACATACTTAGGGCCTTTAGCCACTCCTTCAATGCGTTACACTTTTTTTCTGTCCCAAATAATATATACCCCTCCTACTCTGTAGAGTAGGTACGGATAGTCAAAATCAGTTGCAATTTTGTATTTGAAAATGTTTTTATAATAACAATAAACCAATGAAATATTTATGCCTTTGCCACGCCCCTTCTAGTACCTCCCACACAATTGTCCCTATCCTATGTTAATTTATTCTTTATAACTCCTATATCGGTAACTGAAATCCACTTGTGGCATAAATAGTTCGAACCTAAATATTATATGCTTTGGATTTTAATTCTAAGAATGAGGGTATATATAAGTCGGTTTAACCGACTGAAACTTACTTTTTGGAAATGTGCTTCCTACGGAAGTACTTCGTTTTTTTTGCTGGGCTGTGAGAAACAGTTCGACAAAGTCGAAAGAAGAAATTACGTTTTTTTTAATTTTCAAAATCTGAAAATGGCGGAAATCAAATACGTAAAAATATGCTAAAAACATTAAAACAAAAAATAAAAGAATTTAATTTTCTATAAAATATAAAATACGAAAAATAGCCAATTTTATAGAGAACTCATTTTATGAATTCCACATTAAATCGTCGAAAACTTTCTAAAGGTCTTCCGATTTTGAAGCAAATTTGTGAGTATGTTTGGTATTGCAAAATATAGGGTGGGACATGTCCGATAAAATGATAATTCAAAATTAATAGTTTCCTGTGTAATTAGTTAGCTCTTATTTGACACAAAGTAACAATTTTGGAAATTTCTAAAATCTTGATAATTTACTGAAAGTCAATTTTTAATAAAAATTTAATAAATAATTTCTTGTTTAATAAATAATTTAATTTCTTGTTAAACAAATTGGTACTGATATTTTATTTATATATTTTATTTATGTATATTATATCTACAGCTTTCATTTGTTCGGTGACTTATAGTGAAATTTGACGCAGAATATTTTTCCATTCGCATTACCCCCTTCCCCACCACAATATTCAGTTTTATGGAACACTCTAGCGCCAATTCGGAAAAAGTACAAAATTAACCGAAAAAATAATTTTATTGTTATACCCTCCATCTCCAGGATGGGGGTATACTAACTAACTTGATCGTCATTAAATTCTAAGACGATCTAGCCATGTCCGTACGTCCGTCTGTCCGTCTGTTGAAAGCACACTAGCATCTAAACGAAAGAAGCTAGGACGTCCAAATTTTTCATAAATGCGTCTTATAGTCGTAGATCGGTTGGGATTGAAAATGGGTGATATCGGCCCAAAAGGAAATTTGTTTGCCTCACAAGGACTAAAAATACCAATAATAACCCCTAATATTTTAGAGTATTTAAGGATATTTTTCAATATGTATGCTTGTACTTACTTGATATTGGGTATGAGCATTCCCCCTATAACAGAAACGAGCACAATAAAGTGATTTTTATACGTAGGGGGTTAAATGGGGAAAAAAGGGATAAAAATGGTACATATCAAACGACAACAGCTAGAAACACGAAATTCAGTGTGTCCTTTCCTCTAATTGAGTAGAGTAAGAGTAGAGTAGAGTAGGAGTAGAGGTTGAAATGGAAAAAAGGGATAAAAATAGTACCAAACAAATGACAACAGCTAGAGTCATGAAATTCGGAGTGTACATTCCTCTGGCTGCGTAGACACGAAAAATAAAATGTTTTTTCCAAATTCGTACTTTGAAGGGATACAATGAGAGCAGAGGGATAAAAATAGTACCAACTAAACGACTACAGCTAGAATGATGAAATTCGGTGTATACATTCCTCTAATTGCGTAGACACGTAAAATAAAGAGATTTTAAAAAGTCGTACTCTTAAGGGGGCACAATTGGGAAGAGGGGTTAAAAATGGTAGTAATCAAATGGCCGCAGCTAGAATCATGAAATTCGGCGTATACATTCCTCTGACTGCAGGCAAAATACAAAGATTCGTACATTTTACTTTTGCGGCAAAAATTGGTTGAATCGTGAAGTTAAGCTATTTTGCACTATGTACGTTAGATAATGGATTTTCAAAATTTGTACTTTTGGTATTAAAATGGAATGGAATACCTACCAATATTTATGGTATTTAAGCTCTTTGAAAATATAAATATAAGAATATTTATTTTTGAATTGACTTGAAGCAAAAGACATAAATGAATAAGAAGGTCCGTCCGACTCTTTGATTTCTGACAGTTACGTGCGATTAAAATGTAAATGCAAGAGCGATACACTTTTTCCCACTCTTAGGTGAAGAATGGGTGTTTCAAAGTGAATATTTTTCGTGTTTTTTGTTTAATTGTGAATCAAGTAAAGAAAACAGCACAAAGCAACGACAAACAACATAAAAATACTAAGAAACTGTGTCGTATTTTACTCGAATTTTGTGAACATTTTACTTATTATTTTTTATTTAACTAATTGCTAAAAAATTTTATTGAAATATAAGGCAAAAATTATCCTATTCTTCTTTGTTCCCGGCGTTCTTAATTTTGAAATTTTTATGTTATTTTGAATGATTTCTGTCAAAACCGCCGACAGCACTCTATTAAATTTTATTTTTCACATTTTAATCTAATGTAACTCGCTCGATTTTTAAAATGAGACGGACGGACCTTCTTATTCATTTATGTTTTTTGACTTGAAGTATTATATCGATATGTAAACGTGTCGGTAGCCTTGCCTTATAAGCGTGTTTTGAAATAATAAAAATATTATATCTATATATATAAAAGAGTTGCGTTACTGACTGACTGACTTATCATTGACCAGCCCCCAGACCAAACGGCTGAAGCCAGGGTCATGAAATTTTCAGGGTAGTTCCCAAATATGACGTAGACGTCGACTAAGAAAGGGTTTTACGAAATTCGTACTTTTAGGGGATAAAATGGCCCAAAAGGGATAAACATCGAACCTTCGTCCTGACTAAACGGCAGTAGCTATAAACGTGAAATTCGGTGAGTTCCTTGCAATGGCCATGCAGACGAGCTACAAATAGGGATTTTCGAAATTTGTACTTTTAAGGGACGAGCGGGACAAAAAGGGATAAAAATGGTACCAACTAAAGTATTACAGCTAGAAACGTGAAATTTAGTATGTAAATTTCTCTGACCATATAGAAACGAAGTAAAATTGGATTTTTCGAAATTTGTACTTATAAGGGACGAGCGGGACAAAAAGGGATAAAAATGGTACCAACTAAAGTATTACAGCTAGAAACGTGAAATTTGGTATGTAAATTCCTCTGACCACATAGAAACGAAGTAAAATTGGATTTTTCGAAATTTGTACTTTTAAGGGACGAGCGGGACAAAAAGGGATAAAAATGGTACCAACTAAAGTATTACAGCTAGAAACGTGAAATTTGGTATGTAAATTCCTCTGACCACATAGAAACGAAGTAAAATTGGATTTTTCTAAATTTGTACTTTTAAGGGACGAGCGGGACAAAAAGGGATAAAAATGGTACCAACTAAAGTATTACAGCTAGAAACGTGAAATTTGGTATTTAAATTCCTCTGACCATATAGAAACGAAGTAAAATTGGATTTTTCTAAATTTGTACTTTTAAGGGACGAGCGGGACAAAAAGGGATAAAAATGGTACCAACTAAAGTATTACAGCTAGAAACGTGAAATTTGGTATTCAAATTCCTCTGACCATATAGAAACGAAGTAAAATTGGATTTTTCTAAATTTGTACTTTTAAGGGACGAGCGGGACAAAAAGGGAAAAAATGGTACCAACTAAAGTGTTACAGCTAGAAACGTGAAATTTGGTATGTAAACTCATCTGACCATATAGAAACGAAGTAAAATTGGATTTTTCGAAATATGTACTTTTAAAGGGACGAGCGGGACAAAAAGGGATAAAAATGGTACCAACTAAAGTATTACAGCTAGAAACGTGAAATTTGGTATTTAAATTCCTCTGACCATATAGAAACGAAGTAAAATTGGATTTTTCGAAATTTGTATTTTTAAAGATCGAGCGGGACAAAAAGGGATAAAAATGGTACCAACTAAAGTATTACAGCTAGAAACGTTAAATTTGGTATTTAAATTCCTCTGACCATATAGAAACGAAGTAAAATTGGATTTTTCTAAATTTGTACTTTTAAGGGACGAGCGGGACAAAAAGGGATAAAAATGGTACCAACTAAAGTATTACAGCTAGAAACGTGAAATTTGGTATGTAAATTCCTCTGACCATATAGAAACGAAGTAAAATTGGATTTTTCGAAATTTGTACTTTTAAGGGACGAGCGGGACAAAAAGGAATAAAAATGGTACCAACTAAAGTATTACAGCTAGAAACGTGAAATTTGGTATGTAAATTCCTCTGACCATATAGAAACGAAGTAAAATTGGATTTTTCGAAATTTGTACTTATAAGGGACGAGCGGGACAAAAATGGATAAAAATGGTACCAACTAAAGTATTACAGCTAGAAACGTGAAATTTGGTATGTAAATTCCTCTGACCATATAGAAACGAAGTAAAATTGGATTTTTCGAAATTTGTACTTCTAAGGGGTGCGCGGGACGAAAAGGGATAAAAATGCTGTACAATCCTGTGTTACCAAATAAAGTACATATTTTTAGGGGAGCAAAAACACATGTTACCTATAGTGATTTTTCAAAATGTGTACTTTTTGGGAAAGAGGTGCAAAAAGTTATAAACTGGCTGGCTGAATCTAGAAACATGAGATCGAGGATATAAATGGTTGTAATTTTTTGTTCAAAACTTAAAAAAGTAGAAAACTATACATACGAAGTAGTTCAGCTAAAATAGTGCATATCGACAAGCACATTCATTTGACTGTGTGTGAGTGTTAGCTAATAGGAGCTTACCAAATTACTATTTTAGATTTATCTATATCCACCAAAAGAAAATTAAATAAATACTATCCAAAAACAAAGACGGATAAAATTAACAAATAACTGGCTCTTTCGCGTGCGAAGCAGCGGGTACTGCTAGTTTATTTATAAAATTATTTTTTCAATATTTGTATTTGTTTTGGTTTGGCTAAATTACAAAATATATATTTTCCTGTAATACTACTGCACTTCTACGAAAATCGACAGCCTCTGTGGAATACAATCCATAGTGGAGGGTATACAAAGTTCGGCCCGGCCGAACTTATCTCCGTTTTTACTTGTTTTGATTTATTTCTGGCATTTAACTTTAGTTTTGAGTTTTGGTGTATTCTTGAACTTATAGTAGAATTTTATGGCAAATATTTTTGTAGTACTTTTTGACTGTGTTTTAGACGTGTTTTTAAACCTTTTGCACAAAAGGGACCAAAAAGACCTAAATATTGAGGAGCTGGAGGATTAAGTAATATTTCTGAACATATTCTATACTTCAAATGTGTGGATCATAAGGTTTCCTATGCCACTACATCATAAGAATGTACAAAAGGGGGATATTTACCCCCCTCTAAAATGATCATCACACGTAAACTTTTATAACGTCGATACATGTATATTCTTTCTTTAGCACCGCTATCAGAACCTAGTTATTTTTTGTCCAACAGTGTATTTATCTTTCATTTTGAATTCCTAAAATTTGTCCTATTTACGCTGGGGTCATCAACACTTATGACCTTCATAGTCCACAGACTATGAAGGAACTCTTGATAATGAATTTGCAATATTTTGAAAAGTTTAAAGTATTTTGGGCCACTCTAACGTCCATACATTCCAACTATGTACATATGTATATGGGGAAATTGTCAGGCAATGTCATTGCTTACAAAAAGATTTTATTAGATTGAAGCCAAACATGTTGAAAATTGCTTCTACTAAATATAATACAGCCTCTGTAACGGGATAGTCGTTACATTATGTGGCAATAACGCGAGCTGTCAGGGAGTCGGGGCCAATGGATAGGTACGAGTAGATGTGTATGTAAATTATTTTATAAAATCGAAATGGTTGCACAATAGAGCGGGGCTAAATTTCACTTCAATTTTAGGATTGAGTTCAACGTAGATTTCATCCGAAATGTCGCATATGAATCGAAGACAAGCTGAGGAGAGTTCAAAGTTTCGGATGTAACACGAAAATTAACACCCAACTTCACATTACGACTGACTGCCTGCCAAGCATGAACTCTGGCATTTGCACGGCAAGTGGAATGTGTGGGTGATGATGATGATGATGAACTCCACACATTCCCATGGAATAATTTAATTATTCACACTTGGTTCGCAATCCCTGAGCCACCTTTCAATGTGTCATTTTCCATTTTCTCACGCAAACAAGCAACCTCACAATTTGGCACATCAACGCACGCACATACAAACATACATACACATACATTTTACATGGTAGTATATGTATCTGCGGGTTACTTGAAATCCGGTTAGCAAAACTTTTTCCGCCATAAGTTCAAGTCAAGTTAAAATCGAATACAAAGTTTCCGTTCAGTTCCATTGCTATAGTTTGAGTATTTAGTGGGATTGGATAATGAAGCCTCATCTCTCGCCAGATTTGACTGCTGTACGCTTTCATAAAATGCCAGCTTAGGCGGTGAAATCTTACTTTCGCAAAGATATCGCATGTTACGGATTTAATCCCTTTCATTCTTCTTTTATATTCGAAGAAGTGACGCAGACGGGACAGGACGGGACGGGACCACCGCCTTTTCCTGTCTTTATCATTAGTTTGCCATATATGTATACTCGTATACAAATGGATTGTCATGTGAAAGATATTTCGAGGATTTGTTGTGGCAAATGTAACCCATTTGTTGCCAGGAGTAGTTTTGTGTGACAGATATTTGTGTGAGTGTGTGTGCTTTCCAAATAAATTTCCATTCCACGCCCACTAAACTAAAGATAAACAAAATAAAAGCTCATTTGTTAAGTTGCACGAACCAGCGAAAGAAGATTCGTTTCTAATGCCACACGTGGGTGGGCATTCTGAGAGAAGTTGGCCAAAATAAATTTTTATTATCGCCGTTTTTAAGTTTTATTCATTCATATGACGCAGATAAAGAATGCACGCAACATTTGAAGCTTCCCAACCTAAAGTTGAAGGTTATTTATTTTCAAGGTATTGAAAATATATAAATATATATATATATTTCATTGTTGAGTAATATGTTAAAAATAATTATTTTCTTTAAATAAAATCGCCGTCAACAACAATGAGACTTATGGTGTCTAATTTCTTTTCGAAAAATACAACATTTTGAAAATATTGACTGCACCCTTGAAATAATGTGAATTTTTATTATTGATTACAATTGAAACGTAAAATGACCAGAACCATAAAAATAGGCCCTCTGTCGTTTGTAATGTAAACAAAAGAAACAAGTAAGGAAAGGCTAAAGTCGGGCGGGGCCGACTCTATGATACACTCCACTTTCGATCCGAATACAATTTAATTCGGTGAAAAAGTGAAAACGGGATGGATTTTTGTATCCTTTAAATGTATGTGTTTGACAAAAAATGTTAAATCGGAAAGGACATTTGTATGGGGGTATATTGAAAACTGGAACGAAATAGGTGAAATATAATATATATAGTTTCACCAAAAATCGGTTAAACATTTGGGAGCAACATTTGTATTTGCGCTATATCTAAATCTGAACCGAAATCTAAGATCGGTTCACCATAGGTTTTTTACTTGGAATATAAGCTGTTGTGCCAAATTTAAAAAAATTGAGAACAATATGTGGTTTCTAAAGCGGCAAAAGTCAAATCGGGAGCCACATTTGTTTGGGGGCTATATCTAAATCTGAACCGATCTTAACCAATTTTTGCATATGCCTCAAATTAAATAGCGTTCGTCCTTGATCGACAAAACTTACTTGTGCCAATTTTGGTTAAGATCGGACTATAATTGCGACCTGTAATTTGATTACAACAATAGATGGACAGACGGACAGACGGACAGACAGACGGACAGACAGACGGACGGACAGACGAACATTGCTAAATCGATTCAATCGGTATAATTAACAATGGGTCTATCTCGCTTCCTTTTGGGTGTTACAAACAAATGCACAAAGACATAATACTCTCGTGG
Organism: Polietes domitor; assembly: GCA_947397865.1. Taxonomy (NCBI): domain Eukaryota; kingdom Metazoa; phylum Arthropoda; class Insecta; order Diptera; family Muscidae; genus Polietes; species Polietes domitor. The sequence continues at coordinate 125,085,897 of OX377620.1, forward strand.
AGTGTATAAATACTAATTTTCATCCATTATGTTTCGCGTCCATATTGTGCCGTTTGCTTGATACCAATTTTTTTCATTTTGACTCTAAAAGTACGAATTTGGAAAAATCCACTTATTTTCCGCGTCTACACAGTCACACGAATTTCATGATTCTATCTACAGCCGCTTTATTGGAGCCAAATTTAATACCATTTAGATCCTGAAGGTACAAATATATAAAAATCTCTTCATTTTTCGCGTCTACGCAGTCAGAGCGAATTTCACTTTGTGAGCTGTTGCCATTTGGTTGGTACCATTTTTATCCACATTTTCCGCCTAAAAGTAAAAATTTCAAAAAAATTCCTTTATGTATCGCGTCTGTACAGTCCGATGAATGAAGGTGGAACCAAGCTACATCGAAAGACTGTGAAAAGCTGAAATGAATGTATTTAACAATTTTCTTAATCGCTTCGGAGTTTTGAGAATTTTATGCACAAATTTTGCTGGGATATTTAAAATGCTAATCTGTTCGAGACTAAATTATAAACATACATGTCCCACTAGCATACCCATAAAATATAACCACCAACATTTATAAAACACCATCAGGCATGAAATACCACACTAAAAATTAAATTCAAATTTCGATGTTAACGAAATTTGACAATTATAATTCAAGGGATATGCGGCAAAGTTAGGAATTTGCATACTATTTTCATTACGAAGAAAAACCGCTGAGGAAATGCTTCCTTGGTGTTAAATTACGCACCAAAAATATTTTAATGAGAATGTCTACACTCGAGTTTTTCTAGGAACCTTAAGCTTAGGAGGATACCAGAAGTATGAAATTGACTGAACATTTAATATCTGTTAATACAGCAAAAACACCTCAAAAGCCATAATTTCAATTTCATCTTGGTTTACTCTTTACGTGGCACAGTGCAAAAACTCCCAAATTTCATGCACCCAAATCTCGATTTTACTGATTGCATTTTGTAAAGAACATTCCTATAAGGCATATTCTAAAAGATTTTGCCAATACTGCGGCTAACTTAAGCTGTGGATGCATTTAAAGTTCATAAATGCTAAAATAGTCGAAAAATGCATCATCATAGAGATTATTTTATTGGGATGTACCTCGGAAACCATGCATCGTATTGAAATTTCGTTTAGTTCGTAGAAAATAAGAGCTCTTTAGGTGTTCTTTTGCGTTTAAAAAAGTGTAATTACGTGTTTGCCTTCCTTTTCGGAAAGTGTTTTACCTGAAAGTTGTATTTATTCAGTATTGGTAATTTTCTACAGTATAAAACTATATTCGCGAGGCCGACCTATACCTCGGCATTTACAAATACTGTTAAACTAGTGTCTTCCTTATCCATTCCAAAAGAATGTTCTTCTTATAGCTGCCAATATCGATTTAATTACTGAAATGGAAAAAACCTTCTAAGCCAAAAATGAAGCAATACTTTCTTCGTTGTTCTTTGTTAATGTATTTTGAAAAAATGTATTTAAAGCATACTTTAGGGATGTAAGGTTTTTTTATATATTAATCTAAAGTTATTTATCAAGTTATTATAACCGTTTGTCATCGATTCAAAAATAAAATTATTTTTATCAAAAATGGCAAAAAAACTGAAATTTTTATTTGGGCGTTGAGTGTGACACTGACAATTTTCATTTAATTGTGTACTCAAATGAAATCACTGGTAATGATTTGTATTAACCCCAGGGGTTGGAAAATTGCGAGGTTAATTCCCATTCGGAAGAAACAGCACTCGTCTGATATCAGCGATTTAAGGCCGATCTCTCTACTATCTAATTTAGGCAAATTATTTGAGGGGATTTTACGTGATAAGATGGATTGTGGTGTAGGTCCGGATTATATTCCCCAATACCAATTTGGTTTCAGGAAGGGACATTCCACGGTGGATGCATTGACCAAATTTAATTCTGATGTCATCAGTAATCTGAGAAGGAGGGAATGTACTGTTGCTGTATCGTTAGACATCGAAAAAGCTTTCGATAGGACCTACCATGACGGAGTTATTTTCAAGATGATACGGATCGGGTTTGCACCACATATTGTGAAGATTTTCCGAAGTTTTTTTACTGATAGACGATTCTATGTTCAATTGGGGCAGTCACGGTCCTCTATGCATTCGGTCGCTTGTGGGGTGCCACAAGGGTCAATTCTTTCTCCTCATTTGTTCAGTATTTATATGCATGATTTTCCTCACGAGTACCGAAACTCTTTGGGAGTGTTGTATGCTGATGATTGCCTGTTATATGCCCATGCGGAATCGCCGATTGAGGCGTTGGGAATTGTGTCAAGGCATCTTAAAACTGTCGACGAATTTTACTCCGAATGGGGGATTAAAATTAATACTTCGAAAAGCGAAGCATTGTGTTTGAGGAACGCTTCGGGAAGGTGTAAGAGTTGGGTCGTGCCTGAAAGTAAATGTCTGAAGTTGTTTTTGAATGGTGTGGAGATACCAGTCAGAGACAGCTTCAAATATTTGGGAGTACGCTTTAACAAATTAGTAAAGTTTAACGAGAATGCGCGATGTGCCTTGGCAAAGGCATGTCGAATTAAGGGCTCCTTTGGGAGGCTGTTTAATAGTAGAACTTTGCCGGTTCGGACTAAGTTATTGCTGTATAAGATAAGTATAAGACCGGTCTTGCTCTATGGTTTCCCAATTTGGTTTACGATTTCCCCAACGGTTATGAAGAAGTTTGGCATTTTGGAACGTAAAATACTTCGCTGTTGTATAGGTAAAAACTTTCAATCATTTAATAAGCGTTTCTCAAACAGATTTGTGCATGAAACTGCCTCTGTCTTACCCATTCCTGTGTATGTGATGGACTTAATTAAGAGATTTGTAAACAGACTTTTAATACACGATAACCCGTTGATACAGGGTGTAATTCGGGATCAATCTGGTTTCGATTGGTATAACAATTATTATATCGCATCTCTTGGAATGGATTTATCTATGGACGTGGCGTCGACTTTGTGTCCTGAGTTCTATAGTCATGCTCACCCCGGCACACACAGAGGTTAGTTGTTCACTTAAATGTAGAAGGTATTTTGGGTGTTGTGTATTTGGCGTTGTTTGTTGTGCTTTCGAAGGATTTGATGTTTCCAGACTGTGCGAGAACGAAGTTCAAACAATTTGATTGCGTTGGGTTTTGTTTTTGTGGCGTTTCGGAGCATCCAGTTTTTTCGGTGATGTTCGATGAAGGCTGAATACGCTACATTCAAACTATCACTATTATGTTTAATATTTTGGTTGTTGTTTTTTATATCTTCTCACATTGAATATATTAGGGTTAGATTAAGTTTTAGATTAAGTTTTAGATTAAGTTTTAGATTAAGTATTAGATTAAGTTTAGATTAAGTATTAGATTTAAGCATATTACATATGAGATAAGCTCTCACGTTATGTAAGTGCCGGGAGCAAGCACGAATTCTCCACCTTTACAGTCAATGTATATATGTTACACTTAATATTAAAAAAGCAAGATGCTGTATAATTACTTTATAGTTATTAGAACAATACGTAATAGTTTTAAGAATTTTCTAAATTATGTTTTCAAAAACCATTTCTATGTTATAAAAAGACTCAATAAATCTAACTTGAACTTGAACTTGATTTGTATTAACATATATATTATAATAAGAAATTTACGACGTTTTTTTCATTTTAACTTACATGGCATGGTAGGCGTGGTTGTGGGCGGATTTAAACAAAAAATTGGTTTTGATCTAATCTGAGGATATAAGGGATGTGTGTTGGAAAGCTCTTTTCCTTCTAATTTTTGCCGCTGCTTGTATGAATATATTCCACTGTGTGTGGTCCCAAAATATTGCGACTTTATCACTGTCCGTTCTCAAAATAACTTCTTAAAAATCATGGGTTTCTTGAAAAACGACTTGTTTTATACTCGCTGAAAGTTTCCTATTATTTAGAGGCGCACCACGCACAACACACTCTATGGATAGCAGAGCGGGTCAATGCCAAATGGCACATTCCAACCAATTTGTCCTCATAACTAATCCCATAATTCCCATTTTTCATAACTCTCATTTATAACACTTTAACATGGATTCATTGTTAGTATGTTTGTGTGTGTGCGTGTGTATGTGTGTGCGCGTGTACATATTTATGTTGCAGAATCTACGCCTCAGCATTATTCTCTGTATAAATCCAACGGTTAAGTGTCATCTATGATTGTGACAAACACAAGATAATGCCTGTATTGTTCCCCGGGACAAACAAGTATTTACTGATACACGCACACGCATGTATTTAGTTTAGTCTCGTTTCATCCCCGTCCTGGCCTGCCCTCTGAACTATCGTTTGTCTTTTGTGTGTTGCCTATTGTTTATTAAGTGTAAATTAAAATTCATTAATAATACACGCTCCTACAGACTAGACTGACTGCTGAACACATCAAACATGACTTACAACAATAAGATAACGAGATCCGATTTCACGACACGAGCAAGTGCAATAAAAGTCAAACTATATGACACAGCAAATGTTTGATGGTGAATACGAACACAGGCGTGTTCAAATAAATAGCATTGCAA